>CM057455.1:140475000-140855000 GCA_016271365.2 Neoceratodus forsteri | reverse complement strand
CTAACTCTAATCTATAGCTGCACTACCATGCAGTTATAATATCATTTTTGCCATAAACAGATTGCTGTAACACAAGGCTTAGGCACTGGGAAGCAGTATAGCGCAGTGGTTTAAGGATCTGAGCTGCAAATCTGGAGACCTGGGTTGAACTCACAGCCCCCATGTGCATACTGTGTGACCTTGAGCAAGTCACTTAACTTCCTGTGCTCCCAAATCGCACCTGTAAACAAGCTTTCAGCTTAGTGTGCTACTCCCGGTTAAACAATTGAAAAAACTGTCACACTTTGCCCATCAGAAAGCTCCTTTTAAAGCTTTTCCCAGTGTATTTTGTTAAGAAATTCAGACAGAAGAGCCTGGAGTTACTAAGGCTGAAAAGTTCTGTACTGTGTAAAATGAAACCGCTTTCTGTGAAACCTTCCTCAATAAATATCACCAAACAAGTAATTTTCTAAGCAACTTTTCTTCTCCATCCCAGAGCTAGTAAATTTGAATATCCATTTTGTAAGTGTTTAAGTCTTCCCTGGGCTGTCCCACAGGTATCTACAACTGATCCTGCCCGACTGCACACACTGTTTCTAGGCTCCTCCTGCACCCTGCCTCCCAGCAGCATGGATTCTGGTTTACAGTCACTCCACCTTCCCAGGTTAATGACCCCCTTTCCTAAGAGTTTATTTTAATAAAGCTGTTTTCCTCAGTAGGGCAAACCTTATTCAAAATTCCTGCCAAGTTTGATACAAATCTGTCTTTAAATGCCTTGACAGTGCAATTTAGAAAATATTGCACATTTGCTGTACTTTACGTGGGCTGGTTTGTTTCTCACTGAACAGTGTGCTTCTCATAGTTCTGTTTTAATAACCATTTACTTTTATGCAATAATGTGCATTTGCTTGTGTTCTTTAGACTGTTGGCTAATCCTTGTCACCTTTGCTAATTAACTAAATTAGGTTTTGTGTTTATTTCTTCAAGTGTTTTTTCACTGTCCATATCTACCCAAGCAGCCTTCCCTGCTGCACAACATGGCACCATTATAATGTTTAAATATGCGTGATGAGCCCATCCCTTTGTTATGTGCCCCCTGAAAGTTGTGTCCCAAATATATTACTTAGCAAAATAATGGTAGCCAGTCCCTAAAAGTAGAAACTTGGTGCATGCTGCCTACCAACTATATTTTAGAAGTTACTATATATGGCCTTCTCCTAGTGAAAGGTGCACACTTGCGTCTCCCAGTCAACTTAAACATGCTTCGGCAGGCCTTAGGCTGCTCTATAACCACTCTCACTGTTCCATACAGTACTCCTCAGCTTCTAAGAGGGGGTTCTCATCAGCACACTAGTGCTAAACTCCAGAGCCTGTGCTCAGCTATCCCACTAAGTCTCCTTGCTAAGGGTTCATTGGCGCTGTGTAGCTGCTACTCTGCAAGTATTAACATAGCAGCAGTCTGACTCCAATTAACAAGCACAACTTGTTTTAATTTAAAAAAAAATACATAATTTCATGAAGTTTGTCCCAGCCTGGTTCCTCAACACATTTGACCACAAGGACTGTGTTATATTACCCCAGGCAACCATTTACTAGCCTTTTTATTTTTATTAATGCTTATGTGGTGAATGGGTGCAGGGGTAAGTGATCACTTTACCCCACCAGCTTATACTACATCTACAGTACTAATAACATGTTAGTGTTTATTTTGTGAATTTGCAGAGTTCATTCTCAGTCTCTCTGTCTCTCCTGCCACATCCTAGCTTAGAACCTCCCACCAGGCGGCCTTCTAGAACATTAAGGTACCCAGTTTAGTTTATCATGTGCAAAGTCGCTTCCATGACTGTTACAGAAGCATAGACGAAGGTATGGATCCTGAAACAGCAAGCCTAGGGAGTGATTGCCAGAACAGTGGGAGGGGGGAATGAATGCAGTAACTGGAGAAACAGAGAAGAGATGCAGTGACAGGAGCAGCAATGACTGGATGCCTTGCAAGCTATCAAAGCTGAAAGATCTGGCACAGGTCTAGCAGAGCAACAATACACAAGCAACTTAAAATACATTAAACTTACAAAGTTGTGTCCCTCAGATGTGATCGAAGCATACAGTACCTCACAACTTTTGAAAGGGTTGTCGAAGCTTGCCAATGGCCAAAGCAGCAATGGGCAGTCATGCTGGATTCTACCATACAGGTAAACTCAACTTGCTCACAGCAATATGGACACTGCATAGTCAGAAAACTATGACCTTGTGTAAAGAGAAATCTCAAAAAGACATGACATCTCAGGAGAGACCAACAGGCAGAGATTCTGGTCCTTGAAGTACCGCTCAGTCAATAATCCTCAAGAAGTCTTTACCTGACTCAGAGAAATCCTCATTAAGTTTAGTTTAGTTAGTTAGTTAGTTTTTGTTGACCAGGGAAGTGCACTAGACAAATCCTGCCTATTTTCAGGCACGACCCGGGGAAGGGGGATACAGATGAATGCCAACTGACCTTGAACCAGATTAAGCTGTTGGTGATATTTTCAGTGAATAAGGGAAATTTGACCAGAACACCTGGGAAATCCCCTACTCTTTTCGATAAGTGCCATGGAATCTTTAACATCCACCTGAACTACCACCAATCCAGGCAGATGGGACCTCAGTTTAACGTCTCTTCCGAAAGACGGCACCTCAGAAGTGCAACACCCCTCTCATGCTGCACTACAGTGTCAGTACTGGGATATTAACCCAAGTGCCAGATGTGGGAACTGAACCCACAGCCCTTTGATCTCCCGGCCTCTGAGGTGAGTGTGCTACCTACTGAGCCACTGACACTGACTAGCTAACTAAATAGCTGACTAAATAGCTCCAACCAGGCCAACTCACTGGTGCAGAGGCAGGGCATCCATCCGCGACACTGTTGACCCAGGTTCAGGAACAGACTCGGGATATTGGAGGGCCATCCATGGGGAGAAGAATTAAACATCCTAAGGGGCTGCTCTCCTTCTCTGGTGGGTGGGCTATTGTGTGTCCAGTGCATTATGGATCCCTAGCAGAGGCCAGGAAACCGCAGTGCTGGTGCTGTGTCAGTGGGTGGGTGGGCAGATGCTGGCCATCATTGCATGTCCCCATCCCCGCACCCAATACGGCATACTAAAAACAATGCCAGCCCCTGAAGCATGAAGCTCTGCTCCACCACTTCCACTGCCTACTGTGTCTGCCACGTGGGGCCCCACTCCTGTGGCCCCATCCTGGGGGGGTAAGTCAGGGCAAGCTACTGCTAATCTTGTGTATGGGGTGCCCACCTGACTGCCCCACCCAGGAGGTAAGCTGGGCATGGGTAGGTGGTGTGAGTTGGAGCTGAGTTCCTCGTGGGGTTGGGGAAGCCAGAAAAAAATAGCTCCACCAGATGGCAAAACAGTTCCAGAGATCATAGATATATTTGAAATGGAGCAATTCATCAATATCCTTATTACAGATGTGCAACTTTGGATAAAAGAACACTGTCCAGAAAGTGGGGAAAAGGCTGTTTCTTTGGTGGAGGACTATCAGAAGGTCAGACAGACACCATAGCAGTGAAGTAGCAGCCAAGGACTGGTAAGACCTTCTTTTTCCCAATTAAATTACAGATCAGATAAAAACTCTGGTAGGGTAACAAAGTTGCACCCAAAGACTTTTCTTGCTATAACTGCAATAAGTTGTGCCATATTGCAAGAAATTGCAATAAAAATAAGTAGGGTAACACAGGAGCAGATTTGATGTTAGCAAATTGTGGCAAGTATTTAACAGGTGTCAAGGTGGAGATAAGACTGTGAAGAGACTTACAAATTCGGGAAGTAGACAGACTCTGGTACATGCTGAAGTTCTGGGAAAGAACTCCAAAAAAAACACCAGATCATATGCATACAGTACATGGGGACACTTAATATTATCCCACCATCCAAGTGACTCTGAGCATTAATGGACGTTGCACCAAATTAATGTGGGGTGTATTACCTAAGTACTTGTACCAGTGATTATTGGAAATGACATTCCAGGATTTGTGATGTTAATCACAGAGGGAGTGAATTCTGCTGTGTCAGCAGCCGTGACTACAAGTACTCAAGCAAAGATAGCATCAGATGTTGGAGACTCTTTTCCTTTTGGTGATTTCGATTTGTACTTGTTTGAGCAAAGCTCCAAGATCTGTAAGTCAAGGAAAGAAATAAGATGCCTGAAAAAACAGTGTCAACAAAAGACTACTGGAAATAAATGGGTAAAATAAGAAATGCTGAAACTGAACTGATAACTGATTGTAATTTTGCTCAGAAAAAACTAACAATGTTTCTCTCCAAGGTTATTTTAAGAAGCTAGGGGTGAAACAAAAATTGGGTCAATCAATATTTAAAAATACTGTAATAAGTTACTGTACAGAATCTGGGCTAATCCTCAGATGCAGGAACAGAGAGAATAGTTTGTCATACCAAAGAAGTACAGAACTGAATTGCTACAGATACTATAGCATGAGATAGTATTATGGCTGGTCACTTGGAGAGGGGCTGCACCCTTACCAGACTGTTGTATAGATTTTACTGGCCTGGAATTCATGATGTTGTTGTTACATATTGCAGTTCTTGTGCTGAATGTCAGAAAGTAGCCCCAGTGACTAAAAAAGTCAAGGTCCCCCTGGTACCCTTACCTTTGATAGACGTGCCTTTTGAAAAAAATGTTATGGATGTGGTTGGTACTTTAGAAAATCTGAAAATGGTAATTGATTAATTTTAGTAGTATGTGACTATGTTACTGATACCCAGAGGCAGTACCAATGCATCCTGTCGCAGCCCCAAAAGTGACAGCAGAGCATGCCAACATTTTTATCAGGGTGTGACTAAATAAAAGGATTGTTACTGATCAAGTAAGTAATTTTGGTGCTGTATTACTGAAGGAGCTAAACTAACTAGGTATCACTGCCATATGAACCTCTCCTTGTCACCCTCAGACAGATGATCTTGTTAAGCATTTTTTTTTAAAGATTTGTGAAAGTTAAAGGGAAAGATTAGGACCAGTACTTATATCACCTGCTTTTTACATACAGAGACGTGCCACAAGCATCAATAGTTTTCCACCTTTTGAAATGTTGTATGGTACACAACCTAGAGGGCCACTAGATGTAATAAAAGTGACATGGGAAGATAACCCCACTCAGAAAGACTCCATTACATCTTATATGTGGTACCAGGAAAGAAACTAGGAAAATATGTTGAAATTGCCAATAGTAATCAAGAAGAGGCCCCAAACCAGTAGGAAATGGATTATAACCATAAGGTAAAAGAACATGTTTTTAAGTCAGGTGAAAAGCTGTTGTTAGTGTTACCAACTGTCACAAACCCACTCAGCAGGTCATGCCCTCTGCTCCAACAGTGCCAACCTCTGAGCGCAGTCTTGTGAACAGGAAACAGAAACAGGGTAACCCTCCTGTCTGTTTTGTGGGTTTGAATCAACCTTGGTCTCAGTTCTGAGGGATTGAAATTGTGCACCTCTTGCTAGCGTGCACAATGTACAGGCTCAGATAATTCTGTCTTCGGGGGGCCAGATATCTTTGCCTATTGGCACCTAACCAGGTGTACAAAAATGAATCCTTAAAAACTCTAATAAAGACCTCAGAATAAATACTTACCTTTTCCCAGTTTAGTAAAACCTGTAAGCTTTGTGCAGTGTCAGCTTTAACCATGTATGCTTCCCTTGTCAAGAAAAAGCAATTCAAAGGCACACCAAGTAGTCTCTAAATTAGATGTTTACTTCAAAATAGATAAAAAAAAATGTAAAATGTGAATATAGAACCATATATCACAAACATACAAATCACTTAAACAAAACAGGTTTAAAAGTGCAGACAAAATCTCCTATCACAGTATACTTATTTCCTAACAGTGCCTGATGTTGCTTTTTCAGAGTCCAGACATTTGTCATTAAATGGACAACAGAATGCTATTTAAAAACTGGCTTTGCCAACCTCTTTTTCGTGAGGTCACCTAGCTTCTCCTCTGTATATTAAAAATCATACACCCAGGATATCTTATCATTTCAGAAGGTAAGTTAATTAAGGTTATGTCAGCAGAAACTCCTTTCCCCATGTGACTTCCCAAGCAAGCTTGTAAATTTCCAAGATCCTCCTTTCATCTTTAACTGCATCCTCTCTCACACAGACATCAAAGCATTTATGATTTCGCACCAGTGTGCCATAACCTGTTCTTTTCCCCTAAACGCCATAAAATGGATATTTGCTATCTTGTCAACTGGCAAGCTACAATCAAGTTATATAAATAGGAGATCCTTTAATTAAGGCCTGCTCTGATCTGTAATTAAATCTTGGCCTTCCAGGTAATCCATTGTATCTAAAATCTGTGTGTGTGTGTGTGTGTGTGTGTGTGTGTGTGTGTGTGTGTGTGTGTGTGTGTTTATCCCACATGCTGTCTCAGCATCTTCTCATGAAAGACACTCAATAACACATTTTTATATTACAAAAAATCATACAGTACTCAGAACTGTCTGTCCTCGTGTCACAATCGTCCCCACCTAGACTGAATTTGGGGGCTCTATCCTCTGCATAGAATGAGCTTCCCAAATCAGTTCACTCCTCATACATGCAAGACAGACCATCTGAGTTCTGGTTTCTGGCTCCAGCTCTATGTACAATTGTCAGATCACACCCTAGCAAAGCAAAACTCCATTTTAGCAATCTACCATTGTTTTTCCCCATCAGTGTCAGCCAAACCATGGGTTGAAGTCAGTCTGCATCACAAAATGCTGCCCATACAAGTATGGCTCCAGCTTCTTTAGGGCCCACACTATGGCAAGACATTCTTTTTCCACCGTAGAGTATGCCTGCTCCCTGGAAATAACTTCCTAATCAGGTACACTACTGGCGATCTCTCCCTTGGCTGGATGTCTGACTCAATACTTCCCAATACCCACATCTGAGCGCCAGTCTGAACTATAAAGGGTTTGCTATAGTCAGGACTTGTCAAAACAGGAGCACTGCACAGTGCCTCCTTCAGTCTGGTAAAGGCTGTCTCACAGGCTGGGTTCCAGGTAATTTTCTTCAGCATCTTTTTCTTTGTTAGGTCAGATAGGGGTGCAGCCAGGGCACTGTTATTAGGTACAAATTTTCTATAGTACCCTGCTGTCCCAAGAAAACTCCTGACCTGCTTCTGCATTTCTGGTCTGGGCCAAACCTGGATTACTTCTATTTTTATTTGGTTAGTATGGAGCTTTCCCCAGCCTACCACATGCCCGAGGTATGCCATCTCTCCCATGGCCACCTGGCACTTCTCGGATTTGACAGTGAGCCTGGCCCTCTGTATCCTGCCCAGAACTTCCCTAAGGTGGGAAAGGTGTTCCTCCCAGCTGGCACTAAAGATGGCAATGTCATCCAGGTATGCCATGGCATACTCCTCAGCACCATTTAACACCTGGTTCACCAACCTTTGGAATGTGGCTGGGGCATTATTAATTCTGAAAGGCATTACTTTGAATTCAGATAAGCCTATCACAGTGATGAAGGCCAACCTCTTACTAGTTCTGTCCATCAACTCTACCTGCCAATACCCCTTGGTCAGGTAAATGGTCATAAGGTAGGTCACCCCTCCCAACTTGTCCAGGAGTTCATATGTCCGGGGCATCGGGTGGGTGTCTGACTTCATGACTGCAAAGAGTCCATGATAGTCAGCACAGAAATGAGTTGAGCCATCTGGCTTGGGCGCAAGGACTACGGGCAAGGCCCAGGGGCTGTGGGATCTCTGAATTACCCCTAAATCCAGCATCTCCTCCACTTCCCTCCTAATGTCCTTTTGGACACTCTCTGACACACAATATGTTATCCACGTGTGGGCATCTGTGTCCCTGTCTCCACATAGTGAGTCGCTAAGGGGGTTAGGTCAGGTTCGGTGCTAAACAATGGGGCAAAGTCTTCTAAAACCTCCCTTACTTTCTGGATCTGGGTTTGGGGTCAGATGGGGAGACAATTTAACTGCCTCCACAGAGGACTCCTGCTTACTTTCCTCCAGCAAGTCCAGAAGGGGGTCTCCTTCGACCACCCCTTCCTAGGACTACACACTGCAAACACCATGTCCACCCTATCTGCATATTGCTTCATCATGCTGACATGGTACATCCTTTCTGTCTGTCTTCGGTCAGGTAACTGTACAATATAATTCATGTCATTTACCTACCTAACCACTTTGTACGGTCCTGCCCACTCAGCCTGCAGATTGTCTTTCTGGACCGGAATAAGGACCATGACTTCCTGACCCACCATGTACCAGCGAGCTCTGGCTCTGCGGTTGTACCACACTTTTTGTTTCTGTTGGGCAGCTGTCAGGTTGCTCTAGGCTGTCCCCATAAGCTCCTTCAGTCTTTCCCTAAACCTAAGGACATAATCCACTATGGGAGTTCTCTGGGTGGTGTGCTTGTTTTGCCAGTCCTCCCAGATCAAGTCTAGGGGCCCACGTACCCAGCATCCATATAAGAGTTCGAAGGGGGAAAATCCCGTCAACTCTTGGGGCACCTCCCTGTATGCAAACAACAGGTGGGGAAGGTATTTCTCCCAGTCTCTCCATGCTGTTCAGCAAATGCCTGGAGCATTGACTTCAGTGTACCAATGAATCTTTCCACAAGCCCATTGGCTTGTGGGTGATATGGTGTTGTGCATCTCTGCACCACCCCACACTTCTCCCATAAACATTTCATCAGGTCCGACATGAAGGAACCTCCTCGATCGATGATTACCTCATGCAGAAACCCAACACAGGAGAAAATCCCAAGTAAGGCATCTGCCACTTTGTCTGTCCTCAGTGAGGATAAGGTGACTGCCTCTGGGTACCGGGTGGCATAATCCACCACAGTCAGGATGAATCTCTTCACTGAGGAGCTGGGGGTATTTAAAGGCCCCACAGTATCCATTCCCACCCTCTGGAATGGCTCTTCCACTATGGGCAATGGAATCAGGGTGGCTTGGGTTTTCTTGCCAGCCTTTCCTATTTCTTGCCATTGGTAACAAGACCTGCAATACTCCTTCACCTACTGGGTGAAGTTTTGCCAATAGAAATCCTGGGCCAACCGCTGCATAGTGAGCATGATTCCCAGATGACCAGACAAGGGAATATCATGAGCAATCTTGAGCAACTGCTCACAATACTCCTGGGGAATGACAAGCTGCCTGCCTAGCATCCTTCCCTCTGTCTGCACAGCCTGAGTATACATTAGTCCATTTTCCCAATAAATCTTATGTCTGCCATTCCCTCCCTGTGCACCATCTGAGTCTGCCCAAGTCCTCAGCTTCTCTAGACTAGGGTCACTTCTCTGAGCAGCTGCAAATCCCTCACACGTTCCCAAGGCAGGGGACAGGTCCCCATCAGTCACTAAACTAGGTTCCCTAGCACTAGCATCAGGGCACTCAGGATCACTATCAATCTCAACCCTCTGACAATGGGTCACCCCTCCCTCTTTAGAGCAACCCTCTGTGGCTGTTTGGTGACTTGCTACTGGGCACATTTCTAACCCATTTTCATTAGTCTCCCCATCTGGAGACACAGGCGGGGGACCCAGTGGTTTCCACAATGGCTTCCATGGGGTTCAGGGAACTACAATTTTCCCTTGCCACTTGGCTACGGGTAACTGCACATACCATCCCCTTTTGGAGAATGTTACCTAGGATCACATCCACTGCTAATGTTTTGGCTACAGCCACCTGTTGCATAGTTCCCCCTGTTTCACCCTAGTCCAGGAGAACACTATCAAGGGGCAATGTTTTCTCCCCACCCGCAAAGTCCTGTACAGTGACGTATTTATTGGGTATAAGCTGACCAGGCTGTACCAGATCCCCTTTCACCAATGTCAGGGATGCCCTTGTGTCCCTTAACCCCTGCTTCTGTACCCCATTCACCATGACTGGGTGCATGTGTTCCCTCATGTTCACTGGAATGCTTCCAGAAACACACAAACAACCCACTTCTTTCTTAGTACTATTCTGTGTATTATTGCTTGCCCTTTTGGGACACTGACTGGCAATATGCCCAGTTTCTTTACACAACCAACATTCATTCTTTTTCTCAGAGACATCTTTTCTCTGAAACTTGGGGCTAACTGGTTTTGGTGGAGGCAGTGAGGGTTTTAACTGCCCTGAAGGCGCGCTTTTCCCTTTCTGCACTGCCACACCCACCCCATTCACTCTCAGAGCAGGTCTACTCTTGACATATCAGTCCGAGAGTTCCGCAGCCTCTTGCACTGTTTTGGGATCTCAGTCCTCTAGCCAGTTTTTAGCTGTGCTGGGCATGCCCAATAAAACTGTTCAAACAAAATAACATTTTCAATTTTATCAACAGAGTTTGTCTCAATTGCTTCCCACCAATGTTTTAAAAACTGACGTTGTTTCGTGGCTAGCTCCTCATAACTCATATGAGGGCTTCTCCTGAGCTTACGGAATTTAGCTCTGTATGATTCACCAGTTAATTCAAACTTTATTAACAGTGCAGCTTTAAGTTTCTTGTAACCATTACTGTCCTCATTGTCCATTTGACCCAATGCATCCTGAGCTTTCCCAGTAAGTAGCAGGGATAGCTGGAAGTTCCAGGACTCCCTAGAAATTTTAGCCTGAATACAACATTTTTCAAAAGAATTTAAAAAGGCATCCATATCCTCCCCCTCTTTAAATTTGGCTATTAATTTGGAATTCAATTTTTAACCCAGTCCTGTAGTCCCAGTTAAAACCAAGCCACTTACCTGCTCTGGTGCCGCTGCTTGGAGTCATAGCTTCTCCAGTTCATGTTGCCTCTGGCGCTCAAGTCCTCATGGTCAGCGCCTCTTTGTTCTCGCTCTGCCTCACAGCGTCTTACTCGCTTCTGTTCTGCAGCTCACTGTCTCTCTCCTTCCTCTGCTGCTCATTGTTCTCACTTCTCTTCTCTCTGGAACTGCAGCTCCATCCTACACAACTCAATTTGCAGCCTGAGTACTTCTGGATCCAGGATACTGGTGGCCTTCCCCTGCTGCTGTGGCCCTTCACTGACACTGGCCCTGTTGTCCTTCTCATTGGATCTGGGCCCTGCACTGGCCACTAGCCCTTCCACAGTCAAGGTTTGGTCCCTTTCAGTCACTGTCTGTGACTCTACGCTCTGGGTATCTGCTACCATCAGGGCATCCACGAGGTTCTGCTTTGTGGCTTTCACCTCTAACAGGACTCCTTTGTCCCTGCACAACTCCTTTAAGTAGTCTACAGTGTGCCTGCTGTAGTTGGAAGCCATCTTCCCTAACTACTGCTACTCTGACTTGCACTTCAGAAAAAATAAAATGGGTAGGAACTTGACTGTACGTCAAGTGATATAGTGCTGTCTCCTTTTTAAAAATAAATCACTGCCTTTTTCTTTTTTTGCAAGAGAGCTGACGGTCTCAAGCTGACACATTGAACAATAAAAGAATGTAATACCAAAATGTTTGCACCGCTGCCAACCAATCTCTCACAAACTCACTCAGCAGGTCAGACCCTCTGCTCCCACAGTGTCAACCTCTGAGCGCAGCCTTGTGAACTGGAATGAGAAGCAGGGTAACCCTCCTGTCTGTTTTGTGGGTTTGAATCAACCTTTGGTCTCAGTTCTGGAGGGATTCAAACTATGCACCTCTTGCTAGCGTACCCAATGTACAGGCTCAGGTAATTCTGTCTTTGGAGGGCCAGATATCTTTGCCTATGGGCACCTAACAAGGTATACAAAAATGAACCCTTAAAAACTCTAATAAAGACCTCAGAATAAATTTTACCTTTTCCCAGTTTGGTAAAACCAGTAAACTTTGTGCAGTGTCAGCTTTAACCACGATGCTTCCCTTGTCAAGAAAAAGCAATTCAAAGGCACACCAAGTAGTCTCTAAATTAGAGGTTTACTTCAAAATAGATAAAAATGTAAAATGTAAATACAGAACCATATATCACAAACATACAAATCACTTAAACAAAACAGGTTTAAAAGTGCAGACAAAATCTCCTGTCACAGTATACTTATCTCCTAACAGTGCCTGATGTTGCTTTTTCAAAGCCCAAACATTTGTCATTAAATGGAAAACAGAATACTGTTTAAAAACTGGCTTTTCCAAACTCTTTTTCGTGAGGTCACCTAGCTCCTCCTCTGTTTATTAAAAATTATACACTCAGGATATCTTATCATTTCTGAAGGTAAGTTAATTAAGGTTATGTCATCAGAAACTCCTTTCCTCATGTGATGTCCCAAGCAAGGTTGTAAATTTCCAAGATCCTCCTTTCATCTTTAACTGCATCCTCTCTCACACAGACAACAAAGCATTTATGATTTTGCACCAGTGTGCCATAACCTGCTCTTTTCCCCTAAACGCCATAAAATGGATATTTGCTATTCTGTCAGCTGGCAAGCTACAATAAAGTCATATAAACAGGAGATCCTTTAATTAAAGCCTGCTCTGATCTGAAATGTTGTATCTAAAACCTGTGTGTGTGTGTGTTATCCCACATGCTGTCTCAGTATCTTCTCATGAGAGACAGTCAATAACACATTTTTATATTACAAAAAATTATAACAGTACTCAGAACTGGCTGTCCATGTGTCACACCCACTAGACTAAATAGTTAATGAATTGGCAAGGGCCTTATAAAGTGCATAGATGTACTCATACAGTTAACTATGAGACTGACACCTCTGAGAGGAACAATTCTACCAAACTATACCATGCTAACCTCCTGAAGAAATGTGTTGAAAACACCAAAGGCTAGCTGCTTGCAGTTCTATTTTCAATTTACTTTACCCATGCAACTTGGTTCTAATATTCGATAACTTTATATAATCAGGCAGACATTGTACAATGCCTGAAGACAATTTTATCAACAATGTTAACTTTGTTCTAATCTGACAAGGCCCCTTGGCTGCTTTTCCTTTTACTGTGCACTATTGTTCTTGATTGCTATATTCTCGTATGCTACACATCATTTGAAATTGCTTTTTCCTTTGTCTGTCTATACCATGATGTGGAACCTATGTAAAGAGCTTTTGCTTACAGGTGATAATCCGAAATTCCAAATAAATAAATAAATAAAAAGCTAGTTTTAACAGAAACTTAAAGTCACGTGGAGGAGACATAAGAGAGCAATCAAGATGGTCATGGACCAATGCTCCAGGAGGGTCAGCAAGGCAAAAGAAAAGAAACTCTCTATGGTTCTCCAAAGACGGCAACTATAGTGAAAGGAAAATGACATACAAGATATACCAAGAAACTAAAATGAAAAAGTCTGGGACTTGTACAAAGAAAAATGAGAGAACCAAGCAAAGGATAAGACAGGTCAAAGCCCAGATGGAAGCAAAGATAGCAGAGGGATACAAAGGGGTGACAAATTTTACTCAGCTATATCAGGGAAAGAAAGAAGGCAAAAGGGAGTATAATGAGGACTGCTATGGGGAAGTGAAGATAGCAGAAGATGACCTAGAAAAAGTAGACATCCTAAACAGGTACTTCTGATCAGTGTTCACTGAGAAGGACACAGGAAATGGCCTAGCACTCACAAAACACAACACCCCTGGTCCAGGAGTCGACACTAGCTCCTTCATGGAGGCCCAAGTATTGGAGGCACTGAATAAACTGAAGGTAGACACGGTCTTGGGACTGGATGAAATATGTCCCAGAATCTTAAAAGAACTATGGAAGGAGCTGGCAGCCCCACTGGAAAAACTATTAACCAAATCCTTGATGAACGGAGTGGTACCACAAGGCTGGAAAAGAGCAACGGTGGTCTCACTCCACAAATTGGACAGCAGGGAAGAGTTAGGAAATTACTGCCCATGAAGCATCATGTCCATAGTGGGGAAACTGATGGAGACGCTACTCAAACAGAGGATTATAGCATTTCTCAAAGTCAGTGGGCAGCTGGATCCCAAACAGCATGGAATCATGGTGAGAAGGTCATGCCAAACAGATCTGGCCAAGTTTTGTGACTGGGTTACCAAGGCTGTTGATGATGGTGGGATAGTGGATGTGGTCTACCTGGACTTTAGCAAGGCCTTTGACTCAGTTCCACACAGAAGGCTGGTAAAGAAGATAGACTACACAGTGGTTGGACTAAGAATGGTAAAATGGGTACACAATTGGCTACAGGGCAAAATCAAGAGGGTGCTGGTAAACGAAGCACTATCGTCAGAAGGTAGGGTGATCAGCGGAGTGCCCCAGGGCTCAGTGCTGGGACCTCTGCTCATCAATGTTTTCATAGCTGACATCACTACCGGACTAGAGGGAAAGGTGTGGCTGTTCACTGATGACACCAAGATACGTAACAGAGTTGACACCACAGATAGGGAAGGCAAGATGAAATCAGACCTCAAGAACTTTAAGAATGGTCTGGAGCATGGCAGCTGAGATTCAATTCTAAGAAGTGCACATGGGAAAAAGGAATCCAAAGAATGCGTTTTACTTGAGAGGGTCAAGACTAGTTACCTCCAACCAAGAGTGTGATTGGGGAATCATGATTTCAGACAACTACAAAGTAGGAAAACAGTATGGGAAGGCAGATCTGAAGGCCATTGGAATGCTGGAATGCATTTGGAGGGGAATCACAAGCAAGAGGAGGGAAGTGGCCTGCCAATGTACAGAGCATTGGTCAGGCCACCCGTGGAGTACAGTGTCCAGTTTTGGAGGCCTCACTTCAAAAAGGGTATCAACCAGATAGAGACAGTACAGAGAAAGGAGACTAAAATGATACAGGGATTTCATCAAATGTCATATGGAGAAAGACTGAGTGAATTAAACATGTATTCCCTGGAACAGGATAGAGATAATATTTTGGGTAAGAGGGTGTCAATTGAAAGGGGGAATGGGGGAACTTGGTTGAAGGGCTTAGCAGCCAATGCCAGGAGCATAGGGACTTAGACTATCAAGACTCTATGTCACAGGGCTATCACGGAAGGGTGAATGCTGCAAAGGGCAAAACCCAGAAAGATGGAGGGGACTGGTGGTACAAGCATGACCATAAAAACAGCGATGGGACATTTAAAAAAACTAAAACACACTGCCACCACCACAAAACGCAGGACACATGACGGAAGGCAAACAATGGGGGGAGATCACCATGTGTGGAGGACTGGGAACATGCACAGACAACGGGACACAGCAGGACTAGGTGGAGGGCCGGCAGCCATCATCACCATTGGGAGCATGACTGGCAGAGATGCCTGGTCACAGTGCATTGCTGCACACAGAGGACAGGGGTGTGGGCTGGCCACAGCAGGTGCACCAGGGATGGAGGCATCGGGTGTTCGTGAGGCACAGTGGATGTGGGGGAGCACAGCACACCATGCAGGCTTGCAGCTGAGGGGCACTGGAGCATAAGCAGACTGACTGGGCTGCAGAACCCACAGTGGAGCAGGGCTGTCATTGCAGCCAGCAGCACACCCGACAACACTTGCATATGAAAGTTATAAGTGAGCCCATGCAGGTAATCAGGTGTGCTGCACTTACTGTAATCTGTCATGATGGCCTCTATGCACTTGATGAGGGCCTGGTATGTCTTCTTCTGTGAACAAGCCCCAGACAAGGACAGCAGCTGCTCCATGTGGAGGTTATTCATGTGTTGTTCCTCCTTGAGGCAATCGAGGAACTGCCATATGCTGGGGAAACTGGCACATAGGCTGGTGCTGAATCCTGGGTGCCAGCCTTCCAGAATTGTTCATCCTCACCACCTCAGGAGCATTGCTAGTACATGTTCCACAGTTGTATGGGAACATTGGCCATCTGTGAGCCACCCTGCCTACCACCCAACTGACCCACATTCCAGCAAGGTACTCCAGAAGGGGCCTCAAGATCTCCTCCTGTGTCCTGCAGATGGGCTGGTTGAAGAGTTCCCCATACACCCTCAATGGCGCTTATGGGCACAAATGACCAGGGCTAAGAGCATTCTGAACTGGACGGCAAACTCCTCATCCTTTGTGTACCACATGCGCCTCAGGGACTGATGGACCTTCCACCAGACAGCCTGGCAGAAATGAAAGAAGCAAACCCCTGAGTGCAGCGTTGTCAAAGATGGAGCTGATGACATAGCTGTTCCCCACCCACAAGCCTTTGCACCTCAGCAAAGGCCTGTGAGTATGCCCATTCTGTGAGTGCTGACATCAAGATGTACACAGCCAGCACTACCACACCCACACACATTCCGAGGATGGTATAAAGCTGCTGGAACAGTGGTGGTGAGCAGCTGAAGGTCCCGTCAAGAAACCAATCTTCACAACTGGTCAGGTACAGTAGGGAACGCTGGGTGGCAAACAGAATGACACGGTCATCTGACGCCCAGTGTCATACAGCAGGAAGGTGTCTCTCCTCCTAGTGACGGTGTACCTAGGGGTATGCTGAGGTCCATCAGTGAGGAAGGTGTGGCAGGAACAACCTTGTAGCCTGCCGCACTCACTGCATAATTATTTTCGTCAGGGCAGTGCTGGTGCTTGTTAGAATATCGCTTCAGGCACATCTGTGGTGCAGTAGACGAACACCTGGGATGTGCACTCCACCTTGTGCATGCCCATTCATGCACCTGTGCCATCACACCATGCACCCACACCTCGACTGCATCTGGTACGTGATTGTGTGGCTGTTCAGTGTAGACCACATGGTCTGCCACTGTGCACACACATGCAGGACACCTGTATTTGTGGTCCTGCATGCACTTTCAATACACCATAGTTCTGACCTCCTTGTCATGCTGGTACAAGATGCTGCAGTGTGCAAGGAGTGGGTTTCCTCGGCTGTTCAGAAAATGGATGTGGCCCATCATACAGATTGTCCTAAAGTGGGAACACCTGCATTTCCGCATCTGGTCCCTTTACAGTGCAGATAGGGGTTCGTGTGCTCACTCACCTGTGTGCAATGGTGCATGTGTGCTGCCTCACCCCCGTGGGTGGTGCTGCATAAAAATAGTAGTCAAACATGGGCGGACCCCCATAGTGTTGTGGGACCATTATGCAAGCGTGATCCATGTTGTGTGGTAGCGTTCTGCAGGTTCGGTTTAAATGGAAGAAGTACACCAGACACGGATTGAATGGCGAGGTTTTGTTCCTGTTGCAGCACACTGTGTACCGTGTCAGCCTGCTTTACTTATGATGGTACTTTGCATTGCCATTGTGGTCCTGCGGTGCAGTGTCAGTTGTCGGGTGTGGTGTTGAGCACAGGCAGTGTGTGTGGTTTCAACACCCAGCACACTGCCCTCCCCACACCACTAATCTGTCTGATGCATGTGTTCTACACAGTGTGCTGTGATGGCTGCCTCACCAACCCCACCAGTGCACATTCACATAAATGTGTGGGGAGGAGACATGAGTAGGTGGTCCATGTGGGGGGCTGTCTGGGCTCATAGGGAGTGCTCCAGTGGAGGTCCTGTGTGCTGTTGGGGTTCTGTGGTGTCCTGTCCATGGAGGGTGTGCTTTGGTTTCCATACTGCTGCCACACACCTGCATGGTGCTGTATTTTTTTGTGTGCCCGTGTGTACATGGAGCGCATTCAGGGATCACCATTTTGGTGAGTCATCCTTTTTGTAAGTCTTCTGCTTTGCTAATCACCTTATTTGTAGCCCTGTTTCCATTAGCAATTTTGACATTAGCCATTAATGGGTCATTAACGCCCTTGCTGTTGCCAAAATTGCTTCACTTTTCTGATGTCGGCCATTCCTCAGTAGCCATAATCACTGGGAGGGCCACTGCGGGGGGGGTGGGGCAGGTGGAGGTGGCAGTGGATGACAAAGGGGAGGAGAGTGGGGCAGCTGCAATTAGGGGTGTTGGCTGCACACCCGAGCACTTAGACTGGGTGGTCTGTTTCTGCTGGCACATTTGTATGTTCGTATGTTTGTATGGGGGACGAAGGGCTGTATATAGTAGCAATAAGTGAGACTTGGTGCACAGAGCATCATACCTGGGAGATGACTATCCCAGGCTACAGATTGTTTAGAAGGGACAGGGAGGGCAAGAAGCAGGGAAGTGGCTTTGTACATCAAGGATGACATAAGAGTAACTGAGGGACAAGTGGAAGATGGGGAGGCTGAGTTACTGTGGGTAACAATAGACAGGAGGCTTGGAGAACCCTTGCAGCTAGGGGTGGTATACAGACCACCTACATAGGGGGAGGAGGAGGAGGAGGAGATAGACAGTTAATTCAGGCAATCAGGCAGATGGCTCTAAAAGGAGAACTATTACTAGTAGGAGACCTAAATCTCCGAGATAGAGACTGGGGGATCCCAGATGCAGTAGGAGCAAGGAAATACTAGCTGTGCTGTAGGGGGTATTCCTACAACAGCTAGTCAGGGAGCCAACAAGGGGCAACAACCTTCTGGATGTGGTCCTGACAAATGGGGAGATTGTGGAGGAGGTGCAGGTGGGTGACGTTTGGCACCAGCGGTCACAGGACTGTAAGTTTCAGGGTTAGGGCATGGAGGGAGACGAAGCAAACCAGAACTACAGTCATGGACTTCAGATGAGCAAACTTCGACAGGATGAAAAGGATAGGAAGGGAAACAATGGAGGGAATGGATAATATAGGAGCAGTGGAGGAGTTATGGAATCTGGTAAAGTAGGGATACTGAAAGCCATGGAAATGTGCATAAAAAAGGTTAAGAAGAACAGAAAGAGGAGGAGACCATGTTGGTTTACAAAGGAGGTAGCAGGAGCAGTCAGGGTAAGGAGGAGGGCTTTCAGAAAATTTAAGAGGACAGTCACCAAGGAAGATAATGAGGCTTACAAGGAAAAAGGAGACTGACAGGGCAGAAGATAAGGAAGGCAAAAGTGGATACCAAGGAGAAAATAGCTGAAAAAGTCAAAAGGGGGGACAAAACCTTTTTCAGATATGTGAAATAGAAGAGGAGGGCAAGGCAGGGGATTACAAGGCTGAGGAGGGACAAAATTGGAAGAGAATTGTGAAAAAGAAGAGGTACTAAATATGTACTTTTGCTTGATATTTATGGAGGAGGAAGATGGTAGGGGACCTGAGCTAAAGGCGAATGGGAGAGATGGCAAATGAATGGATTAGAGTCTGTTCACTGTGAAGAGGGTTATGGAAGAAGTAGAAAGATTGAGGGTGGACAAAACAACGGGGCCTTATGAGTTACACCTGAGGGTGATCAGGGAATTGAAGGAGGAATTGGCCACCCCATTAACAAGGCTATTTGACTTGTCCCTGGGTATGTGGAAGGTGCCAGAGGACTGGAAGAGGGTGAACATGGTGCCTTTGCACAAGGGAGGAAGTAGGGAGGTGGCAGAGAACTATCAACCTGTCAGCCTCACTGCAGTTGTAGGGAAGGTAATGGAGGCACCAATGAAGGAGGGGGTGGTGGACTACCTGGAGGAGAGTGGCTTGCAGGACAGCAGACAGCATGACTTCATGAAGGGAAAGTTATTCAACACGAACCTGATTGATTTCTTTGATTTGGAAACTGGGAGGAGTGGTTGACATGGCCTATCTGGACTTCAGTAAGGTCTTTGACACCATTCCCACAGAAGACTGGTGAACAAGCTGGAAAGACTAAGGCTGGGTGGGAAAATAACAAGGTAGGTGAAGGACTGGTTAGCAGGAAGAACCCAAAGTGTTGTCCTAAACAGGTGTACTCCAGGATGGAGGGGGAAGAGTGGAGGCCCTAGGGACAGTTTCTGTATCTCCATTTTAACTTTTACATCAGCAATATAGTGAGGGTCTAGGGTGGATGGTGCGCCTATTTGCTGATGATACAGAGATCTGCAACAGGGTGGAGACCCCTGGGGAGGAAGACATGAGGCAGGACTTGAAGAAGCTTGAGGATTGGTCAGACGTGGCAGCTGAAATTCAATGCCAAAAGTGTGCTTTGATGCACGTGGGAGTAGAAACCCACAAGCAGGATACACCCATAGGAGGGGAGGCAATCAAAGTAACAAAACAGGAGAGGGATCAGGGAATCATAGTCTCATCCAATCTAAAGGAAGGAAACCAATGTAGCACGGTAGTGGGTAAGGCCAATGGAATGTTGGGATGCAACTGCAGGGGCATTACTAGTAGAAGGAGGGAGGTAATAATGCCCCTCTATAAAGCCACGGTGAGGCCGCACCTATAGTATGGGGTTCAACTCTGGAGACCACACCTCCACAAGGAAATACAGTCGCAGCCAAAGACATGGTCAGATATTTCCTGAAATTTCTGGGATATTTCTAGAAAAAACTGCTTTCTGCAGTTCCACAGTAGTGGCAGCAGAGAGAAATTCTTTAGAAATTTTGCAAAATATCTGGAAATATCTGTAGATGGGCTTGAGAAGACTCAGAGTAAGGGCAACCAAGATGGTGCAGGGTATGCAAGAGAAGACATATGAGCAGAGGTGTGAGGGGCTGGATCTCTACATGCTGGAGACTAGATTGGAAAGGAGAGACATGGTTGAAACTTTTAAATATGTGAAGAGGCTCAACAAATGTTTTAACTAATGATGTATAATTTATATGTCTTGTATGTCCCTTGTAAGATATGATGTTGCCTGTATCTCTATGTATAAGAGGTTACCATTGTAAATGAGTTTATGCTCAATGGTTATTCCTAATAAAACAACAACAACAACAAAGTAAACGAAGGGTGTTTACTTAAGAAGGAGGAGGGGGCCAGAACTAGAGGGCATAGCTTCAGACTGCAGGAAAAAAATACAGAGGCAATGTGAGAGGGTGGCTTTTCATAGAGAGGGTGGTAGAGTTCTGGAACAGACTACCAGAAGGAGTGGTGTGACCTAAGTCGGTGGAGGGATTCAAGAGGGCATGGGACAGATACATGGGACTGAGTAGCGGGGGGCGGTGGGGTGACGGGGGGCTGTAGGGGGGAAATAGAGCAGACTGGATAGGCTAGTGTTGTCCTTTTCTGTCATCAAGATTCTATGATTCTATGAATAGAGAAGGGAGAGGGGGAGACATAATTGAAATATTCAAATACATAAAAGGCTTCAACAAGGAGCAGGCACAGGAACTTCAATTCACAGAGGGCAGTAGAACTAGGGGCGGGATCTGATGCTGAAAGGAGGGAGGTTCAATACCAATGTCAGGAAGTTGTTCTTCACAGAGAGGGTGGTGAACACCTGGAATAGTCTGTCTTCATGGGTGGTAGGGCCTAACATGGTAGACAGATTCCAGAATGTGTTGGATAGACTCATGGGAGACCTCACATTAAGGGCAGCTAGAGGGGTAACAGAGAGAAAGATCTGAGGATCACAATTTCTAAGTACCTTCAATTTGGGTCACACCGCTCAAACATCAGTAGAAAAGCCAACGGGTACTAAACTGCATTTCTAAAGCATATTTCCAGCAGAAATGGCAAAGTCCTGATTGCCCTGTACAGGTCTTTGGTAAGACACTTGTTGGAGTATGGAGCCCAGGTCTAGTCACTATACCAGCAGGAAATATTCCAAACTTGAGAGGTACTAAAAGAGCCACACATTCCATAAAATGTATGGAAACCAAAAACTACACCACTAGATTGAAGGAACTAAACATGTTTACACTAGAATATAGACAGCTGAGGGGGACATGTGCTTGCTCTTGAAAGCAATCATGGATCAGGAGTTGTGGGAAAAATTGGGATTGCAACTCAGAGAACATTTTCGTAATACTAGGGCACATCCACTACAGCTGAAAGGGCAAGATTGTAGAACATGGTGCAGGAAGATGTGGTATACTCAGGATAATTCCAATTTGGAATGCACTACCTGAGAATGTTGTGGGTTGTTCATTCATCTAAGTTTTTAAACTTCAACTTGATGAGCTCTATCTGTTGGATCAGTTCTAACAATATATGGTGAGTAATATGGACGAAAGTCCCCTCAGCTCTGTATACACCTATGAGACCAAAATGTGCATTGGGCATGCAGAAAACCAGATATTAGCAAATGTTTGGGGAAATTGAGAAGTAAAGACAGAGATTTTAAGATAGATGCTGTAGGTAACAATCCTGTCCTCAAATAAAGAAACATATCAAATAATTTCTGGGACTGGCTGGTTACTACAGTATCAGAGATTTGTCCCCAACTTTGCCCAGTTAGCTACCCCCCACTGAACTCACAAAGAAATGGTGCCCAAATAATATTAAATGGACTCCAACTGGATGAGGAATACAATCACCAGCATCTTGTCACAGAGTATCTAGCATTGTTAGGCAGACTGTAGGTTACCAGCAAACCTGGGGGGATATTTAGGTGACAGGTTGACTGGCAGCGAAGTGTTGGATTAGAGAGCTGCACCTCCAGCACTGGCCTTCCACTCTTCTTCCAGTAATTTAACAGACCTTGACATAGGGAGTTGCAGGGTAGCAGTTTATCTGATTGCAAAAACAAAATATTAATTACCTGCAGGGCAGTAAACTAGCTAGGAACAGACATCAACATTTATGCAGTATTCCAGTAACAAACTGAGCCCTTAGTGCATGTTAGCTGGCCCCAGAGGGAGGTGAAGGGTAGTAGTTTGGTAGGCAGCACAATTAACTACAAGGAAACAATCTGTCCTGTTAGCAGGCCCAGACAGAGAGTTGCAGTGTAACAGGTCAGTAGGCAGCTGGTTATGACCAAGACAGCGCTCAAATTAGATTGTAACCAGAGGACTAGTCCTTGTTACGATAAAGTAACAACTAACTGACCTGAATATTAACAGACCCCAGATAGAGAATTTCAGTGTACCAGTTTAGCAGCAAAAGATATGGTTCCAAGGCAGAAAACTGAGCAAACTGAATGCTATTATTATGCTAACAAGTACAGTAGGCCCTAGTGTGTCAGTTAATTGCAACAAGTGATAGCAGTTTCAAATCAGTACTTATTGGCTAAAGAGCCAACAGCCACCGAGGTGTAGGCAGCTGCAGGGAGCAGCTAGCAGTGCAACAATAGACAGGCAAATATTAATTGATCATGTTCAGTATGGTGATAGTTGAGTAACTTACATATGGGTAGGTGTGAGAGTCCAAGAGTCCTTGTTTGGCAGCACCATGGTCATGTACTGACAAAGGGTGGGCACGGTTGGGCAGCATGCCTGGCCAATGGCTGACTCAACCTGACACCCACAGTGTGACACCCTTTGCACTCCTGCCCTTAATGCTATGGTCCACAGCATGGAAGCCCACTTATGGGCTGGAGGAGCTAACAGGGCAGAGGCCATGTCTGTCTTCCACACTGATTGGAGGGCTGGAGCAGAAGGCAGATGTCTGTTGAGGAAGGGACATAGCCTGCTGGCTAAAGCTGGTCCCTTGCTCAGATGACATCTCGTGGTGATTGTGGGGGGGTAGAAGGGGGCTCCCTCATGACCATCAGATATTGCAATTGCAGATGCAGAATTGTTCTCCAAGGAGCACAAATGCCAACTTTGCAAATTTCAAGTTTTCACACATCTATTCTGGCCATGCCTGTCTTCCACACTGATTGAGGGCTGGAGCAGAAGGTAGATGTCAATCTGTGGAGCAATGGAAAATACCTGATGGTCAGAGCAGGTCCCTTGCTCAGAAGACATCCCTCAGAGATCATGAGGGTGAGGTAGAGGAGGGCTCCCTCATGACCACCTGATGCTGTGGCTTTGGTGGAATCACGCCTGAGAAGTGGAGACACCAACTTTGTAAATTTTCTGTTTTTAGACCTCATGCTTGTCATCTGCACTGATTGGAGGCTGGAAGCAGAAGGCAGATTTCGTACATTGAGGATGTGAGAGGCCCAATGGCCAATGCTAGTCCTTTACTCAGAAGACATCCTCAGCATTCATGGAGGAGAGGGAGATGGCAGGGTCCCTAGACCACCTGATGCTGCAGTGGGTGCAGAACTGGCTCTTCAAGAAGCAGAGATGCTGACTTTGTAAATGAAATGTTTTTGTACGCCTTTTCTGTCTATGCCTGTCCTTGGAACTGACTGGACAGCTGGAACAGAAGGCAGATTTCTGCCCACTGACAATGGGAAAGGGCCTAATAACCAGAGCTTGTCCTTTGCTCAGACAACATCCCTCAGCAATCATGGAGGAGTTGGAAGTGGCAGGGGCTCGTTTGCAACCACCTGATGCTGTGACTCCAGGTGCAGATTCATCACTCCAAGAGGTGGAGATGCAAACTTTGTAAAGTCTAAGTTTTCACACCCTGATGGATGAAGCTGGTCCTTTGGTCAGAAGCTATCCTTCAGTGATCATGGGGTGGGAAGGTGGAGGTGGGCTTCCTCATAGCCACTGATACTGAAACTGCAGATGCAGAATCAGAGCTCAGAGAAGTGGAGACGCTGACTTGTAAATTTCAAGTTTTCATGTGCCTCTTCACGCCACATCTGTTCACCACAATGATTTGGTGCTCACAACCATAGAAGTTGTAGTTGGAGTAATGGAAGAGGCAGCAACTGGGGTCCAGTGACAATAAGTCCATTTGGTTCAGACTGGCCTTTGGGACCAGAATGTCCCTATCAAAACCGAAGTCCCAGATTTCAGAAGAGCAGAGTTCAACCAGATGACAGAGCTGGTCTAAAGCAAATTGACCAGGGTGAACAGCTTAAAAGTGTAGAGGAAAGATGGAGGTGATCAAGGGACCATTCTTGAGGGACAAATGCACAGGGATTGTTAGAAAATGGTGCAGGTACAAGAGACTAAGGCTGGGTGAAATGTATCTACCACTTGGAATTCTGGCAAAATTTGATTTCACTTTTTAGGAAATTTCATGAAATTTCACCAACATTGTGATTTCAGTTATTTCATCTACTTTAAATCTACTTGTCCAAAGTGCACTACAGTTGGTATGACATTATGAAGGGCCATACAGACATGGTGTAAGTTTCATAGTTCTGTCATTACAAGTGACTGAATTATGAGCCTCCAATGTTTCAAAAATTGTAAAATTAAATTTCACAATTATGTAAACTGAAGAATTTTAACCCCCTTTAACTTTAAAACTAGAGAGCAGAATATCAAAAATGTTGTTAGTTTCAGTGACCCTTAATATTAAACACTGAGGCCACCTCCATGACCCAACAACAGAGGATCGCTGTGCCATGCTGATGGCCTGAGTTCGAAAACAAGCCCAGGAAACAATGTAGGGAGGCAGGCACTGACCAAGACAGCTGTTGCTTCACAGTGCATCTCAGTTGGGGAGGGTTGTGTTGGGTTCCACCAACCCAGTAAGTCCTTTGCCTGGGTCAGGGAGATTACTGCTGCCACAGGAGAAGCTATGGCTGCACAAGGCTGACAGAGGCATAGCCCCCTCCAGGGGAGATATGAGGGAATAAAATAATGGAGAAAAACCTGGTAGCCAACTTGAATGATGGTTGGTTCGCCTGATCAGGTTATGTCCCTGAACTGTGTATATCCCTGAGAGATGAGCTGTTGTCAGGAGAAAACCAGTATGGAATAAATAAGGCCATGTCTGGCAACTCTCTAATCTCTTGCTGAAATCCTGGATGATTTATAAGCAGCCAAAGATTCCAAAATAACATCTATACTATACATATACTGACTAACAGGAAAGGATCACAGATCTCCAGGTAGAAGGTCACCTGGGGTCAGTGACCAATCACGTGGTATGGTTCGATGGCCACTAGAACTAAATCATCCCATTCCAAGGCAAAATATGGGACTTCAGAGGAGCTGACTTTGATAAGATGGCCAACAGAGTTAAGCTAGCCCTGGCAAAAGAAATACAGGTGAGGGGTACAGGCAAAGTGGGCAAGCATTAGGATGCAATACTTGAAGCAACATGAGGCTTAATAAAGGGGAGGAGTGGACAGAGGGTGACTGTGAAAAGGCAGAGTTACTAAACAAATATTTTTGCTCAGTATTTACAAATGAAAAGGGGAAGTACCAAAACCAAACAATAGAAACACCCTAGATATGGAGGTTGGTACGAGCCCATTCACAGAAGAAAGGGTTCTGAGAAAACTCTTAAAGCTGAAGGCGGACAAAGCAATGGGGCCTGATGGGATTCATCCCAGAATTCTAAAAGAACTAAGGGTAGAACTAGTGACACCACTGACTACCCTCTTTAACAAATCATGGGAGGATGGGGTGGTACCTGAGGACTGGAGGGGTGGAAGATGTTATTCCACTTCAGAAAAGTGGGAGCAGGGCAGAAGCAGGAAACTACAGACCTGTTAGTTTAACCTCAGTGACTCAGAAAATGATGGAATAGCTTCTGAAGGAAAGAATTGTTGAGTGCCTAGAGGCCAGAGGGGCACAGGACCCACGGCAACATGGATTCACAGTGGAAGGTCATGTCAGATGAATCTAATAGATTTCTTTGACTGGGTGACAAAAAGTAATAGATCAAGGAGCTGGCTGTAGACATGGCCTACCTAGACTTTGTCAAGGCATTTGGCACAGTTCCACACAAAAGATTAATATACAAGCTGGCCTGCCTGGGAGTGGGTCCCAAGGTGGTAGCCTGGGTAAAGAATTGGCTGGAGAATAGGACTCAGAGGGTAATAGTAAATGGAGTCCACTCTGAAGAAAGGGGGGGTTTCTAGTGGGGTACTGCAGGGTTCAGTACTAGGACCGGTCCTCTTTAATATCTTTATAAGTGACATTACAGAGGGATTGTAAGGAAAAGTATGTCTCTTTGCAGACAACACAAAGATCTGCAACAGAGTTGATACGCAAGGTGGGGTGGAAAGGATCAGAAGATAATTGGCAAGGCTGGAGGAATGGTCAGATGTATGGCAGCTTAGATTCAATGCTAAGAAGTGCAAAGTAATGCACCTGGGAAATAAAAACCCTGGGGAAGAGTACAAAATTGGGGTGAGATACTAAGAACAACAAAAATGGAAAGGGACCTGGGGTAGTCATATCAGATGACCTAAAGGTGTGCACGCAATGTGAGATGGTAGTAAGGAGGGTTGGGGGATACTGGGATGCATAGGGAGAGGCATCAACAGTAGAAAACAGGAAGTTGTTATCCTTCTGTACAGATAGCTGCTGAGACCCCATCTGGAGTACTGTGTGCAGTTCTGGACACCCAGTCTCCACAAAGACATAGACAGGATGGTGGCAGTCTAGAGGAAGGCAACTAAAATGGTGCAGGGTCTGCACCAGAAGACATATGAAGAGAGACTTAAGGAGCTTAATATGTATAGCCTCGAGGAAAGAAGGGAGAGGGGGACATGATAGAAACTTTCAAGTACCTCAAGGAATCAACAAAGTCCAAGAGGGTAGCATCATTCAGAAAAAGAGGTGTGGAAGAACAAGGAGGCACAATGTGAAGATTGAGGGGGGATGGCTCAGAGGTAATGTGAGGAAGTATTTTTTCATGGAGAGGGTTGTGGATTCATGGAACATCCTTCCTGAGGAGATTGTGGAGTCAAAAACAGTGGTGGATTTCAAGAATGCATGGGACAGTCATATGACAATTTAGGGGTGGGGAAGGAAGAAGTAGGCTGTTGATTAACTAGGATCTGAAGCTAATCCATTTGGTAAGAAAATGGGCAGACTGGTGGGCCAAGCGGTCCTTTTCGCCATCAAATTCTGTTTCTATGTTTCTATGTAACATCCCATTGTGTTAGAGAGAAGAGGAGTGCAAAAGAACAAGGAACATAGGAGAATACCAAACTTCCCTAAGGGAAGCAGTGAAGGCAGTAAGGCAGGCAAAGGCCCACAATCAAGAAACACTAGCACACAGTAAAAGAAGGTGACAAGACTTTCTATAGCTACATTAGTGAAAAGAGAAAGTCCAGAGGGGGTATTGCTAATATCAAGGGGGATAAGGGGGCATGTGAGGAGGAGGACCATGTAAAAACATCTATCCGAAATAGATACTTCTGCTCAGTATTTACTGAAGAGAAGGTATGGCAGGGCCCACAGCTCAGCACCATGGACACAGGGGGAAGGGAGGTGTGCACTAGTCCCTTCACAAAAGAAAGGGTCCTATAAGAGCTCAATAAGCTCAGGTGGACATGGCAATGGGACCTGATGGCATACATCTCGGGTACTATAGGAGCTAAGGATCGAACTAGCAGAGCCATTATCAGAACTGTTTAGTGAATCTCTGAGCACAGGAGGTCGCAAAAGACTGGAGAAGGACTCATGTGATCGTGTCTACAAAAGTGGTAGCATGGAGGAGCAGGGAACTACAGAACAGCCAGTCTTACCTCAGTAGTGGGCAAGATTATGGAGGCACTCCTTAAGGAAAGGATAATGCAACACCTGGAATCCATAGGAGCACAGGATCCTAGACAGCATGGGTTTACAAAAGGAAGGTCTTGTCAAACTAATCTCATAGATTTCTTTGACTGGGTAACCAGATGGTGATGTCACCTACCTTGACTTCAGCAAAGCTTTTGATACTGTTCCACATAGAAGATTGATTAATAAGCTGGTAAGCTCGGGTGGTCGAAGTTGGTCAACTGGGTGGCAAACTGGTTGATGGGCAGAAACAGAGAGTGGTGATAAACGGTATACAGTCAGAGGAGATGCAAGTCATAAGTGGGTACCTCAGGATCAGTCCTGGGGCCAGTCCTCTTCAATATCTTCATCAGTGACATTGCAGATGGGCTGAGGGTAAGGTTTGTCTGTTTGCAGATGACACCAAGATCTGCAACAGAGTGGATGATCCAGATGGGGTGAGCAGAATGAAGAGATCTGGATAAACTGGCAAAATGGTCAGGAGAGTGGCAACTGGTGTTTAACGCAAAGAAGTGCAAGATCATGTACATAGGGAAGAGAAATCCTGAAGCCACCTATAGGTTGGGAAGGGAGTTGCTGGCAATTACACGGGAACAAAGAGACTTGGGCTGCATCATCACAGATGACCTGAAATCATCCAAGCAGACCTCTAAAGCAGTAGGTAACACTAGGGGGATGTTAGGGTGTATTAGTAGGGGTATCACAAGTCAAAAGAGGGAGGTAATAATCCCTATTTACAAGACACTGGTTAGGCCCCATCTGGAGTACTGTGTGCAGTACTGGAGGCCACACCTTCACAAAGACATTAACCAAACTGAGGCAGTCCAGAGAAGGGCAACCAAAATGGTGCAGAGACTGCATCAGACATATGAGAACAGATTAACGGAGCTCGATATATATACCCTAGAGCAAAGGAGGGAGATAGGTGATATGATCGAAACATTCAAATACCTTAAGTGCATTAACAAGGTGAAAGAGTCTAACATGTTTCAATATAAGAAAAATAGCAGGACAAGAGGACACAGCATGAGATTAGAGGGGGGCGGATTAAGGGGTAATGTGAGGAAGTTCTTTTTCACAGAAAAGGTGGTGGATGCATGGAATAGCCTACCTCAGGAAGTGGTGGATATGACTACAGTGCAGGGCTTCAAACAGGCATGGATACACATAAGGAGCAATACAGATGAGTATGAATAGATAGGCAATTGACAGAGCAAAGGTCGATGGCACATTCATAAGGTAGAAAAGAAATGGGCAGACTGGATGGACCTTGTGTCCTTATTCTGCCATCGGCTTCTATGTTTCTATGTTATGTAAAGTTGAATTTCATGAGCTTTTGTGAAATTGTGGAATGTTGCAACAGATACTTTTCTGGAAGCCATATCGATGCATTTTGCCAAGTCATACACTTGAGTTGCCACTGTAGAGGAAGGTGAAGGCTGGGTAAAGTGGCAATAAGGTACCATTCACAGGAGATTCCTCAATAAAAGTATAGTGGTGCCAAGTGTCAGCTCACTATCATGAGTGACCAACCATGAGGAATAGTCATGAACATCACTGCACACCAGCCTGAATTCCTACAATATTCCAGATAACCACTGGAGCCCACTGACCTAATGACTTGTGGAAGCATGTGCACCTGCAGCATTGATTTTGTACAATGCCACCTGCTGACTCTAAAAGTCTTGTAGATAATGGTGTATATTTTTAGTATTTGAAAACCATGGTACCAAGTGATGCCAAGCCTTACAAATAGTTGTGACTTAGGCCATTGTGACAGAATTATCTGGATGTCTTTAGTCAGGATGGAGGATAATACTGGGCATCACTGTGGTAGGAGTGGTGGAGGGGTATTGCAGGGCCGTGCTGCTAATACAGGTAAGGTGATTCAGTGGTGATAAGTGCTTTGTGAAAGCTAAATCTCACCCATAGAATTCTAGTTTCACTGAATATTATGCGACCATGAATTTTTGAGCACATTTTTATGTTTGCTTGCACGCATGTGCAAGAAACATAGTGCCATGAACGGAGATTTCGGAGGTGTGTCACCTCCTCCTCCAATTCAGGCACTGGGCTGGCAGGCGTTCCTCGTTAATGCATTTTGGAGCTGTCTATGACACGCTCCAAAATGCAGTGGCATACAGTTGAAGGGGAAGCACGCTTGAGTGAGCAGCGATAAGAAGCTGCTCACGCGCAGCTCCCCCCCCAGCCGCAGACGTGCGCGCCCCCTGCACGCAACGTATAGCCGACGGGGTGCCCAATCCCCGTTGGCTGCGCTGCATCATCTCCCCCAACCCCTTCCCAGTGTTTGGTGCCACGCTGGGAGCCCACCCCAGTGTGGCAATGAATGATGATGCCGATGGGGGTGCCCAATCCCCATCGGCAAACGCCTCTAAACCAGCACGCCAGAGCTCACCCATGGCAAACGTGCTCATAGCTTTTTGCCGACGGGTGCCAATCCTCGCCAGCTGAACGCCCAAAGTCAGTTAGCCACGCCTGGGAGCCCACCAGCGTGGCAAGCAGTCCCATGATGTCTTTTTTTTTTTCCCTGTAAAAGAAAACTGTCCCACTGGCGCCTCCCAAGGCCCTCCCACATCCCGCACCCACCCACTGTGCACCCAGCCTCCCACACCCCCTCACCCCATACTTACCTCCCATTCGCGCCACGTATCTTCAGTGGACCGAACACGCCTGCACACTTCAAAGCCGACCGCGAACTGAGGAAATGCAGGTAAGCTGTATAATGGGCTAGATAGGAGGGTTCAACTTTATTGCATATCTCAGGTATTTTGGGATTTTACCAATTAACATGGGTTTTGGGATCCTTTCGCTGAATGATGTCACTGTCATGTCGCGATTGGCCTGGCGATTTCAATGCAGTGACTGCTAAATCACCTTCGGGACTGAATACCGCCATGACAGTGACATTATTCATGAGAAGGGGGCCCAAAACCCCCATGTTGAAAATTTGGTGCCAAAATTCTAAAAAATTACTGTTTGACGAGCGTGCGTTGAGCAGTTCCTACGCAGGCTCGTAAGTTCACGAAATTTCAATATTTTCACTCCAGATTTTCAACAATGCCATTTCACAACACCGTCTTATGAGTAGTATAGCTGTCATTTTTCACATCTCACCCAAAATGTGTTTCCGCCCTTGTAGAATGGCACAGTCGGAGTGCGAAATCAATGTACGGGACAAATTAAGAAAATCACAGTGACACTGTTCATGAGCAGAGGTCTTGAAATGGCTATGTTGAAAATTTGGTGAAAAAAATCCTAAAAATGACTGTTTTACGAACGTGCGTTGAGCAATTCCTACGCACGCTCATAGGTTTGCGAATTTTCAATATTTCCACTCCAGATTTTCAACATTGCCATTTTTCCACACCTTCTTATGAGTAGTATAGCTGTCATTTTTCACATCTCACCCAAAACGTGTTTCTGCCCATGTAGCGCACAATGGCACAGTCGTGCGAACTCAGTGTGTGGGACACATTAAGGAAATCACAGTGTCACTGTTCATGAGCAGAGATCTTAAAATGGCAATGTTGAAAATTTGGTGACAGAATTCCTAAAAATGATGTTTTACGAGTGTGCGTTGCACAGTTCCCACGCACGCTCGTAGGTTTGCGAATTTTCAATATTTCCACTCCAGATTTCCAACATTGCCATTTTTCCACACCTCCTTATGAGCAGTACAGCTGTCATTTTTCACATCCTGCCCAAAGCGTGGTTTGCCTAAGGAAGCGCATAATGGCGCAGTCGGTGCAAGCTCAATGTATGGGACACATTAACAAAGCCACAGTGACACTGTTCATGAGCAGAGGTCTTAAAATGGCTATGTTGAAAAATTGGTGGAAAAATGCCTAGAAATGACTTTTACGAGCGTGTGTTGCACAGTTCCTATGCATGCTCGTAAGTTTGCAAATTTAATATTTTCACTCTAGATTTTCAACATGTCCGTTTTGTTAAACTTCCTTATGAACAGTACAGCTGCAGTTTTTCATATGTCACCCAAAATGTGTTATCGCACATGTAGCGCACAATGGTGCTGTTGGTGTGCGAAAGCAATGTTTAGGACACATTAAGAAAATCACACTTACACTGTTCATGAGCAGAGGTCTTAAAATGGCTATGTTGAAAATTTGGTGACAAAAGTCCATAAAATGACTGTGTTACGAGTGAGCATTGTGCAGTTTCCACGCATCCTCGTTAGTTCATGACTTTGTAATATTTTCAGTCCAGATTTTCGCTAGTGGCATTTTTCAACACTTCCTTATGAACAGTGCAGCTGCCATTTTTCACAACATGGCCGAAGTGTGTTTTCACACTTTCAGTGCAGAGATGCGTGGTCGCTGTCGGAAATCATTGTTCGGCACAGATAAAGAAAATCACAGTGACACTGTTCATGATCGGAGGCACCAAAATGCCTGAGTTAAAAATCTGCTATAAAATATCCCCAACCTACTTATATAACGGGTGTACGTTGCACAGTTTCTATGTACGCTCGTGACTTCACCATTTTTTTAAATATTTTTACTACACATTTGCAACATAGCCATTTTTACACTTCCCCATGACAGAATACAGCCAGCTATTTTTACAGCCTGTTTGAATATTTTGCACCTGTGGTGCTAAATCCCATAGTCACTGTGCATAAGCAGCTTTCGGCTACCAACCTGATATTCCCCCTGTTCATGAGGTGGGGTCACAAAACAAACATGTTGAAAATTTGGAGTTAAAATACCAACGAATGCCCGAGGTATTAGGCTTTTCAACTAAATCACCCAACCCGATAGAGAATGACAGGAATCAGGGGTGTGACTTGGGATTCTTGCCTGTGATGCTCATACCATTCCACACCCTGCAGTCACTGAGAGGCATCGAGGTATGCCTTGGACTCTTCGGCCCCAAACTTCACCCCATTTCCTATATTGCACCCATCTCACCGTATTTCTAATGAAATGGGTGCGATAAGGGCCAAAGCCCTCAAGGAACATGTGACACTTGTCAGTCTCTGCAGAGTGGGTGTGTGAAATGGCATGGCCATGATGCCTGATGACCCAAATGCACACCCCTATGCCTGTCACTCTCTGCAGGGTGGTGGTGGGGTTGGCTTCAGTTCAATACTTCACTGCCATTCCTATTACGCAGCTCTGTAACTCCTACACTACCACTGCCAATGCCAATAAGCAAACATTCGGCATTGACAAATGCTTGTTCTAATTAGTAAGCAAGGCATGCAAGCAAGATTCCATTTCCAAAGCACCCTTTCCCTGAGGCTCAGAGTACTGTACAAGATACTGGCAAATGAGGAAGAAACTAAGCACTAATTCCAACTTAAAATAGCTTCCACACAGCATACTAAGCCCTGAAGGCTTCTCTAGAAAGGTATACCTTCAGACCCCATTTGAAGGCTTCCTCTAAGGGGGCACTCCCTCAGAAACTAGGGAAATGAGTTCCCCCGGACTGGTGCTGCTACCTAAAAGGCACATTCTCCAGAAGATTTTAACCAGGCCCTGGGAACAAGGAGGCCCTCCTTGGTAGAATGGAGGAAGCACAGGGTGCGGAGAAGGGTCAGGAGGTCACACAGATAGCCAGAACCCTAACCGTATAGGGCCTTATAAGTGAGTAAATCAGCTTGAAGGAGATACTCCACCAAACTGGCAGCTAGTGCAGACCGCACAGAACTGGGGTCACATGACATGACCTAATCATGTCTTAAGTATCCACAATACTATTTAACCCACTAAGCCATATTTATCTGTCTTATTTTGCCATATTTTCTTTGGTATGCATGCCAAATCTTGAGTGTATATCTGCAACAGCAGTGGGTGAATAAACATCCAAATATTTTGACATTTTTCACACAATGTAACAAATAATTAAATTGTGAAATTTTGTAATTCTGTAATTGATAGTTTTCACAACCAATCAACTATTTATGTAACAGTATTTCTGACTTTCACAAGAAAGTATGCATATATACTTTTATTTTTCTAACTCCAAAAGTGGCTAAGTTGTGAGCACAGAAATGTGTTCATAAATTTTTACATGAATAATAAATTGCAAGACATTGACCCCTATGACTTCCAAACCCTCATCTTAATGTCATGAAGCATAGCATCTTTTCAGGTCCTCATCCAAACATTATGCATGCCAAATGCCATACCTCGGTATCTCGTTATATGGGTGATTGAGATTGAGCAACTCACATATGAGCGACTCAGTCTTGGCGCTGTTGTCTGGTTCGCTAGGGAGTGCACATCGCCGTCCTGATTTTTGGTCATGCACGCTCTATGCAACAGCTATTGCTGTTATGACATGAAACCCCATACCTCTAGCTTTAATGCTGACCAAGGTATGACCAAGTAAAACCTTTCAGAAAATTTCTCCACATCGAGCAATGTTTTGTAGAAATTTTAGGAATTTGCAGAATTTCATGAAAATTCTGTAACATTTGAATCTGCTAATTTTGCCTAGCCCTAGATAGCTGTCATACAAAAGAAGCCTTTTTCTCATGAAAGAAGAATTTCAGCTCACAACAAAGAAATATTCTTGTCTGAGAAAAACTATATCTGACTTTTTCTTTTGTGTCAGACACATATAGACCATACTAAGCATGCTCAGAACTGAAATTTTAAATTTTATACATTGGAAATTGTTTAATATTTCTTCATAAATTTAAAAAATAAAACAGGTACCTCTTCAGGGCAAGCTCATTGTACCCTTAAAATTGCAGAACACATTTCCAAACGTGGGTATGTGAGGAGCAAAACAGCAACAAAACAAACAAAAAGATTTTTCAATTTTGGCACTATCCAAACTTGGAATCCAGATATCTGACCATAATAAAAATTCTCAAATCAAGAGCCCTCCAACTATGCAGGCACAATAGCATGCAATTCTGTTGAATTTAGGTGAAGATGGTAAGGTGTGAAGTAAAAGGTTAACCATTAAACACCCTAATCCACTCCTAATTATGGGATGCTACTGCACCCTTTTATATGTAATATATATATAGATATTGATTGCAAAAACCTTGTTAATGTACTAGTTAGGGTTCATCTTAAAGCAAAAGTTTGGGTTCATCTTAAAGCAAAAACATACGGAAATTTCATGTTAGGGTTTCCTACTCTAACTTGCCACCCCCATTCCCCAAGTAGCAAAGGGAAAAAACATCAGGGATTTGGGTCTCCTGAGTTTTTTCAAATCAGTGCTGAACTCTTCCTTGGGATTGACAACCCTAATGCTCACTCCCTCCCCTGAGCTAACAAGGCCTAATATGATCTGTTTTCTTGAGGCAGGGCCCGCAGGTTGTAGGCAACATGTGCAAGACAGACTTTTGTACTTCAGAAGAGTGTATCAGTATGAGGCACTGGCATGGAGCTGTACCTTGTGTGTTGGACAGAAAGGCATTGTCTGAGGACAGGGGTGAGCATTAGGGTTGAGAACCCCATGAAAAAGCCCATCACTGATTTGGCAAGACTCAGGAGAGCCAAACTGCTGATATTTTTCCCTTCAGTGTGTGTGTGGGGGCGGTAGGGTTGGAAACCCTAACATCACATTTCCTACTTTTGCTGTTTTATGCTGGACCCTATCTGCTGCTCTTACTCAGTTTTTGTAATGAATTTCTTCTTTTGGAGAGTACAATCATAACCTCACTCACACCTCTGTTCAGGTGCAGAGCACAGGGCCCTGTGCCCTGTGCTTCCATGCGTATTGATGCAGATGCTCTGGACCCCAAATGTGATGTTTATCAAGCTGAAAAAGTGAAGGACCCTCTGGGCCCCACAGCTCTGTGAAGATACAGATATAGACATGCAAGCCTTCTGGGCCATATGGCAGCTAAGGAGTCCAAGTCGATGTAAAAGCGCAGGGCATTGTAAGCCCTGGAGGGGGGCAAGGTAAGCGGAAATGTGAGGAAGGTTTTTTTTTATGGAAAGGGTGGTGGATGCATGGAATAGCCTACCATAAGAGGTGGTGCTAGCAAGTACAGTGGCGGGGATTTAAACAAGCATGGGGAAGGCATAATGGAACCTTTGAGGTAGGAAGGAGAGGCTAAAGCTGATGACTAGATAGGGTCAGCAGCTTCTACGCAAGGTAGGATATAAAGGCAGACTGGATGGGCCTGGTGGTCCTTATTTGCTGACAATGCCTATGTTTCTATGTTGCAGTTCAGAGTTTCTACAGATGTAGATGCACAGGGGTCTGTCTGGGTACAGAAGGGACCCTGTGGTTCCATGCAGCCAGAGATGCACTTTTTCAATAATGTGCCAAGTTTGTTACCATACATTTGTTCATGAGGTAGTGTCATAAAAGGCACATGTTAATAATCTGACTTCGAATATCTTCAGAAATGGAACACAAAAAGTCTTGATTCTTTCGTGAGTCTATATTTTTGTTTTGGGATCCAACAGTCTTGTTTTGTCAGTGCTCAGAAAATAACATTTTTTGGCAAATGATGCAAGATTCTAACATAGAAACATAGAAACATAGAATTTGACGGCAGATAAGGACCACTTGGCCCACCCAGTCTGCTCATTTCCCTACCTAATGGATAAGCTGCAGATCCTAGTTAACCAGCAGCCTACTTCTTTCTACTCCCACCCCCTAGAATTGCCCTATGGCTGTCCCATGCATGCTTGAATTCAGTCACTGTTTTTGACTCCACAACCTTCCTCCGAAGGCCGTTCCATGCATCCACAACCCTCTCTGTGAAAAATGCTTCCTTACATTACCTCTGAGCTGCCCCTTCTATCTTCAAATTGTGTCCCCTTGTTCTTGCACACCTCTTTTTTTGAAAGATGCTACCCTCTTGGACTTTGTTGATTCCCTTGAGGAACTTGAATGTTTCTATCATGTCCCCCCTCTCCCTCCTTTCCTTGAGGCTATACATATTAAGCTCCTTTAGTCTGTCTTCATATGTCTTCCAGTGCAGACCCTGCACCATTTTAGTTGCCCTTCTCTGGACAGCTTCCATCTTGTGTATGTCCTTGTGGAGATTGGGTCTCCAGAACTGCACACAGTACTCCAGATGGGGTCTCACCAGCTGTCTGTACAGAGGGATAACAACTTCTTGTTTTCTACTGGTGATGCCTCTCCCTATGCATCCCAGTATCCCCAGCCCTCCTTATTGCCCTCTCACATTGCTTGCCACCTTTAAGTCATCTGATATTACTCCCCAGGTCCCTTTCCATTTTGTTGTTGTTAGTATCTCACCCCCATTGTGTACTCTTCCCCTTGGTTTTTGTTTCCCAGGTGCATTACCTTGCACTTCTTAGAATTAAATCTAAGCTGCCATACATTTGACCATTCCTCTAACCTTGACAAGTCCCTTCTCATCCTTTCCACCCCACCTTGTGCATCAACTCTGTTGCAGATCTTTGTGTCATCTGCAAAGAGACATACTTTTCCTTCCAGTCCGTCTGCAATGTCGCTTACAAAGACATTGAAGAGGACCGGTCCTAATACTGAACCCTGCGGCACCCCACTAGTAACCCCCCTTTCTTCAGAGTGGACTCCATTTACTATTACCCTCTGTGTCCTATTCTCCAGCCAATTCTTTACCCAGGCTATCATCTTGGGACCCACTCCCAGGCTGGCTAACTTGTATATTAATCTTTTGTGTGGGACTGAGTCAAATGCCTTGCTAAAGTCTAGGTAGGCCATGTCCACAGCCCCTCCCTGATCTACTACTTTGGTCACCCAGTCAAAGAAATCTATTAGATTTGTCTGGCATGACCTTCCGCAGAATCCATGCTGCCTTGGGTCCTGTGCCCTCTGGCCTCTAGGTACTCGACAATTCTTTCCTTCAGAAGTGATTCCATCATTTTCCCTATCACTGAGGTTAAACTAACTGGTCTGTAGTTTCCTGCTTCTGCCCTGCTCCCACTTTTGTGAAGGGGAATCACATCGGCCCTCCTCCAGTCCTCAGGTACCACCCCGTCCTCCCATGATTTGTTAAAGAGGGTAGTCAGTGGTGTCACTAGTTCTGAAAAAAACTATTCCGGAAAAAACAAAGTCCAAAATCTTGTTTTGTGAGCCTATCTTCTTCTTTCATGGGTTTTTCATGATCTCACAAAACAGGATGCCTTCTTATGAAAGAAGAATATAAAAAAAACACCAAGTCCAAAATCTTGTTTTGTGTGAAGCATCCTGTTTTATGAGATTTTTGTGAGCTTGTGAAAGAAGATGCCTTTTCACGAAAGAAGAATGTGAATAAAACTGTCTGAAATCTTGTTTTTTGAGAAGGCATCTTCTGAGATGAGACGCCAGACATTTTTGAACACTTCCCTGTATTCTTTCTTGTGACACCTTGAGAAAGAACACAGGGGAGTGTTTGAAAACGTTTGGAGTTGTTGGTTGTGCTGCACTTTAATTATCAATAAATGAGTGGTTTTAAAATCAGACACCCAAGCAGAGTGGGGTCTATTTTCTCATAGATAGATAGATAGATAGATAGATAGATAGATAGATAGATAGATAGATAGATAGATAATGAGAACAGATACAAGCAGACAGAATACAGGATCTGCTTCTCACTACTCTCAGTGCAGATTAAAGCATGACATTCGGCTGCAGCTGCAGAATGCAAGAAAATTACACTGTTCTAATACACAGAATACAGATGAATAACTCCTTTCACTAAGCTAAGCACCCTGGATTTTGGGATGCCCAGAAAATGTGTTTCTGGCAAGTTTTTTTAAAAACAAACGGCAGAATATTGACAAATGTGTGCCTTTTCGCTATGCTCACATGTCTGCTTTTTAAAAAAGAGATACTTTTTATGTATTTTTAATGTTTGTGAGTTCAAAAAGGAAAACACATGGTGGCCATCTTAATTGGTGTTATTTTTTTCTGCATGACAGATAAAGTATGAAAGAAGCACACACATTTTTTTACTCTTCACATTTTTATGTTAACTCAAAAATTATAACAACTTTGGAACCATATAATATGTTTTCATGAATCCTTCTGAAGACACACCCTTGCCATGGGCCCCTTCAACTCAGAACATTTTATGAAGAAATTAAACACTGTCTAGGCTGCAGGTGAGAGTGAAAAATACCCAACGTTATGTATAGGGAAACCAAGCTTTTCTTTTTTGTTTTCTTTCAGTTTTTGGAACCCCATATCTAAAAAACCAAACAAGATGCTATCACAAAACTTTTCATGTCCCATGACTCTGGCAGCCTAACTGCAAATGCCAAATTTTGTACTATTCCACCAAACAGTTCCAAAGTTATTATGGTGCAAACATTGTGATAAACATTAAACAGCCCACTCTACCCAAGTATAGGAAAACCCATCTTATTTCTCTTGGTATGGAATATGTAAGCATTAATCACTGCCAGAGGAGGGCTCTGCCGGTGGAGTAATGCCCGCTGGGGGGATTGGTGCCCGAGGGCGCAGCCCGAGGGCTCCAACCACCCAGTGAGCATTAATCCACGGCAGAGCCCGACGCTGAAGGTGATTAATGTGCTTGTAACATAGGCTCGTCGTGCGGCGCCGAGCCTATGTTACCGGCATCACCTCCGGCGGGCAGGATCCTTTGAGCGGTTGGCTGTGGCTAGCTGTATGCTCCAGTGCAAGCCCTATCCACAGAAGAAGCAGCACACAGGTCTTGCAGGTACAGCATTTTATTGTGTTACAGGCAGAGGGGAGAGGCTGTAAGTCTTAATTCGTGGAGCAGTCCTCAATGATTCAGGGGCTCCGATCACTGTGCTGGCTGCTGGATCCGCTCACTGCCTCACTGCACTCCGGAATTTGTCGGATGAATCATTCGCCCTCTGGCAGCTGCAGCACACCTCAATGATTCCGTGTTGCGATCGCTTGCTGGTAGTCGGTTCCGTTGGCCGCCTCCTTCCACCTCGGCAACAGCAGGGCTCAATGATTTCGACCCTGCAGCCGCCCGAGGCGGATGTTCTGGCTCTCTGGCGGGGCAGGTGGGGAGCCGACATGACGTGCAACATGGTGGTGCTCTATTCGGTTGCCTTGCTCGAGGCCACAACAGAAGCTACTAGACCATGCACGCACCACTTGCTGAATCTGGAATGACTGGCAGTCGGACCCTGCATCGCTGCCCATCCTCTGGTCCCACGGTCCCTGAGGATCAGGTGGCTGCTGCAGAGGTGGAGGACCACTGCTGAGGTCGGGGAGGCTGGGTCTGCACCGGAGGTCTGTGTGCTGCTGGTGTGAGCAGTAGATGTGTCGCTGGGAGGGGGCAGCCGGTGGGGGGCTGCCTCCAGGCTGAGATGCACTGTGCTGCTCCATGTGTGGGGTGGCTCGGTGATGGGCAGGTTGCCTCTGGCTTGCACCTGCGCCTGATCGGCCGGGGGCTGCAGTGCCGCCGCTGGCACCCATGAGTGGTGCCTCAGCGGGCACTTACCCTCGAAGAGCCTCCATGGCCACAGCTGGGCTGACTGAGCGGGCGTGTCTGGCTTAATACCCGCTCGGTTTCAGTCAGCTGTGCCCATTCGGCCAATCCCCGTGCTCCTTTCCAGCGCCCGAGTGAGAGCCGTGTTACAAAGCTCCTTACTATAATGCCTTTAAATGGCCCAAGATGGTGAGGACCTCAAAGTTAACAAAATGTTATTTTGGGTGTCTTTTTAAGGCCCAAATGGTCACTTGATTAATTAATTAATTCATTTATTTGAAGAGATTTACCAGGAAAGCAACATGAACTGAGAACAGCTCATTTCCAGAAGCATCCTGAGGAGGGGAACATAGGTGGGAGGATAATACAACATTTAGGTGAATACAAAGTACAGAACCATACACAAAGCAAAATACAACACTGGTAGTTGGTAGCTAGGAACAGGTGCAGTAAAGAGGGACTGTCATTGCAGCTGCAGATCAGATAATAGAAGTATGAGCATAGGTTATATGTAGACTATGTACAAGCTAAAGGTGAGCAGGCAATCAGATGACAATGTAACTTGGGTGAGCAATAAACTTATGCCAGGAGGTCACTCCCTATTAGTGCAGTGGAGAGAGATTGGAAGGAGCCCTAGCAACTGTAAGTGCTGTAGTTGGAGAGGTGGAACCAAGTGGAATTGGGGGGAGGGTAGGGAGAACTTGCATATAAAAATAGGGGATGGGAAGCCAGAGAGAGCCACCTCCCTCCCATTCAGGATGTAGAGAACCCTGCAAGTGGATGTGGAACTAGCCGGGAGAGGGGATTAGGAGTGGGGATATAGGTTGAAGGGGAGGGTGAGGAGTATGCAGAGGGAAGTGGAATGGGGGTGAGGTTTTGGGGGAGGGAGGGAGAAGGGATCAGGACTATTGGAGAGGGACATGGAATGGGGAGGGAGGTTGTGGGGAGGGGAGATGGAGATAAAGAGGAAATAGAGATTGCAGAGGGAAGAGGAGAAGGACTAGGGGAAGAAAGGAGGAGAGAGGGAGGATTAAGTGGGGAAGGGAGGGAGGGAGAGAAAGGGGGATGAGAGTGATGAGAGAGATGGGGGTATGGGAAGGAGGAAAAAGGGCGAGTGAACTGTGGGGCATGGGAGTACATTTTATTATGGGAAGCTGCATGGTTTGTGTGTTGCCTGACTAGGTGGCACCAGTGTTTCATGCTTGTTACAGTCAAGCTTTTATGATACACAGAAGTGGTAACAGACACAACTGACCTACAATGCACAGGTTCAGGATATTCATTAATAATTTCAAACTAATCAGTGAAAGGCAGTATTCTATTGCAGGCCCTTCTACCCTGACAATTTTAGGCTAAGATTCCATACTGCCTGGCTTTAGGTGATGACGAAAAAAGCAAAACAATATTTTCCATAAAGCACATTATCCAGACACTAGAATTTACATATCCAATTGAACCAAACTTGGCAAATCAAGTCACCTTAACCACCAGACTGCAGACGCAAAATTTCATACAATTCTGTTTATTGTGGATGAAGCTATTCTGAGGCTGAGAGTGGGTTGAGGAGGTGTGTTCAGACAGTCGGGGAGTGGCCACTGCTGCTGGGTCCAGGCGGGAGACATTGGGGTCAGGTCTGCCGGAGGGTGGACAGTGTTTCATCAGTGACTCTAGGTGTCTTGGGGGTCTCCTAGAGAGTTGACCCTGGGCCGGGTCCGGCCAAGGGCCCAGTGGGGGTGGCTTCCTCCTGGATGAACATCGGGGGCCTCTCCTTTCTTTCCGTTAAACCTCAGTTTATTATACAGTCTTGTACTGATGGCTGTGGAGGAGGTTTCTTTGGGATGGTTTCTGAGTCTGAAATTTACCTGTTTACGATGAATAGAGTTTTAAAGGAACCTAGAGCTTGGAGATATTCAGAGACCTAGAGTGAGATTCCCAGGAGGAGAGAAGGACTGAAATTGGATAAATCGCCGGTGAAACTTTTTCTTACTTGGAGCATTCTGTATCTGCTGTAGTCAAAGTGAAAGATTGACTCAGATTAAAATAAAATAACTATTTGTCTCATTTTCCACTGGAGGTGAGAGCTCCAATGGATTTATATATATGGTCTCAATTATTCAATGTATTGACTCCAAACGTGGACTTTGCCAATAGACTTTTAGTTTTGAGTTTTTATTGTATTTTGTTGTTTACGCATATAGTTGGAGTGTGGTCTGAAGGTGGGGTATTATTATTTTGTAAGTGGTTTTAAGTTAGGGGTGGAAGGGTACTGAGGGAGTGGGGTTGAATGATTATTGAGTCATCAGAATATTGGAAATATGTGTTGGGGTTAGAGATGGTCAGGCAGTACCCCTCAAGACTTAGGGATCTCCGTCCTTTGAATTACCTCCACTTACTCATGGAGGTTTACTATAGATGTCAAGTTTCCGATTTTGAGATTAAAGAGTAGAGAGACGGGATCCTGGAACCTTTGGGGGATGATGAGGGCGGATAGGGACAGTAAGGGCCAGGAGACGCCTCAAGTAACATGGGTATGGGAGCGAGGTCCTTCTTGCTTAGTCCCCATACCCAAGGGCTCTGACTCTGATTTTGTCAGGCAGGAAGTGAGGCCATCCTTGGACTCCCGTCCCTTTTGGGCAGTGTTAAGCAATGCCAGGTTGATAAGGAATAAGACCGCAATGATTGTGGATCTTGTTTCCTCTGTTGACTTGGCTTGCATCACTGAGACCTGGCTGGATGGAAATGCGGGTCCTGTTTTGAAATCTGCAGTTCCGGTTGCTTTCTCAGTGATTCATCACCCGAGGGTGGACTGGAGGGACGGGGGGGATTGCACTCTGTTTAAGACAGGATCTGGATCTCAGGGAGATGCCAGTTGGAGACACCAACTTCTTTGATTGTATAGTGGGTGCTGGTGCAGGCTACAGGACCCTTCTCATCTACCATCCACCAGGTATAGGAGGGAGTTCCTGAAGGAGGTTGCAGACTTCATCGCCGAGGTGGTATTGGAGTCCCCCAGATGGATAATTCTGGGGGCCTTCAATGCCTGGATCGATGATGAACTCTCGCCTTTTGGTCAAAACCTCCTCCAACTGATGGATTCATTGGGCCTGTCATGGGTTATTACCTCTGCAACCCATGAGGGGGGCACAAATTAGACTTGATGTTCCATCTGGGGATGGAGATCTCCGATGTGGAGGTGGAGCCAATTGGCTGGTCGGACCATCATGCCCTGAAGTTCAGATTTATAGCCCCCCGAAATAAGCCTGCCCCGAGGGAGTTAGTACAGTTCCGTCATTTAAGAGGGATTACCTCAGAAGGCCTAATAATGGAGCTGGATTTCTCAGGATTTCCAATGGATAGCATGGACCCAGGGCCCCTGGTCCTGGCCTATAATAGGGCTGTGGTAGGGGCCCTGGATGTCATTGCTCCAATTTGTGTTCATCCCCACACTCTGCTCCTAGGAGCTCCCTGGTTTGATGAGGGGGTCCGCGAGTTTAAGAGGCAGGGACGAAGATTGAAAGACGCTATGAAAACTCACCTGGAGGTGGATAGGCTTGGATTTTAGAACATTATAAGATCTATCAATCAACAATTTCCCATAAGAAGACAGAGGTCCTGTCCTGGGAAATTGCTGCAGTGAGGACTAGACCAGCCTAGATCTTCCGGACTGTGGACAGACAGTGCAGTCCAGCCTGTCTACAGGTCGGTTGAGTGTTATCACAAATACAATGTGAGGAGTTTGTGAAATTCTTTGCTGACAAGGTATCCACTATCAGGATGAGATCTGTCAGGACCCATCCATTGGACCTTGCACTGATCAATCAGGTGGTACTAATGCCCAGTTGTCTTGGTTCACTCTTAGCCAACCAGCAGTCATGGATATAGCGAGGATTATCCAGACTCTGCGTCCTACCTACTGTAAGTTGAACCCAAGCCCTACTCACCTGCTAGTGGGGTGTGTAGATGTCATCAGCCCAGTCCTGGCTGGGATAGTGGTGGTTTCATTAGAGTGAGGGTTCTTTCCAGATCCCTTAAGTAGGTGGTGGTACGTCCCCTTTTTGAAAAACCCTCTCTTGACCCCGACTGCCGGGCAAATTACAGACCAGTCTCTAACTTGCTCTTTGTAGGGAAAGTTATTGAGAAGGTGGTCGCTCAGCAGCTGGAGGATCATTTGTCCAGCCACAATATCTATGACCCTCTCCAGTCTGGCTTCAAGAAAAGGTATAGCATGAGATGTCTCTTGTTTGAGTTCTAAATGATCTCCTGATGGCGAGAGATCAGAGAACCCATTCCATCTTGGTTCACTTGGATCTCTCAGCAGCATTTGACACCATGGATCATGGGGTGCTGCTCGACCGCATGTGTTTTTTCTGTGGACTGAGGGGGGCAGTCCACAGTTGGTTTAGATCTTTCCTTGAGGGCAGATCACAGAGAGTGGTGTCGGGGATTTATTCCTCGGCCTCACTGGCTGCCCTTTGGGTTCAACAGGGGACGGTGCTGTCCCCCATGTTATTTGTGGTATATATGCTTCCATTGAGGGACATTATAAGGTGGTATGGGTTGAGCTTTCATTGTTATGCTGATGACTCTCAGCTCTACCTGTCTTTTGTGCCTGAACAGGAGTCTGATTCCATCACAGTGTTTAATAACTGCCTGCTGAAGATTCAGGAGTGGGTGAGTACTAGTTGGCTTCAGTTGAATTCAGGGAAAAACTGAGGTATTGGTGGTGGACCCTGGAGTGAGGACAGCAGGGGTTTGGTCTGGGAAACCCTCAAGTTTATATCTTGGGGGGCCCCGCTTATGGCCTCTGGCCAAGTGCGTAACCTGGGCGTGGTTTTTGATGAGGGCCTGACCCTGAGGGTGCAGGTGTCGGCTGTAGTCAAGTCTGCCTTTTTCAACCTAAGGAATATAGCCTGAATTAAACACTTGGTCCTGCCTGAAGATCTTCCTACCCTGGTCCACGCCTTTGTCACTAGCCGTTTTGATTACTGCAACGCCTCTATCTAGGGCTGGTGGGGTGACATCCGCTGTTTGCAGCTTAGTGCAGAATGCGATGGCCAGCTTGTTGATGGGAGTTTCTAGATCTAGCCATATGACACCTGTGCTGCGTGAACTGCACTGGCTGCCTATACAGTGGCGGATCACTTTCAAGGTCACATTGCTGACCTATAACACCCTACATGATTTGAGACCCGCTACCTGAAAGAGCGCCCAGTGCCTTACTGCCCCACTCACTCACTCCGATCTTTGATGAGGATTGCTAGAGATACCCATGGTATATCTAAAGACATCTGGAGGAAGATCATTTGCCTATATGGCACCTACCCTGTGAAATTCTCTACCTCGTCAGATATGAGATTGCCTGACTGTGGAAAGTTTTAAAAAACAGTTAAAAACATTTCTCTTTAACCAAGAATTTGCTGGGATTTGATAACTAAGGGTTATTTATGGTTATTGTATTTACTGTTTTTGTATGGTTTGTATTTAAAGTATGTGAATTATTGTTAAAGCACCCTGAGCTCGGGAAGGGCGCTTTAAATAAATAAACTTTTACTTACTTACTATTTATATACTGTATGTATATATATATATATATATATATATATATATATATATATATACAGAGTATTGTGGGTTTTTTTGCTGTTTTTTTTTTTTTGAGTCACTGCCTACATTCCCAGATGGTTTGGAATTTTGGTTTGAAATGTTTAGCGTAGAAAGGGCTTGAGCCAGAAAGGTGCCTTTCAGCAATTTGGTGAAAACATTTTTTTCAGTCCATTCCCATGTTATAAGAATTTGATATTTTGTTTCTGAGTATGCTCAGAAGGGTCTTTTGGATAGATATATGTTACCCTACTGAGCATGCTCAGAACTTAAATAAATTACATTTTACCAAAATGAATGCAGAAAGTGCTCAGCAGCTACTGGTATAAGAACACTAAAAAATAAATCTTCATTTTCCTAATTATGTCAAGATGTTCTACATATCACAGCTGGCTGCAAATATTGAGTTTGCACAGTCTGTGTAACAGCAGCAATCGCAATCATAATACAGGAATATGCACCTTCCTCCCCCCCCCCCACACACACCAACCAAGCTGCACACCAGCACTCTTCTCAAATGGTAAGCTTCTTATATTCAGTGAACAATCCAGTAAGGCTAACATTATTGCAGGTTATACAAAGTGAAATGAGATTATAGCTATAAAAAAACAACATGCTGCATTTTGCCATTATTCTTCTAAAGCAGAACATATTTTGTGAGCTGATTATATGAATTTCAATTGCATAACCGCACTGACTGTCATTAAAATTGAAACTTATGAACCAGCACCAATATGTTCTGAATGAAAACAGAAACATTGAAATAAAAATATAAAACTACTGTGACTACTTGCAATTTGGAGAAATCAGGACGATAACTTTCAGTTTAACGTTTACTTCATTACTGTGCTTATTGTGCTGCACACAACTCAGAATAAGAGGTTGTACTTGTATGAGTACATTCAGACATTCACATCCATAAAATGAGATTGTGTTGCATGCTTTTGAAAATTTTTAATGGGTCAGGATTAGAGATGCAGAGAAGTTTTAATTCTTGGGCAAATATGCAGTGAAGTCGTCAAGTCGCCCCAGACATTCGGTAATTTTAAAACTACCCGAAATTCATCATTTGTGACTTCGCCTTGCTTTTGTGGTGTTTAAGTGCAAATTGCACTTAAAAGCCCAAAGCAAGTAGAGGTGACAAATGGGGAATCCCCAACACCACCTCGAATCTATCCCTGATGTCTAGTGCCCCACCCCCTGCCGATCATTGGACACAGTTTCTGTCAATTAACACAATCATCCCTGACCCCCACATACACACGCTGATCATGGCCCAGTCGGTCACATGTAAAAGTCTCTATATAATTTTTAGTTAAATACCCCATTCCCTCATGTCTAGTGGACACCCACCTAATCACCAGGCACAGTTTGTGTCATTTAAGGCAATCACCCTGCAACCACTACACACCTCCACCAATCGCTGGCCAGTTGGACACATATATAAATATTATCTTTTAAATTAAATCCTCTAGTCCCTGGTGTCTAGTGGCCCACCCACGGCAATCACCAGACACAGTTAAAACAATCACCTCTACCCTCCCCCGACACACCCCCACCATTCGCCGGCCAGTAGGCCACATGTGAAAATACATATTTTTCTTTATTAAATCCCCCATTCCCAGTTGTCTAATGGACCCCCACCCTGTCCAGACCAATGCCACACCACCTTGATCCTCCCCAGTCCACCCCATGTAGCCCACCAGCACAGTCCTCCACTCAGCTCCATGGCCGGCAGTCCGACTGAGCACTTTAATGAATGAGCACATGCCTGTACAAGCATGCGTTCATTCTTTTAGAGCTTGCAGTCTTTTGGGCAGCTTTTTAGAGGGCTAGAGAATGGGAAGGGGCTGCTCTGCACACTGGGGGGGATTGGGGCAACAGTGTTGTGGAGGTGAGTGGATGGCTGTGCTGGTGGCCCACTCAGGGTGGTTTGGGGAGTAGGGTAGGGTAGGGTAGTGTGGCACTGATCTGGATGGGGTGGGGTGACTGGGGGGTCCACTAAACACCAGGGAATGTGTGGTTTATCTGTATGGGAAGTGTGGCATTTTGCAGGTAAAATTCCACATTTCTCATTCTATCTGACCTCAGCTAATTGGCAAATTTCATGTTTGCACTTCACATATTGAGCACAAAACACAAAATATTTCATGGAGCAAAGTTTGTTGACTTCATACATCTCTAGTCAGGATTAATAGCTTTTTGCACTTCTTAATTACTGTAATTTACAGTGGATCAGGATGCATGTCATTACCTACATGGTGTGAAACTGAAATGAACATTGCTATAGACGTTGTCCATAGTTCTAAACTAAAAAAAATAAGGAGCTAAAACTTGTGGTGCTGTTAGTAGTAGCTACAGATACTATTTTTAGCTGCAAACATGTAGGCCTCTTGAAATCAAAGCAGTTCTGATTTAAGTGGACTGGGTTGCCCACCCTCAGTACCGCTTCTTTCCCCCCAGTCAGCTGCCCCACAATTTTAGCCAACATACAATAAATGCTACATGTCATGTTAGTAAGGGCAGTCATAAAATGAAAATCTTGAATCTTTGGGGTCAAAATTAAATTAAAAAATAAAGAGTTGATGTTTGAAGAGTGAATGTGTGAAAGCTGTAATGTCATATTGCTGAATAATAAAGCTTTTTGACTAACTGACTGATTATATTTTGGTAAGAGTAGATAGCTATAGGACACTTGTGTCATTCCTACCATTTCCATTTTTACTATGTTTAATTCCAAAGTGCTGATTATTACTTTAATATGGTTTCATAAGGGTTGGTAGAGGTGGTGAGTACTGTGTAGTGTTTAAGCGAGGTACATTAAGCGGTAGTAGTAGTAGTAGTCATAACTTTATGTTTATTATGCATTTCCTTAAGGCTCAGGGCACCTTACAAATCAAACAAATGTTTAGAATATAGAAACACAGACAGTGGCAAAAACAGCAGAAGAAGACCAATGGTCTATCCAGTCTGCCCAACCTCCCTATTTAGCCCTGGGACCAAAATAATACTTCCTCATATGCCTCCCTGAACTTGATTCCTGTTAGTTTCCATTCATATCCACATGACTGTGTGCTAGTATTCAAGCTAAATAGTTCCCAACAGTTCACCTTGTTAATTTCTTCTAGGTATTTGAAGGTCTCTATCATACCACCCCACTCCCCTCTGGTATCTCCCCTCTGGTCTCCAGGGAGTCCATGTTCAGTTCATTGAGATGCTCCTCATAGGACCTGCCCTGTTGGCCAAGAGCCATTGTTGTTATCTCTTGCTGCATCACCTCCAGCCTATCTCTATCCTTCCTGAGGTGAGAACTCGAGAACTGGGCACAGCACTCCAGGTGTGGCCTTACTAAGGAGCTATATAATGGAAGTACTACCTTTTCCCTTCTCCTATCAATACCCCTCCCAATATATCCCAGCACCTATTTGCTTTCATATGTGTCATGGTTCACTAACTTGATTAAATGAAGGAGTCACTGATAACAATGCCAAGGTCCTGTTCCTCAGTCGCAGTGCAAAGTCTTATCCCACACATACAGTACTCTGTCCTGGGGTTCTTGTTCTTTGGGTGAATCACACTGCACTTTATGGTGTTGAATTTCAACTGCCATATCTTAGACCACCTGTTTAGCTTTCATAAGTTACTCTGCATTTCCCTGAGTTCCTTGTTGCTATCCACCCTGGTAAAGAACTTTGTGTCATCTGTGAGAGAGATAATCTGCCCCGGACTTCCTCAGCAATGTCACTGATGAAAATACTGAAGAGTTCTGGACCTAGGAAAATCCCTGTGGTACCCTGTTTGTGACTTATGATTTAACCCTGTTGACCAAAACAATTGCTGCCTCCCCTTTAGGCAGATGTCTACCCACTTTACTTTGTAGACAGATAAGGTTCATTGGGTGGGTACCTTTTGGTTATGGATAAGTCCTAAAAGTTTATGTTGAGGGCTGGTAGTACGGATTCAAGATGCAGAGAAAAGTTTTATTGTTCATCAACCAGCCACACTTGTTTTGTATAAATATATTTCTTTTATTTGTTGCTTTATTATGAACACAGTGATCCCCTGTGCTAGCGTTTCACCCAACACTGGGCTTCATCAAGGGCAAGGATCTGCTGTTCTATCTCATACATAAATCCCCTTTATGTTATTTGGTAACCGTTTTTCATTTTTAACTTTTCTTGTTTCTTATTGATTCATGTGTAGGGCCTATAAATAGCCTCTTAGAACTTTTTGAAATGGCACACGACCAGGACCAGGACAAAAGGGCAAGCTCCTGCCCAAAAACAGCCCATCGAGAAGGGTAACAAAAATGTTAATGGCCCTAGCTGCAAAGTAAAAAGATACTGGCATGCTATGTAGAGACCCTACACATGAATCAATAAGAGACAAGAAAAGCAAAAAACATAAAGGGGATTTATGTATGTGATTGAACAGCAGATCCTTGCCCCCGATGAAGCCCAGAGTTGGGTGAAACATTGAGCCAAGGGGATCACTGTGTTCATAGTAAAGCAACAAATAAAAGAAAATAGATTTTATACAAAATGTGTGGCTGGTTGATGAACAATAAAACTTGTTCTCTGTACCCACTTTGCTATGACACACACAGATCATCAATGTTCTTTAACTAGCATCTGTGAGGCATTGAGTCAAAAGCCTTGTTGAACTCAAAGTAGAGCAAATCCACAGCATGGCCCCTATCCAACTTCCTCATCACCCAAATAAAACAATCAGCTTAGTCTTCCAAGACCCATTGCCATAAATCTGTGCTAGTTATTATCCTAAAGACTACCACTCCATCTCAATGGTCCTGTTTCCTCCTGCAGGACACCAGGTCAAACATCTCTGCTTGTTCAGTCTTGTTAATAATGCCCTTCATGAAATGATCCTGTATCTTGTTGCAGGACACCGGATCAAACATCTCTGCCTGTTCAATCATGTCAATACTCTTCATGGAGTGATCCTTTGTCCTGCTGTAAGACATGAGGTAAAACACCTCTGTCTGTTCAGTCTTAGTACCCTTCTTGGAACAGTCCTCGTCTCCCTGATACAGAGGCAGTGCATCCTTAAAGTGCCTGGATTACTACCTGATGGGGCATTGCTTATTAAATCTTCTAACATCCAGTTTCCAGCCTTGGTGTCACTGTGGCTTGCTCTGCTTGTATCGGCTCTTTAACGCCCTTCAAGTTGTCCTGTATCCTGCTGTGGGACCACAGATGAAACATCTCTGGCTGTACAGTCTTGCTAATGCACTTCATGGAATGATCCCATGTCCTGCTGCAAGACACCACATTAAAAAGTTCTGCCTGTTCAATCTTGTTATTAATACCCAATACGGAATGATCCTGTACCTCCCTGTGAATGAGCTTGCTCAACGGAGTCTTTCCTGCAATAAACTTGAACTTGAACTTGAACTGTACTCTCCTGCAGGACAGCAGATCACATATCTCTGCCTGTTCAGTCTTGTCAATACTCTCATGGAATGGTCCTATGTCCTGCTACAAGCAAGACACCAGGTCAAACATCTCTGACTAACCAATCTTGTTAATACCCTTCATGGAATGGCCCCATGTCCTGCTGAAGGACCCCAGATCAAAAATATCTGCCTGTTTGATCTTGTTATTAATACCCTTCATGGGATGCTCCTGTGTCCTGCTGCAGGACACTAGATCAGACATCTCTCTTTTCTTTTCAATTGTTTAATCAGAGAGACACACTAAGCTGAAAGCTTGTTTACAGGTGTGACGTGGGGAGCACAGGGAAGTTAAGTGACTTGCTCAGGGTCACTCAGTATGCAAGTGGGGGGATGTGGGATTCAAACCCAGGTCTTCAACTTTGCAACTCAGAGCCTTAAACCACTGCACAACTGCTTGGGCTGGGTGAGCAGGGAACTTGAGTTGGGGAGGGTAGTGGACATGTCTTATACTAACTTCAGTAAAGCTTTTGACACTGTGCCACACAGGAGACTTATTAAGAAATTGAGCAGCTGAGAGGTGGGATCTGAAGAGGTGAATTATAAATTGTGTTATAAACTGGGTAACGGATAGGCATCGAGTGTGGTGGTTAGCAGCACTCACTCTAATGATGTAAGAGGGACCAGTGAAGTGCTGCAGAGCTCAGTACTGGGACCTTTTATCCTCAATGTCTTCATAAGTGACATGGCAGAACAACTGGAGGGAAAGGTATTCCTTTTTTGCAGATGATAAAAAATCTGTAATAGGATGAACACTCGGGAAGGGGTGGAGAGAGTGTGCAGGGATCTTAGGAAACTCAAAGAATGGAGAAGAGCATGGAAGGTGGGGTTCAATGCCAAAAAGTACAAAATCATACACCTAGGGCATAGAAAGCCAGGATGAGTATTGGATATGGGGGTATTGACAGGCACTAAGCAGCAAAGGGACCTATATGTTATCATAACTGATGATCTCAAAGTGGAAGAGTGATGAGACAAAGCAGTAAGTATGGCCAGTGGGATGTTAGGGAGCATAGGGAGGGGTATTTCCAGCAGGAGGAAGGAGGTGGTGTTGGCACTGTATCACTTGCTGCTGAAACCTCAGCTAGAGTATTGTGTCCAGTTCTGAAGGCCACATCTCAGAATGGACATACAGTGACGACATTCCAGAGGAGAGCAACTAAAATGGGGCAGGGGTTGCACAAGAAGCCCTACTAGGCGAGACTGAGGAATCTCAACATGTACACTCTTGAAGAGAGGCAAATGAAGAGACGTACAAATACCTCATAGGGATGAACAGGGTGCAGGAGGGGAGACTCCTTCAAATAAGAAAGAGCAGCAGGACTGGAAGTACATGATGAAGCTGGATGGGAGGAGTTTAAGAGGGATGTGAAGAAGTACTACTTCATGAAAAGGGTGGTAGACACCTTGAACAGACCATCAGTGAAAGTGGTGATGGCAACAATAGTAGGTGGATTTGAGCATTTGTGGGATAGCCATAGGGGAATATTAATAAATAAACAGAAAAGAGGGCAGGTCACCGGAGCCGAGCTAGGGCCTGCGTAGATAGACTGGGCAGGAAACACCTAGGCAGACTAGGTGAGACAAGTGGTCCTTTTCTGCAGATAAATTCTGTTCTATGTTCCTATGCCTGACCAATCATGTTAATACAAGTTGAGGAGTCTTGGTATAGTGTGGCAGCTAGCCCGATGGGTAGAAAACTGGCTGAGGGACAGGCAACAGGGGGAAGTTGTGGGGGGAGTAGCATCGGAACCCAGGGCAGTGACAAGTGGTGTCCCACTGGGCTCAATATTGGGACCAGTCTTGTTTAACATTTTCATCACAGACATAGCAGTTGGGATTAAGAATAAGATCAGCCTCTTCGCTGATGACACCAAGATCTGTGCTGAGGTGGATGGGGAGGAGGTGGAAAATTACTGCAGGAGGACTTAGGAAGACTCAAGAGTTGTCACACACCTGGCAGCTTGGGCTCAATGCCAAGAAGTGCAAGGTGATGCATTTCAGAGCAAAATCCCAGGATACAGCTACTGGATGGATGGTATCAAACTGTCCACATCCAACGAGGAGAAGGATCTGGGGTGCTGGTGACTGGGGAACTAAACCACTCAGCCCAGTATGGGAAGTTGGTGGCTAAGGCTAATGGGATGATAGGGTGCATAGCAAGGGGGATTACATCCAGATGTAGTGGAGTCATATTGCCCCTGTACAGGTCCCTGGTAAGGCTGCACTTGGAGTACTGCATGCAGTTCTGGCACCCATACTTGAAAAGTGATATCAAACTATTGGAGGCGATGCAGTGAAGAGCAACAAAGATGATCCAGGGGCTGGGGGCTAGAACTTATGAGGAAAGACTAAAAGAGCTCAACATGTATACCCTGTAGGATAGAAGAAAGAGAGGGGACATGATTGAGAACTTCAAATACCTGAAGGGGATGAACAGAGTAGGCTTCCAGGGTGGGTTCATTCTCCAGAATGGAAGAGATCCTAGAGAGCACTCCCTGAAGTTAAACGAGGGCATATTCAGAAGGGAAAAGAGGAGGCACTACTTCACTGAAAGAGTGGTAACAGGGTGGAATTCACTGCCTGAGCAACTTGTATAAGTGCAGACTGTGGGGTGCTTCAAGAGGGGTGGACAAATTCAAGAGGAAAGTACATACTGGGATGGAGCAGTTGGGGAGGAAGAGTTAATGGGAGGGAGTAGCTGCAGTCTAATGAAATGAAGTGCTGCACACTCGAGCAGACTAGATAGACCTTATGGCCTGTATCTGCTGGCAATTTCATACACTTCGGGGCATGGTCTCATGACCTGCTGGATGACACCAGATCAAACATCTCTTCTGGTGTATGTATGTTAATATACTTGATTATGAGGAGGACTGGGATCTTGTCTCCTCTCATCCTCAGTTCCTCTAATGAGCACATTAAGGGCGGACAGTCTCTCCTGGTTGCTTTTGCCCTACATACCCTGATCATAATGGGGGTTCTGTGTCACACCCATTCAAATGTCTAAATATCCTGTTTGTACTCAGAAGCTAAGAACTGCACACAGTACTCAAATGGGGCCTTTTCAAGACCCTGCAAAGAGGCAGGTTTATTTCCCCCACCCTGCTTGTCACCCCCCCTTATTGCATGTTAGCATTCTGCCAGCTCTGTTGACAGAAGCTGCATACTACTTGCTGTTCTTCACCTGCATGTCAGTTATGACTCATGTCCTTCTCTTCATTTGCAAGAGGAGCACAACACAAAGTGTATGTCCTACAGTACTTCTGTTTTCCTACCTACGTGTGCAGCTTGGATTTACGTTAACTCTGAGGCTCCTGGAGTCCCGCCAGTCACTCAGATTGTTCTGGTCCACTCTCAAAGGAGTCCACCACCCTGTCCAGCTCATTGTCATCAGCAAATGTTACCCACCTACTTGAGATGCCAGCTTCTAGATCACTGATGAAAATGTTCATTAGCCCTAATACCTACCCTTTAGGGACAGCATTGAGTGCTTTGAGTTCCTCTGCACAATAAGCCTCTGGTTCCTGTAGAATTTATACATTTATTTAAAAAAAACTGTGACTTACTTGCCATGGCTGAAAATGATTCTTGTCTGCACATGTTCTGTTACTGAATGGTCCTTCTGCAGGTTTACATAACTGTAGGTCATGTAATGCATGAGCCAGTGAGTACACTGCATTAAGAATAGTGTAGGTAAATCTGAAATTGTTGACTGGATATATGGTCTGCTCCAGTGTGTCCAGTTTCTCTTCTCCAGTACAAAAATGCAGTTCAGCAGTTTTTCCTTCTTTTAGTGCATTTTTAATAGTTTCATTATCTGTCCACTTGCAGCTGAATACAGTCTCCCAGAATGGCTTCATATACCTATCACGAGGATATTTGGAAGGGTGAATACTGTAAAGGAAGTCTTTAAACCCTGGAATATCTCCACTGTACATTATAGACCCTATTGTGCCATTTAATGTTTTCCAGAGTTCTTTCTTTGAAAAAATAGAATCTATTATCCAACTTGAAGATGCTATCCAGACTTTCCCTGTTATATTCTGTACAGTTATCTCCTCCATGATTAAAGCTATCTGTGGTCCATAGGCATAAATCATGACCACAAGTGCAGATGAAGTCACAATCGTCTCCACGAGGGAAAGAATTCTTCCTTTTGAGGTCTGTTGGAATGATCTCATAGAATGCCACACAGACACTGGCCATGCCTAATGCTTCCTTCAGCTGCTGACTTCCTTGTACACCGAAGTCATTATCTGCATAAATAATCCCTACCCAGGACCAACCAAAGTGCTTAATGAACTCTGCAATGCCAAACGGTTGAAAGTAGGCACTCCCCACAGTGCGAAGGAATGATGGAAACTGATGCTTATCACTCAGTAGTGGAAGTCCAGCACCATGGCTTATCTACAAATCAACAACACAGTATACATTACTAAGAAAATAACATTTTGGAATCAGGGCCCCATAAAATGCCACTATTTGTACAGTAAAACATTTATAAGCACCACTTTGTGGCACCTTTCTAACATGCACCATTTTGTGGCACATTTCTAACATACACCACTTTGTGGCACATTTTTAACATTGCACCCCTTTGTGGCACATTTCTAACATGCACCACTCTGTGGCACATTTCTAACATGCATCACATTGTTGGACATTATTAACATGCATCACTTTGTGACACATTTCTAACATGCACCCCTTTGTGGCAAATTTTTAACATGTACCCCTTTGTGGCACATTTCTAACATACACCACTTTGTGGTACATTTTTAACATGCACCCCTTTGTGGCACATTTCTAACATACACCACTTTGTGGCACACTTATAGAATGAATCGTTTTGTTGCTCATTTCTAACATGAACAGCTTTGTGGCACAGTTCTAACATGCACAACACTGAGGCACATTCCTAACATGCACCACTTTATGGCAGATTTTTAATGTTCACCCTTTTGTGTAGATTTATAATGTGCACCACTTTAGAGACATCTCTAATACACACCCCTTTGTGTTGTACACAGATATAGAAACATAGAATCTGACAGCAAGTAAGGACTGCTTGGCCCAGCCAGTCTGCCCATTTTCCCTACCTACAGTATCACATCAGACCATAATCAATCTTGGCTCCCTTTCCTCCACTAAGAGTCACTTATGCATTCCCCATGGATTCTTGAACCTCACCACTGTTTTCACCTCCACCACCTCCACTGGAAGCCTGCTCCAGGAATCCACAAGTCTTTCTGCAAAGACATACTTCACCACATCTCTCCTGAATTTACCACCTCCTACATCATAGCACGTCCCTTGTTCTTGAGCCTTTTCCAACAAATACTTCCCCATATACTTCATTTTCTCTTGTAAGGTATTTAAGGGTCTCTGTCATGTCACACCTTCTTCAACGGTGTACATCTTGAGGTCCTTAAGTCTCTCCTTATAGGGTTTTTGATGCAGACCCTTCACCATTCTAGTTGCCCTCCTGTGGATCACCGCCACTACATAGTATGTCCTCCAGAGATGTGGTCTCCAGAACTGAACACAGTACTCTAGGTGGGGTCTTACTACTTATCCATACAAAGGTAATACCTTCTCCCTCTTACTGCTGGTGATACCCCTCCTTTTGCACCCCAGTATCCCACAATCACTCCCAACTGTCATGTTGCACTGCCTGGCCACCTTTAGGTCATCTGATATAATTACCCCCAAGTTTCTTTCCTGCTTCATGGTTATCAGTACCACTCCACCCATTTTTATGTTGACATGCTTGCATAGCCAACATCTTGCGGCAGTGGAGATTTGAAGGCATGGTCGCTGTTGGGCAAATGCAGGGCATGCATTAGTAGATGCATCCCTCATTCCCCAATCAGCCTGCATGCCGGTGCCACACCATGCATACTAATGTGGTGAGCACATCTAAGGAAAGGTCTGCTGCAATCCGAGCAAAGCTCGTCAGATGCAGCAGACCTCCCGACATGCTTGGCCACATTGTATACATGGCAGGTGGCCACTCAACTGCCGACTTCTGGGGTGCCCAATCCCCCTGCCAGCTTACTGTGTCCCCAATGTATGTGCTGATGGAGGAGCCCACTCCCTGTTGGCATAAAGCACTCCCCCATTTTTTACATACCAAGGTGGGTGCCCAACTCCTTGGCTCTTCCCCACTTTTTGTGTGCCGACGAGGTGCCCAATCCCGTCGACTGCAGCATCTCAAAACAGTTAGGTGGCATGCTGGGAGCCCACCCCAGTGTGCCAAATCCCTGAAAAAAAAAACTGTCCCACAATGTTTTTTTGACCCTGTGACACAAAACAGTCCCTCCTGGTCTCCCTACCCACCACCAGCACCCACCCACTACACACTTTGCCTCCCCACCCCCCTCACCCCATACTTACCTCCAAAGTCTGGTGCAACAATCTTCGGTGGACTGGGAACACGTCTGCACTCTTCAAAGCCGACCGCAAACTGAGGAAATGCCAGTAAGCAGTATAATGGAATAAATAGGGTTTTTTCAACTTTGCTGCATATCTCAGGCATTTTTTGGAATTTTGGCACCACATTTTCAACATGGGGGTTTTGGGACCCCTCCTCATGAATTCTTGCACTGTCATGGTGTTTTTCAGTCCTGAAAGGTGATTTTGCAGTTACTGCGTGGAATCACATTTCAGGATTGAGAAATGAAATGACAGTGCCAGTGTTCATGAGGGGGTCTCTCAAAAAGCCTATGTTGCAAATTTGGTAGGAAGAATCCCAAAAACTCCTGTTTTACGAGCGTGCATTGCTCAATTACTACACACGCTCATAGCATAGCAAATTTGCAATATTTTCATGACACATATTCAGCATTGGCATTTTTTCACACCTTCTTGTGAACCATACAGCTGTCATTTTTCACATCCTGCCAGAAATGTGTTTTCGCACTTCCAGTGCAGAATAGCGTGGTTGATGTGGGAAATCAGTGTTCGGGACAAATTATGAAAATGACAGTTGCACTGTTCATGAGCAGAGGTCCTAAAATGCCTATGCTGAAAATTTGGTGACGATACTCCATAACATGACTGTGTTACGAGCGTGTGTTGTGCAGTTTGTACGCACGCTCATAAGTTCGCAAATTTATAATATTTTCACTCCAGATTTTCAACATTGCCATTGTTCTGCACCTCCTTATGAACATTGCAGCTGTCATTTTTCCCATCCTGACCAAAATGTGTTTTCGCAGTTCCGGCACAGAATAGCGCAGTCGCTGTGGAAAGTCCATGTTCGAGACACATTATTGAAATAGCAGTGACACCGTTCATTAGCAGAGGTCCTAAAATGAGTATGTTGAAAATTTGGAGATGAAAGTCAATAAACTTAGTGTTTTACTAGCGTGCGTTGTGCAGTTTGCAAGCACGCTCATGACTTCATGCATTTGTAATATTTTCACTCCACATGTTCAAAATTGGCATTTTTCCACACCTCCTTATGAACAGTACAGCTGTCATTTTACATATACTGGCTGAAATGTGTTTTCTCACGTCCAGCGCAGAATTGCATGGTCGCTGTGCGAAATCAGTTTTCAGGGCAGTTTGAGGAAATGACGACACTGTTCATCAGCAGATGTCCTAAAATGCCTATGTTGAAAATTTGGTGCCGAAACTCCATAAAATGACTGTGCTGCAAGCGTGCATTGTGCAGTTTCTAAGCAGCTTTGTAACTTCGTACATTTGCAATATTTTCATGCCAGATTTTCACCACTGGCATTTGTGCACACCTCCTTATCAACAGTACAGCTGCCATTTTTCACAGCCTGCCCAAAATGCGTTCCCACAACTTGTGGTGCACAATGGCGTGCTCGCTGTGGGAAATCACCTTTTGGGACACATTAACAAAATCACAGTGCCACTGTTCATGAGGGGAGGTCCCAAAATACCTATGTTGAAAATGAGCCTAGAAAACTCCCACAAATAATTGGGTTACGGATATCTGCTGCGCAGTTTGTATGCATGTTCATTGTTTCACCAATATTTCATGCCACTCCAGATTTTCAATGTTGCCATTTTTTATGCCTCCTCATGAACAATACAGTTGTCATTTTCCACATCCTGCCCAAAATGTGTTTTCAACCCTGTGACGCAAATGGCATAGCCGCTGTGCAAACCACCTTTCAGCTAACAACCTGATAGTGCAGCTTTCATGAGGTGGGTTCACAAAAGCCCATGTTGAAAATGTAGAGGAACTACCACCACGCCCACGTGTGTTAGGGTTTCAACTGTAGCACCCACCTGGTATGCACTGACAGGCGTCAGGGCTGTGACTTGGGATCATTGGATGTAATGCTCACGCATTCCACCCCCCACCCACCCTGTAGCCACTGACAGGCATCGTGGTGTGTCCTGCACTGTTCGGTCACAAACTTCACCCCACGCTCCTATATTGCACCCATGTCAGCGTATTTCCTTATGGAATGGGGTAAGTATAATGCCCAAAGACCCCAAAGCACACCATGACACTTGTCAGTGTCTACAGGGTAGGGTGAGGTACAATGGCATGAGCATTATAGCTGATGACCCAAAGGCACACCCCAATGCCTGTCCCTCTCTACAGGGCGGGGTTCGGGTTCTCGTCACTTCAGCACTTCACTGCCATTCCTATTATGCGTCTCTAATTCCACCACTGCTAATGCCAATGCCAGCGTGACAACATTCGGCACTGACAAATGCTTGTTATATTCCTGCAATGGGTTTCTGTGCCCTAAGTGCATAATTTTGCACAAAGGACTCACAAATGTTTCTCTGTGTTAGCACAAAGATCAGTACGCCAGCACAGGCAAAACAGACAGAAGGGAGACAAAAGTAAGGAGGGTGCCAGTGTGCACAGAGGCACTGTGCTATTCAGCTATTGTCTGATGTCCTCATCCCTAGGTGGCAGACAACATGACTGCAGGCTCAGAATTGGCAGAGTCTCTGCCTTGTGAGTCAAAATGTTCAGTCTGGTAGAGCAAGGGTCTCTCCTCATAGGGCTTTTGATGCAGACCCTGCACCATTTTAGTGCCCTCCACTGGACAGATTCAGCTCCATGCCATTCTGGAGAAGTGATCTCCAGAACAGGATACAGTACACTAGGTAAGGATCTCACTACTGATCCATGCAAAGTTAATATCAACTCCCTCTTTCTGCCAGTTATACCCCTGCCCATGCAACCCAGTATCCCACTAGCCCTCCCAACTTCTGTGTTGCACAGCCTGGCCATATTTAGGTAATCCAATCTGATTACTTCTTGTCTTGTTCCTGCTCGGCTGTCATCAATACCACTCCACCCATTTTTATATTCCTGCCCTGGGTTTCTGTGCCCTGAGTGCATTATTTTCCCAAAGGAATCACAGATGTTCCCCTGTATTAGTGTAATGGTCAGTGTATGAGTACAAAGACAGGTGGGAGGCAACGTTAATTAGGGTGCCAGTGTGCATGGAGGCAGCGTGCTGTGCAGATACTGTCTGATGCCCTCACCCCCAGGTCACCAAGCAATGTGACTCCATGAGCAGAACTGGCAGACTCTCTGTCTTGTGATCCAGAATGTTCAGTCCGGTGGGGGGAGGGTTAGATGGCACACTACGCCAACAAAAGCAGGACAAGATGGTACCAGAGCTAGGTAGCGGGGACTCACTGGATGGCAAGGATTTCAGATAAGTTGCTTATTAATTGCTCTCCTCTAATTCAAATTGTCCCATCAATCTTCAAAGTGCATATGTGATTTAACGTTCAAGATATTTCAGTACATTTTACTATTTTAGTCACCACTTGAACAGCCACCATTTTGTAAGTTAGTGTACAAAACACCACCTGTCTTTTAAGCGACCCTTTGTGCTCCTTGGCTGCTAACTTGTATACATCTATTTTCCAGTGCTAGTGAAAGAGAAATAAAACGAACATGTGATTTCATCTTTTAAAACCACCACTCATTTCCACTAGTGAATCTTGGTTAACTGTGTTGAGTGTTTGCTGCTTTACAGAGTTTCTTTATTTCTTAATAAACACTTCAAAATTCTGAGTTTTCCTATAGATTATAATGAACAATGCTTTACAACTCACTACCAAGAGTTTCATGTTACTATTCAGAATCTATAACTAGTGACAGCAGTGTCTTATTTTTATAAAGTAACTCAGGACCTAAGGTCTTGCTTTTGAAGCTGCTCCGGTGTTGTTTAAATCTTCTCATTATCCTTACAATACTGTAGCTGATAACAACAGCATCCTATTTTAGAAGAATAACTCAAAGCCAAAGGTGTCACTCCTGAAAATACTCTTTGCTATATTACATATTTTTTAATGCTACCTGGTAATAGCAACATCTTTTTATAATGGGGCTTGCCATTAAAAGGCAGGCCAGGTTGTCCAATGATCCCACCAGGAATATAAAATGCATAGGATAGGAGGGGAGGAGGAAGGAGAGAGGGGGGAAGGAACAGAGGTTTTGGGGAGGGGCCTGATGACATCACCAGGCAGGAAAGGGTAATATGACAGCGGCATGCCACAGCCACAAGGATTGGCTGGGGGGCTGAGCCCGAGGGGGTCCTGCCCATGGGCTACGGGGGTATAATAGGCCATGGCTCAGGCAGGATGGCCTCTTTTGCTGGGAATTTTTTCTTATGAGAACTCAGCACATCATTTGGCAAGTTTCAGGTAAGGCACATAAGGCTTCTAGGCCTACTAGGCCATGTGGTACAATTTTGGCTAGCACTGTGATGTTGAACATTGGTATCAGGTTTTTAAGACTGGATAGGCAGTTTTAAAGAATAAGGAACAGGTTGACTGGCTGGAACAGAAACAAGTAGAAGTGCATTTGAGAGCATTTGTTGTGGCAATTGATTGTAGAAGCAAGGTGGAGTTTGTGCAGCTGTGGCTGGTTGGGGGAGATAGGGAAGAGACATAGAAACATAGAATTTGATGGCAGATAAGGACTGCTTGGCCCACCTAGTCTGCTCATTTTCTACCTAACAGATAAGCTGCAGATCCTAGTTAACTAACAGCTTACTTCCTCTCACTCCCACTAGGACTACCTTATGTCTGTCCCATGCATTCTAGAATTCCCCCACTGCATTTGATTCCACGACCTCCTCAGGGAGGCTGTTCCATGCATCCACAACCCTCTCCATGAAAAAATACCTCCTCACATTACCTCTGAGCCGTCCCCCCTCTATCTTCAAATTGTGCCCCCTTGTTCTTGCACATCTCTTTTTCTGAAAGATGCTACCCTCTTGGACTTTGTTGATTCCCTTGAGGTACTTGAAAGTTTCTATCATGTACCCTCTCTCACTTCTTTCCTCAAGGGTATACCTATTAAGCTCCTTTAGTCTTTCTTCATATGACTTCTGGTACAGACCCTGCACCATTTTGGTTGCCCTCCTCTGGACAGCCTCCACTCCATCTATTTCTTTGTGGAGATGGGGTCTCCAGAACTGCACACAGTACTCCAGATGGGGTCTCACTAACTGTATGTACAGAGGGATAACAACTTCCTGTTTTCTACTGTTGATGCCTCTCCTTATGCATCCCAGATGCCTTCCTTACTGCCTTCTCACATTGCTTGCCCACCTTAGGTCATCTGATATAATTACCCTTGGGTCCCTTTCCTATGTTACTGTTGTCAGTATCTCACCCCCATTGTGTACTCTTCCCCAGGTTTTTGTTTCGCGGGTGCACATTTGCACTTTGCATTGAATCTGAGCTGCCATACATTTGACCATTCCTCCAACCTTGCCAAGTCCCTTCTCATCCTTTCCACTCCATCTTGTGTATCAACCCCTGTTGCAGTTCTTTGTGTCGTCTGCAAAGAGACATACTTTTCCTTCCAGTTCCTCTGCAATGTCACTTATAAAGACATTAAAAAAGACCAGTCCCAGTACTGAACCCTGTGGTACCCCACTAGTAACCCTCCTGTCTTCACTGTGGACTCCGTTTACTACTACCTTTTGTGTCCTGTTGTCTAGCCAATATTTTTATCCAGACTAGCACCTTGGGACCCACTCCAAGGCTGGCTAACTTGTGTATTAAACAGGACAGAACAATGGCAAGTCACTGATTTACCCTGAGTGGAGAGGGTAGTTTTGTGCAGTTGTGGCTGGTTGGGGGGAGATAGGGAAGAGACAGGCCAGAACAATGGCAAGTTGCTGATTTTACCTGAGTGTACAGGGTAGTTTTTGAGTGGAACCGCGTGGCGTTTTTGTAAAAAAAAAAAAAAAAAAAGAACGACGGGTTGGCTGGTGCAGGAACGCCTGAGCAGAGTGATTAGTGTTCACAGCGCAGTAGTTTTTGGTAGAGAACGCAGTGGAGGACAGGGCTTTGGACTGAAGCTGAAGCCCTGGTCCATTTTTTGCACAGTGCAGCACAACAAGGATGGGGTGGGCATACAGCGAGGTGCTGACCACGTGGCTCTAATTGGAAGGTAGTTTTTATGCTAGGGTGGCTTCGGCAGTGTACAGCTAGGGGATTAAGGTGAGCACAGCCAAAATTGGCTGGTTTGGTTGAATGACAAACAACGGGAGAGGGAACAGCATGACAGGCCTACAGGGAAGGCCTGGAGGTGGGCAGTCAGAAAACACATGAGGGGAGGCACCAGCTGCAATGCTTGGGAAAAAGGGAGTTGGTGTGGTGATTGCTCGGGATATGGTGCTCTACCCAAGCTGGGTGATGGTGAACGCGGGGTGCTGGTTGTTTTTGCCCTCCAGGAGACGAGTGCAGCAAATGCCTTGCAAGGTAGCCATATGGGACTCAGGATGGAAGGTCCTGGTGGCCAGCTTTGGAGGTGGGGGAAAACACGCAAGCCACAAGGAGGCCCATTAAAAATGTTTTTTCACAACTCACAGGCCTAGCGTGTTGGCGGTGGGGTAGCACGTGGCTGAAGCCAGCGGGCGCTCCTCATGGGGGAAGAAGACTCAGGGGTTGCTGAGCCCAGGGCAGAGGATGCCCACCTGGAGGGTGTATTCAGACAGTGGGAGGGATAGAAGCCAGGATACCAGGTGGCCCTTCATGGCCAAATGGATGGGGGCTTCTGGCAGTGTTTTGGCCATTTTGGAACAGGCAAGCAGCCTATAGGCAGCCCGGGAACTGGGCCAATGGTGTTTAGGAGAGAGGAACATGCGGCGGTGGCTAAGGCAGGTACTAGAACCCGGAGGCCTGAGGGGATGTCAGAGCCCCAATGGATGAGCCCCAAATCATATTTTCCTATTTTCATGGGTACCAGTGCAAGCGGAACCCCTCTGTTGACGGGGGAGAGAGGGGCAGAACAGGCCCCACCAGCTACAGAACTAAAACAGTGCCCCAAATTGATAAGACCATAGGGTAGGGCGGAGAGGGGGTGACCAAGACATTGGGACAGGCTTACACCAGATGGGCCGAGGACAAGGCGGGCAACAATGAGGGGACAGGCCAGAGGGCCGTAGAGAGAGATCCCCTGCAGGGACATGGGCACCAGCAGTGACGACCATGCGGGTCAATGTATTGGGGCCCGGGCAGAATGGGCAGGGTAGACACAGGGGAGTAGGACAACAGAAGGCAAGAGTGAGGTGCAGGGCACAGGGGTGACCTGGGGTCGCTGTGGAGCAGGGCATGCCTTGAAGGGCAGCAGTGGGCAGAGGCAGAGCAATTAGAGGGAGAGAGGGGCTTTTCCACCGCACAAGCCTTGAGGAGTGGAACGGGATAACAAGAGGGGCCCCGCAGGTGGGGGCGCTGAGGCCATGGTGGGGAAGCATCTAAAAACAAACAAAAAAACAACAACCGAAACATACGAATAATAATAATAATGGAGATTTAAAGGGGTGAGACAGCATTGACCCACGGTGACATGGGGGCAACGGCATGGGGTGTGAGGCTTGGAGCAGTGCCGTGGGACGGCTTGCTGGGCCACAGGGCCAGGCAACATGCCAGTATATCCAATGTTTTTAAGGGGCAGAGCTGACATAATAGGTCTGAATGTATTGCCTTTGGCCACAGGCTGCAAGGACAGAATCAGAGGCATGGCACCAAAATGAGCCCAGCTGACCAGCGAAAGGATGCTCCAGGAGGCATCAGTCCTGATGGGGCAGATGACGGAACTACGGGCAGCAGCAAAGAAGAGAGAGGTGGAGGAGGAGGTGCAGAAGAAGCGCAATGACTGGGAGGAGTGACCGGGCAGGGGTGGAAGGAGTAAGAGACCCAGACACAAGGTTCCATGCAAGGAACCGATACCAGTGCCCCTGCCTGCTCCGGAGCCGGATGCTAAGGAACCGGAAGGGAGTAAGGATGAGGTGGACCTTATGGATGAGATTAGGTTGGAAAACTACCTTGAGGGGCTGCTGGGAGGGATGAGGGATGTGGGCATTGAGAAGATGGAGCAGGCTGTACAGGTGCTGAAGGGCAAAGGGGCCGGGCTTGAAAAGCAAGGGGGAGAGCAACAACGAGCAAGAAACTATACGAGGGGCCCCTGGGCTGTTCAATCGAGGACCACGTGCCAACTTACATCAAGGAGAAAATCTGGAAAGGGGACTGTGACAGAAATGGGAAGGAAAGAGTTAATGGTTTGGATTCTGTAGATGCCTTATTTTTTAAGCAGTGTGGAAAAAATACACTGAGGCTGAAATCCTCCAGCAGCAACCAGCTTGTGGAATTCCTAGCTGCTAGATAAGACTGGGTCATAAATCTCAGGGGACATCTCCAGACACACACAGACCTTGCAGACATGGAACAGGGCAGTTTGAATGGATTGGATCATTCAAATATAAACTTAAGGTGAAAAGGAATATAATTGGTCACTCAATAGGTGTTCACTCTGATTGGGACAATTAAATACATACATGTTAGTTGGTTGGTGCATTTAAGGGGAGAATAGGAATGACCTAGTCTCCATAGACTATATAAGCTTCTGTAAGACAGAGAACTCTCTCTTGCCTTGGGAAGCTGTGAGGGGAAACATAAGCTTGGAGCCTACCTGGTATGTCCGTGGGAGCTGGCAGTTAGAACAGGGTCCAGTGTCTCTTGTAAGGACAGGGAAGGGTAAGTTTAGTGATAGTATATTTCAGTAATAGCCTTCTTCTTTTGCCATCTGTTGTTTAAAAACATTTGTTTACTTTTCCTGTATAAGTGTTATTCTCTTGTGTTGTAAATACATTTCCTGTAAATGCTCATTGCACTTCTGTTAAGTAAAAGCTATTTATTTGCTCAACAGTTGTGTCTCTGATGTCATTTTCTAAGGTAAGATTTGGTTTTCCACTGGCTAGGGTAAACTCTGTGTAGCATCCGCCACCTGAAAGAGACACACTACCAGACTTTAACTTGTGCAATTGCACGTGTGATTATTCAAGTTTGTACACTTGAAAGAGGTGCCGGAAGGAAAGTCCGGCTGGTGGCAGCGAATACCCAAGGACACACACCTCTCTAAAAGCTGTTTCAGCCCAGAGGGAGAGGTGGGTTGTCACATATTGGTTGGCAGTGGTGGGGTGATGATAGCGGATCATGTAGCACACTGATACAGAGTTTGCCAGTGAACAGTTACCTTAGCATTGCAAAACAGGATATACAAGAGGATACATTTGTACAACAGTTTTATTTGTTTCTAGATAGCACAGTATAGTGTAGCAGTAGAAATGAGCTCCACGGAGTATGACTCACTTACTGTGCCACAGCTTGTTGAAAGGTGCCAGGAAAGGGGATTCAGCCTGAAAGTCTGAAGCAGAAAAAAGGCAGATCTCATAGCTACCTCTTGGCACATGATCTGAAGCAGACAGTCGTTGGGGGTGAGTCAGGAACTGAGGAGCAGGCCCCAAATCAGCTTGAGGCACTGCGATGCAGCTGTTGCTGCAAGACAAGGCATTGGAGGTGAAAAGACTGGATGCTGAAGCAGAAGCAAGAAGGTTGGCAGACAGAGAGAAAGAACGTGAAGACAGAGAAAGAATGACAGCATGAACTCCAGAGACAACAGCACGAGAAGGAGATGATGACCCTCCGCAGTCAGCAAACCGTGAGTAATGGTGGAGTGAGTTTACCTCATGAAGCCAAAATGAATTCTAAATTGTTCCCTCAGTTTAAAGAGGAGATGACCTTGATTTATTTTAAGGTCATTTGGAGAGAGTATGTAATCAATTACAATTAAATAAGGCTTCCTGGTCAACTTATCTCACACCCTTGCTGGACGGGAGAGCGTTGAATGCATTTGCTAAAATGAGTAATGAAGACTATGCTGATTATGATAAAGTAAAAACAGTGTTGTTGAAACATTTTGAATTAACTCCTGAGGCTTATAGAAGAAAATTTAGGGAGTTAAAGAAAAGCCCAGAAGACAGTTATGCAGAACTGCAGGTTAAACTGTATACTTACCTTGATAGGTGGATGGAGGGGGCTAAAGCAACTACTGTGGAACTGATTAAAGATGTATTGGTGAGAGAACAATTCCTTAAAATTGTACCTGAGGACATGCGTATGGCTCATAGACAGGGCATGCGCCTCTTCCAAGAGGTGGCAGGAAGCGCTGACGCAGTATCTGTCTAGCCGCCACACACACAGCATAAGTCTTATGGTATGGGGCAGCACATGGGCATAAGGGATCCCATGGGGGCAGCCCAAAGGAAACCAGCCTGCACCTGAGCCCAAAGTAGAGCCTCTGGTCTCTAAGGGGACTCAGAAATAGGTCCCAAGAAATGTCATATTTGGCAATCAAGGGACACTTGAGATATAACTGCCTCAGAAACTGGTTAAGAGGCAGAGATATTGAGGGGTGATCAAAAGGGCACTGGTGTGTTTGTAGGGTGTGTCCAGTCTGAAGAACCACTCTCCTCTGATGAGAATCTGCGGCCCATTACAGTTAATGGAATAATAACACAGGGACTATGGGACACAGGTGCTAACATCTCCTGGTAAGGCAAGATCTCATTAAGGGCAGAGCAGATCGTGCCTGGGAAATACTCAAGGTTCGGCATTCACAGGGCCACCAGTCCCATTACCAATGGCTAGAGTCTTCCTGAGCTGGGAAGGCCATGTAGAAAAGGAGGTGGGAGTTGTAGAGGACCTACCTGGTAAGTATGATTGTGGGGAAGGATTTGGACCCCAGTAAAAAACTGGTGTGTGTTGTAACTCGTAGTCAGGCACAAGGGCAAGCTTCTGAGAGGGAAGAGGGGTTGACTCTGGGTGGTCCAGCCACACCCTCAGCAGCTGAGGAAGTGTCCAGCACAGGGGAGGGGCTGGCTAGAAGCTGCAGTCCAGAACCCCAGTCACAAATAGAGGAACCCACAGGACTTCCTTCAGAAGGGGCACTGGGAAGGGTCAGACGAGGGCAGCTGAGTGCTGCACAGCGAACTGACCTACCCTGAAAACTGAGGAAATAGCTCATAGGGGCTGAGCATTCTCAGGGGTAAAGAGTCCATTTACTGGGACAATGGGCTGTTGTACAGAGAATGTACAACAGAGGAAGGGCTAGCTGGTGAGGTACTCCAGCAGCTGGTAGTCCCTAAGGTTCACCGTCAGCAGCTTTGGCCCTTGCACATGATATCCCTTTTTCAGGGCACTTTGGGTGAGGTGCACAAAAGCACCTCACCAACAATTTCTTCTGGCCTGGTATTGGCAAGGATGTGGCAATTATTGCCGGACTTGTCCACAGTGCCAAGTGGTGAAAATGGGGACAAGGCCAAGGCAGCTTTGGTGCCCCTGCCCATTATTGATGAACCCTTCAAGAGGGTAGCAGTGGACATAGTGGGGCCATTGAGCACCCCAAGTCACACTGGCAAGTGGTATATCCTGGTAGTTGTAGACTTATGCCACTAGATACCCAGAGGCAGTGGCCCTAACATCCTCTGAGGCAGGACCAGTGGCAGATGCACTGTTGGAAATATTTAGCTGGGTGGGCTTTCCCAGGAGATACTGTCAGACCAGGGTGCCAATTTTATGTCAGGATTAATGAGTAGTTTGTGGGAGAAGTGTGGGTAAAGCAGCTCAAAACCTCCCCATACCATCCCTAAGCTAATGGTCTAGTGGAGCAGTTAATTCAACCCTTAAGACCATGCTAAGGACTTTTGCTGACCAGCATAAGAGAGACTAGGACAAATATTTGCCTCATCTCCTATTTGCATACAGGGAAGTCCCACAGGAGTCCACAGGGTTCTCACCTTTCGAGCTCCTATTTGGTCATAGGGTGCGGGGCCCCTAGATTTGATTCGGGATGAATGGGAGGGTGACCGTGCCTCCCAAGGGGAGTCTGTTGTGGAGTATGTCCTGAACTTCAGGACCCGCCTTAGGGAGCTCATGGGGTTTGCTCAGGAGCACCTGGCCACTGCACAACAGCGGCAGAAAGTCTGGTATGACCGTGGGGCCCGAGCCAGAGAATGTGAGGTGGGACAGCGAGTGATGGCACTCATCCCTGTCCGACAGAATAAGTTACAGGCAGCATGGGAGGCCATTCTCCATTGTCCAAAGGTTAGTGACGTCAATTACATGATAGAGCTCCGGACAGGAGATGCAAACGAAAGGTGTATCATAGTTAACATGCTGAAGCCCTACCATGACAGAGAGGAATGGTCCTCGCTGTATGCAGTGCTCCAGAGGAGGAAACTGAGGTAGATCCACTGGTGGACCTACTTGGGAGGCCAGGGGTGCATCCTCTGTGGACAGCCTTACCCCTCTCGGAACAGCTGACACCAGCCCAGGTGCAAGAAATTAGGGTGTGCTGAGAGAATTTGAAGACATGTTCACAGAAACCAGGGTACACCATGATAGCAGAGCACCATGTGGATACAGGGACCTAGGATCCCTGAACAGTCCCCTCAGGGTACCTGAGCATGTTAAGCAGACTGTGAAAGAGGAGCTCAAAGAGATGCTGGAACTGGGGTAATCCAGAATCTAGTAGCCCCTGGGCATCACCTGTGGTACTGATCCCCAAAGAGATGGCACCACACGATTCTCGTGGACTACCGGAAGCTTAACAGCTGCACGGAGTCTGATGCTTATCCCATGCCCAGAACAGATGAGACCCTGGAACGACTGGGGGAGCCAAGTATTTGACCACAATAGACCTAACAAAGGGCTATTGGCAGGTACCTCTGACCCCTGCGGCCAGGGAAAGATCAGCGTTTGTTACTCCATTTGGTTTATATGAATTTAAGGTAATGCCATTCGGAATGAAGAATGCACCTGCAACCTTTCAACGGCTTGTAGATTGCATTCTGTCTGGGGTAGGTGAGTTTGCATTGGCTTATATGGATGATATAGCCATATATAGCCAGACCTGGGATGAGCACATCAAGAATGTGCGGGATGTGTTCCACAGGTTAAAGAAGGCAGGTCTGACAGTCAAGGCAGAGAAGTGCCAGATAGGTATGGCAGAAGTATCCTACCTTGGGCACCGGGTGGGTAGTGGACACATCCGTCCGGAGCCTGCCAAGGTTGATGCCATCCTGGCCTGGCCTACTCCTACCACAAAGAAACAGGTCAGGGCATTTCTAGGGACTGCAGGGTACTACCGAAGGTTTGTTCCCCGCTATAGCGATCTGGCTAAGCCCCTGACAGACCTAACCAAGAAGGGAAAGCCAGATGCAGTGAAGTGGTCAGAAGGCTGTGAGGTTGCTTTTCAGGAGCTAAAGAAGGCCTTAAGCAGCCCAGCTGTATTGGCTAGCCCCAATTATAGTTTAAAGTTTATGGTCCATGTGGATGCCTCAGATCATGGGTTGGGGCTGTGCTGAGCCAAGTTACTCAGCAGGGGAGGAGCACCCAGTTGTGTACCTCAGCCAGGCTTTTGCCCAGAGAGGAGGCATATGCCACAATTGAGAAGGAATGCTTGGGAATAGTGTGGGCCCTTCAGAAGCTGCAGCCTTACCTATATGGGAGAGAATTTACTGTGGTCACAGATCATAATCCCCTGATTTGGCTTCATAGGTCCAGTGGACAAAATGGTAAACTACTACGTTGGAGTTTGGTACTGCAGGCATACAACATGACCATACAGCATCGCAGTGGCAAACAAAATGCAAATGCGGATGGGCTATCTAGGCAGGGCTAATGGCCTGGCTGGATACTTTTGGCACTTCCCAGTAATTGCATGAACGGCTGTGTCACTTGGGGTAGCCCAAGGGACACGCCTTCATTATCTGGGGGAGATGTGACAGAAATGGGAAGGAAAGAGTTAATGGTTTGGATTCTGTGGATGCCTTATTTTTTAGCTGTGTGGAAAAATATACTGAGGTGAAATCCTCACAGCAACCAGCTTGTGGAATTCCTAGCTGCTAGATAAGAGCTGGGTCATAAATCTCGAGTGGACATCTCCAGACACACACAGACCTTGCAGACATGGACACAGGGCAGTTTGAATGGATTGGATCATTCAAATATAAACTTAAGGTGAAAGGGAATATAATTGGTCACCAATAGGTGTTCACTCTGATTGGGACAATTAAATACATACATGTTAGTTGGTTGGTGCATTTAAGGGAGAATAGGAATGACCTAGTCTCCATAGACTATATAGCTTCTGTAAGACAGAGAACTCTCTTGCCTTGGGAAGCTGTGAGGGGAAACATAGTTTGGAGCCTACCCTGGTATGTCCGTGGGAGCTGGCAGTTAGAACAGGGTCCAGTGTCTCTTGTAAGGACAGGAAGGGTAAGTTTAGTGATAGTATATTTCAGTAATAGCCTTCTTCTTTGCCATCTGTTGTTTAAAACATTTGTTTACTTTTCCTGTATAAGTGTTATTCTCTTGTGTTGTAAATACATTTCCTGTAAATGCTCATTGCACTTTCTGTTAAGTAAAAGCTATTTATTTGCTCAACAGTTGTGTCTCTGATGTCATTTTTCTAAGGTAAGATTTGGTTTTCACTGGCTAGGGTAAACTCTGTGTAGCATCCGCCACCTGAAAGAGACACACTACCAGACTTTAACTTGTGCAATTGCACGTGTGATTATTCAAGTTTGTACACTTGAAAGAGGTGCCGGAAGGAAGGTCCGGCTGGTGGCAGCGAATACCCAAGGACACACACCTCTCTAAAAGCTGTTTCAGCCCAGAGGGAGAGGTGGGTTGTCACAGGTTTGTTCCCTGCTATAGCGATCTGGCTAAGCTTCCTGACAGACCTAACCAAGAAGGGAAAGCCAGATGCAGTGAAGTGGTCAGAAGGCTGTGAGGTTGCTTTTCAGGAGCTAAAGAAGGCCTTAAGCAGCCCAGCTGTATTGGCTAGCCCCAATTATAGTTTAAAGTTTATGGTCCATGTGGATGCCTCAGATCATGGGCTGGGGGCTGTGCTGAGCCAAGTTACTCAGCAGGGGAGGAGCACCAGTTGTGTACCTCAGCCAAGGCTTTTGCCCAGAGAGGAGGCACAGCCCACAATTGAGAAGGAATGCTTGGGAATAGTGTGGGCCCTTCAGAAGCTGCAGCCTTACCTATATGGGAGAGAATTTACTGTGGTCACAGATCATAATCCCCTGATTTGGCTTCATAGGTCTAGTGGACAAAATGGTAAACTACTACGTTGGAGTAAACTACCTTGAGGGGCTGCTGGGAAGGATGAGGGATGTGGGCATTGAGAAGATGGAGCAGGCAGTACAGGTGCTGAAGGGCAAAGGGGCTGGGCTTGAAAAGCAAGGGGGAGAGCAACAACGAGCAAGAAACTATACGAGGGGCCCCTGGGCTGTTCAATCGAGGACCACGTGCCAACTTCCATCAAGGAGAAAATCTGGAAAGGGGAGTATATCAACATATTCAGGCTCATGGACGAGGACACAGCCATGAAGTATGAAAAGAAGGAGTCGGTGGGAAAATCGGAGATGGCAGTGCACTGACCATAGAAAACTGGCAGGGTGGGTTCATAATATATAGTGCACTGATACTGGAAAAGCAGCCAGAGCTCGCAGTCTCATTATTGATATACATGTCCATTATTCGGGAAGCGTACAAGGCAAAAGTGGGTTATGAATGGCTCAAGTACGATGAGGCCTTCCAGAACCAAATGGCAACGAAAGGAGAACTGAAATGGGATTGCACCCATTGGGAGTTGTGGGTGAGAACCCTCTCCAGGGAAGGGGGAGGGACAGGGGGAGACCAGACAAAAAGCACATCCCATCTTCCGGGGCAAAGACGTGTTGGGGATACAACAAGGCCACTTGCACATGGGGCAGTTGTAAGTTCCGACATGTCTGCCTAAAATGAAGGGGGTACACACCCGTGATCCAGCTGCCGGCAGGGGGACACAGGGGGCAGAATGGGGACACTGTTATGAGCAGCCTTTTGGGGCCTTGGGGGACACAGACCAGGGGCCAGGGGCCAACCACAGGGACATGCACGGCACCCCGAAGGCGGGTGGTGAAGGGTCGCAGAGTGACGGATGATGGTGTATGCACTGGCTCATACTCCCATCTCCTTAGTGATGGTGGAGGAGTGGACCAAGGAATACCCGAACAAAGCAGCAGGGGAGCTGCTTCAGGAGGGTTTCCGGGTGGGGTTTCCACTGGATTTTCAAGGGGGGGGGAAGAAGGCATGGGCCTAGAACCTGGGATCAGTGCATGGAAAAGAAGGGATTGTGGGGGCCAAGATAGAGAAATAAATTGCAGCCGGCCTGGTCAAGGGCCCATTGGAACCCACTTCATGTGCGCATTTCTGGATTTCCTCATTGGGGGTGTTGCCAAAGAAGGCAGAAGGGGAATTCCACTTAATTCATCATCTGTCTTACCCTGAGGGCTCCACAGTGAATGACGGCATTCAGGACCACTTTAGGGTTGTATCGTATGCCATGTTGGAGCAGGCCATAGCACTAATCAAGGCAGTCGGGAGGGCATGGTTGGTTAAAATGGACATTGAGTCAGCATTCCGGCTCTTGCCGGTCTGGCCAGCAGATTGGGACCTGCTGGGCTTTCAATTTCAAGGGCACATATATTTCAATAAATCCATGCCCAGGGGGTGTTCCGTGGCCTGCTCCACATTTGAGACTTTCAGCACTTGGATTCAGGGTTTTTTTGGGGCCGAATATGGGCATAGGAGGGTTGTTCACTACCTGGATGACTTCCTGCTCATTGGGAGAATGAGAGAAGAAGCACAGAGGATGCTGAGAGATTTTGAGAGAATGTGCCAGTGGATAGGGATTCCTCTTGCGCAAGGTGAAGATGGAGGGGCCATCTCAGAAATTAGAGTTCTGGGGATAGAGGTGGACACAGAAGAGGGCTGTTTTCAGCTACCTTGGAGCAAGGTAGCACAACTCAAGGGGTTATTGGCCCAAGTCATGGGGAGGAGGAGGATGCCGCTGGTACAAATAGAGCAACTGCTGGGGCACCTTAATTTTGCCTGCAAGGCCATCGGCCCAGGCCAAGCTTTTACTAGGAGACTGGGGAAGGCCGCGGGAAAAGCAAAACATCCACAACATTGGGTGGATGTATCCAAAGGGGTGAGAGAGGATTTTGGGGTGTGGGAGGAATTTCTCGACAATTTTAATGGGGTAGCGTTTTGGCAGGATGAGTGGGAGAGGAACACAGACATGGAGCTGTTCATGGATGCTTCAGGCGCCCTGGGTATGGGGGCATACTTTCTGGGGGAATGGATATCGGAACCCTGGCCGTCAGCCTGGGTGGAAAAGGGGATGCTACAGGACATCACTTTCCTGGAGATTTTCCCAGTATGGGTAGCACCAGAAGTCTGAGGCAAGAGGATGAAGGGAAAGTGGATCTTGTTCTGATGCGACAATAGATGGGTGGTAGAAGTGATCAGCAGACAAGTGGGGAAGACAGAGACAGTGGGCAGACTCCTCAGATGTATGGTCTTACTGGGCCTGCAGCGTAACCTGTCTTTCAAAGCACAACACATCGAAGGTTTGAGGAACGAGGTAGCTGACAGTCTGTCCCGTTTACAGCTTGACAGGTTTCGGGAGCCGAAGCCACAAGCGGCACCACACAGGACCAAGATCCCGGACCAGTTATAGGAGGTTGGAGGGCCACAGCCCGGGTGCTGTATCGGGGTGCCTGGGCAGAGAATATGCTGAGGCTCTACAAAGCAGGGTGGGCTAAGTTTCAGGATTTCCGAGGGAAACATGGGTGGGACAAGTTGGAGCCAGCTCAGGATGAGCAGGTAAGGAGGTTCATGGCAGAGCTCTGGGAAGAGGGGCTGGCCCACACCACAATGGTAGTGCTCCTAGCCAGGATCAGCTGGGTGTGCCAGGACAAGGTCTGGCCCGATGTAGGGGCCAGTAGGGTCAAAAAGCAAATGATGGTCGGGTGGCGCGGGAGGCAAAGGGTTAGGTTTGACAGAAGGCAACCAATAAGGATGGACATGCTCATAAAAGTTTTGGAGGCCACCCAAAAGGTATGCACATCAGCCCAGGAAGGGGTGCTATTCTGGGCCGTGTTTGCAGTAATGGCAGCAGGGGCATTTATGGTGGGGGAAGTAGTGGCCCTGAGAAAATTGGCTGTGGGGCAGGCCTCACGGCATGAAAATGTCCTGTGGGGACTGGATCGGGTGGTCATCATCCTGACCAGGTCCAAAATGGACCAAAGGGGGAAGGGGACACAAATATCAACAGCACGAAAAACACAGTTGGCCAGCTGCACTGTGAGGGCACTGAAGGAATACAGGGCGGTTCAGGGACAGGTGGGGAGGTGCTGTTCAGGTACAGGGACAGCTCCCCGGTCACAGGTTTCCAAGTAGGGGCAGTCCTCAGGAGGGCGATGGCATTCTTGGGGGAGGATCCCAGCAAATGTGCCCCTCATTCATGCAGGATTGGGGCAGCCATGGAGGCAGCAGAGAGAGGGGCTGTAGTGGCAGAGGTGCAAAAGGTGGGGCGCTGAAGATCCAACAGCTATAAGAGGTATGTGAGAGAATAACAGCAACTCACACTGTTTATTTTTTGTTTCCATGGCAGGTTCCAGGAGAAAGTTTTGGATAGTGGGGCATTTCTTCGTATACTGGGTCAGAGGTTTGCGGTGGCCACATCTAAAGGAGCAGAGCTAAGATCAGGGCCCTAATTTTTCTGCGGCACATCGGAGAAAAGTTCTGCGGCAGGGTTCTCATTTGGCCGCAGAACTTCTGTGGCACTCAACACCAATTTGCGCAGTCGGTGGTACATTTTACCCTTAATTTTTTCCTTTTTTTGTTTTTTTGCCATATCTGACACAATGCACACTCATAACACAGTTATTTTATGGTCGCTTGTCAAAAAATTTTCAACATAGCCAGTTTAGACCTCTGCTCATGAACAGTATCACTGTGATTTTATTAATCTGTCCGGAACATTGATTTCACACACCGACCACGCCTATATGCTACATGTGCGAAAATATTTCGGTGAGATGTGAAAATGACAGTGTACTGCTGTTCATAAGGAGGTGCAGTAAAATGGCAATACGAAAATCTGGAGTGAAAATATTAAAAATGCTTTCGAAGTTAAGAGCGTGCGTGGAACTGTGCAATGCATGCTTGTAAAACAGTCATTTGGGGAATATTTTCTGAAATTTTCAACATAGGGTTTTTAGGAACCTACCTCATGAACTGTGACACTGTCATTTCATTAATCATTCCGGAAAGGTGGTTCCACGCAGTGACTGCGGAACCACATTTCAGGACCAATTAACGAAATAACAGTGACACAGTTCATGAGGTGGGGCCCCAAAAACCCATGTTGAAAATTTGGTGAAAAAATTCCTAGAAATGGCTGAGATATGCACCAAAGCTGAAAAAATCCATTTATGCCATTATTCAGCCTACCGGCATTTCTTCAGTTCGCGGTTGGCTGAAGAGTGCACAGGCGTGTTCCCGAACCGCAGGCTCGTCGCCTGGGCTCCGGAGGGTAAGTATGGGTTGAGGTGGGGGTGTGGGGAGGTGGGTGCTGAGAGGGGAGTGCGGGTTGGTGGATGGGGAAGAATCCAACAATGGAAGTTTTTTATTCACACCAAGGAGGACTTTGCCAGCTGGGATTGGCTCCCAGCGTGGCACCAAGCTGCAGGGAGGGGGACAGTGAAGCCGGCGGGGATTGGGCACCCCGTCGGCAAAACTTTGCCACACTGGGGTGGGCTCCAGCATGGCATACACACATTTTGGGGGCAGTGAAACTGATGGGATTGGTACCCGTTGGCAAATAAACTTTTGCCATGCTGGGTGGGCTCCCAGCGTGTATACTAACATTTGAGAGGGGAAGTAGCAATGGGGGATTGAAACTTTCATTGGCAAAGGACATTTGTTCCATGGCGGTCACGATCTGCATGGGTGACGCCAAATTCCACGCTATTTTCCAGTTTACTGCACCCACGGAATCACGGAAAACTCGGGGCCCTGGCTAAGATACAACACCGAGCATACAAGAGTGTTGTGGAAGGGAATGAAGTGGTCACAGGAGGAGCTGAAATTGCAATGGGGCACCCCGGACTGCATTGTGGTGCACCTAGGAGGAAATGACTTAGGGAGCTTGCTATGGGGGGTATTGGGTCAGATGATCATGGAAGACCTAGAGAAACTCAAGGGGTGGTGACCAAGGTGATGATCGGGTGGTCAGATATCACCTCATGTAGGGTATGGAGGGGGGTGCAGTACGTTAGGCTGATCGAGAAGGAAGGATGCACCTCAACAGGAGGGCGGCCAGGGTGGTAATAGAGATGAGGTGTTCACCTGCAGCACAGGGACATCTCCTTCGACCAACCTGCAGTATTCAGGCCGGAAGGAGTCCACCTGTCAGAGTTTGGGATGTGCCTGTTCCTGTGACATATAGAGGAATTAGTGACCCAGATGGCCAGAAAGGGCTGAGATACTAGCCTGCAGGGGAGCCCTCCATCCATCGTAAGCTGGAGGAAGGGCAGTGGAAATAAGGAAAGGGGGGAGGCGGGAGGCATAGGATACAGGGCTTGAGGACAAAGAACCCAGACATGCTAGTAAAGTGGGGAGGGGGTACGCCCAGGCGCCAGATTCAGGGTGAAAGCCCGGGAACTGGTACAGCCTGGTTCTGGTGTGGAGGAGGGGGCTGGATTCACAGTGTCCGGGCCCTGAAAGCAAGATGGAAGAAATGACCAGAGGAAGGACAGAGGCCAGAGCCAGAAAATTTTGGGGTTAAATTGTTGATAATTGAATTGTAAATTCAAAGTATGTGGTGTGTAAATATATAGTTCCTTGTGCCATGAATAAACTTTGCCAACGAGCAACCGACTTTCAAATTGGTGTGGTGTCCATCATTACTGGGGGGGATTCAGGGGACAATGGAGCTTGCCATTAAAAGGCAGGCCAGGTTGTCCAGTGATTCCACCAGGAATATAAAATGCATAAGATAGGAGGGAGAGGGAAGGGAGAGGGGAGGAACAGAGGTTTAGGGGAGGGGCCTGATTACATCACCGGGCAGGAAAGGGTAATATGACAGGGGCATGCCACAGCCACAGGGATTGGCTGGGGGGGTGGAGCCCGAGGGGAGCATGCCCATGGGCTACCGGAGGTATAATAGGCCATGGCTCAGGCAGGATGGCCTCTTTGCTTAGGAATTTTTCCCACCCTCCCACCCTTATTAAGGAAGGTGATGGGGCTGGTTTTGCACAAGAAGACGAAACATTGGGCAGGGCAAGCCCTGGGGCCCTCGGCATGGTGCCAGGCATGGTCGGTTGCTGTGGGAGGCAGCACTGGGTCAAGGATCTAGGGCACAGCCCACTGGCAGGAGGGGCATGTATGCCCAAGGGAGGGCAAACAAAGAAAGGGGGGATGGGGGAGGGGTGGACACATTCTGGGGACAAAGAACCCAGACGTGCTGGTAAAACTGGGAGGAGATATGTCCAGGCGCAAGATTCAGAAGTGTCCAGGCCTGGAGGGTGAAAGCCCAGGGAACCGGTACAGCCTGGCTTTGGTATGGAGGAGGGGGCCGGATTCACAGTGTCTGGTCCCTGAAAGCAAAATGGAAGAAATGACCAAAAGAAGGACAGAGGCCGGAGCCAGAAAATTTTGGGGATGAATTGTTGATGATAATTGAATTGTAAATTCAAAGTATATAGCGTGTAAATATATAGTCCTTTGTGCCATGAATAAACTTTGCCAACGAGCAACTGACTTTCAAATTGGTGAGGTGTCCATCATTCCTGGGGGGGATTCAGGGGACAGTGAAACTAACTCATAACAGAGGCTTTACGGTTTACTTGCACTGCTTGAGCTTTTGATAATAAGGTAAAGGTATTAATTGCCTTACTACAGGCTTTGGTATACTCATTCAGTATCTAATTTCATCATTAATGCCTTCCTCTAATTCAATCGTAGATACTTCTAACATTTTAACATCTTCTAACAGCCATGATAGCTGGTACTTACACAAAACTACTGCACGCAGTTACTTCCGATGCACGCTTGCCTTTCTTTATTCAAACTGGCAGCACCGGGTGAGCGCACAGCCTTACTTCTTATACCCATGGAGAAGTCACATGGTTACAGTCCCGCGTCACCACCCATCACCTTGGTGATGAGCTTATCATAGCAACCTGTGGTTTTCTCCACAGGTATTCTGGTTGGATTGGTTAAAACTTAACTCTTCCATGTGTGTCTCAATATTTTCCTAATCAGTTCAATCATTCCATACTGTCATATCTGATTTTAGATGTTATTCAGTACAGTTATATAAGTCACTCTCTGTTTGTTTACATTTAAACACTCCTGTATTTGAAATTATACTAGCATAGCATGTCTGCAAGATAAATTTATAATCTGTCTACTTCTAAAATATCTCCATACATTCAGCAGTAGCATGGCATATGAAAGAGGCAAAGTGACTCTACTATTTACTCAGAAACACTCATACAGTATGGCTGGCTATAATTAATAATTATCATAATTATAATCTACTTCAGATATTTGAGTCTTCTAAAATAATGCCTTCTGTGGTTTTGGAGAAGTGAAAGGAAGTGGGGAGGACAATTAAGAATGGAAAAATCAATACTTTTTTGTTTATTATTTTTTATTTACTCATTTAAGAGGGAGATGAAGAGGCACAACTTCACTGAGAGGGTGGAGTCTAATTGGAATGCGTTACCAGTGGGGGTGGTAAAATGTATGAAAGTCAGAAGTTTTGAGAAGGAGTGGGACAAAGCAAGAGGAAGGGTCTGGGGGTAGGGGCTGTGACAGATATGGGAGTGACAGTGGGGAAGGAGGCTGGGGCAGCTGCAATCTAGGGTGCTAGCTGCACACTTGGGCAGACTATGATAGACCGGTTGATCAGTTCTGCTGGCAGATTTGTATGTTTGTAAGTTCATATGAAAAACTATATATTCTACCAGCATATTTGCCAGTTTGTCTCTTCATTTATACCCCATTTTTCATACGTTACACCTATTTCATACATCCAGTACATTTCTCTATTCTCTACCAAAGAGATATAGTCCATGACTCTAGTGGGTAATGGTACCTGTTCTATTTTCCCAAATCTTATTTGTTTTAGTATATGTCCCCTGTTATTATAATGTCTAGCCAGTGGTGAATTTGGATCCTTATTTCTAATTCTGCATTTATGCTCCGATATACGGGTTCTTAATTCCCTTAGTGTCTTACCAACATATGTTTGGTCACGAGGACACTGTATCAAATAAACGACTCCTTCTGTTGCACATGTTATGTGTGATTTTATTTAATATACTTTATGTGTGTGTGGATGTCTCTATTCTGTCTTTTTTGAGGTATTACCACAGGCTGCACATCTTCCACTCGGATGCATACCATTCCTCAAAGGACCTAATAAAAGCTGTGTTCCAATCTCTTTGACCTTAATGTGTTCTGTATGAACCAACTTATCTTTAATAGTTGTTGTTTTTTTAGATATTACAAATGGAATATTTTTAAATATTTTGGGGCCAAGATATTCAGAATTGCGCCAAAGGCTGGTGCAAGTCTGGCACAGAGCAAGTCAGATGAGCCATGGCAAACTGGGTGCCATGTTCAGAAGTTGCTCCACCGGAAAGGCACCGGCGCAAGCTAGCTGAATGTGGCAAAGATGCACCATGGTGCAATTAGAGATGCCCCGGCACAACCAGAGAAGCACAGAGCAAACCTGCGCACAAACACACTGGGCAGTGGCAAAAGGCCCAGGGGCACAGCCAAGGAGCAGAGTGACAATGGTCACAGGAGCCCACCAGCAGGCCACAGCAGTGCACACACAGGTACAGAGCTGGAGGAAAGAATGAGCAACCTGTGACAGAGCACAGCCACCAACAGAGGCACTGTGCACTGCACCAACCAGAGCAGGTCCATGGCGTGCAACAGGAGCATGCACCAGCACAGCACCCCAGAACACAATGGTGGGCTGGCCATCATGGAACAGGTGGGGACAATGACCAGTGTTAACCCAGCAATGGTACCCCCCCACACAGGCCACCAGCCAGCTGGCCATGGCCAACACCACTTTGCAGTGGGTAACCCCCCACAGCCCAGGACCCAAACACACCCATGCCACATACCTCCACAGGCAGCACTGATGCCTGGCAGTGAATGAGCCAGGACCCAGGCAGGTGGCCAGACCACATGAGGCTGGGAGTGCAACAGTGGATGCAGATGGCCACACTGCAGCAGGCAGAGGAGCTGAGCAGCTAGGCCTGTGCACAACCCCCCACGCCACCATCCACCTGCCCACCCCTGACCACAGCCCCATGTGGAATCTGAAGACACACAATGCACTCACCAGACACAAGATACAGTCCCCACCAAAATGTGATACACCCCTGGACACAGCTGATAACCACAGGGACCCTACATGTGTCACCCCACACCACCACAATGGACGAACACCTGACCACTGCAGCATGGCCACACACACACCACGTTCAAAGCAGTCATGGACACAGGCATGTAGGAAAACAAACACTTTATAACAGGAAACACAATAACAAACAAAGTAACAGGGGCAGGAACAGGGGAGGTAGAAAGTAGGATGGGGACAGGTAACAGGCTGTACAATATGCTGGGGACTGCAGGGGACAGGGATAAGGACAGAGGGCTATATACATGGATGTACTAATGGCGTCCACACTTGGATGACCCTCAGCACCTCTGCTCCCACCTCATGGCCATCATCACCTGTCAGATGGATGGCATGAGCACCAGGATCCACTGCAGCACTGCCAGAATCTGCCGCGTGTCCAGGTCAGCTCTTGGGCCACTCCTGCTGTCAGATGCCTGACACCTCAGGGATGGGACAAGACAGGCAATCAGTGCAATGCCCCAAGGACCCCTGTCTCCCCACAGTGTGCATTGGACAGTGGGGGCACATACTCCCTTAGAGACTGGAAAGGACCCTCACAGGAGAGCAACACCAGCCATGCACACGGCACACCATGGTGATGCACAGAGGTGAGCAGCTGCAGTGCAGCTGCCACAGGAGTGCATGTAAGAGGCCAAAGGCACACACAACAGATGGTACATGGTGGCAAGGGCTGGGCCAAAGTGGCATGCACAATGAACTATGCGATACACACAGCTGTCCAGGTGCATAGCAGAGGCAGACATGGCTGTACCCTAACCCCTCTGCCAACCCACTGTGACACTGAGAAGGAACGTGACAATGCTTACCTTCCCTGGGCTGTGCATCTGATGCTGCCTGCTGCCCACTAGGCTGCGACGCCTTGGCTACCACTGCCACCCTGGCTCATCTATGGTCCTCTGGCCCTGTGGAGGGAATGAAGAGAGGTTGACATCAGTACACAGTCATACATGTGGAGGCCCCCCCCAACACCACACAGCCTGCTGGGCACTGGGCCTGGCCCTCTCCATCCTGAGGCCCCCATGCCAGCATGGCTGCATCATGTGCAGCAGCCAGGCACAATGTGTGGTGTCCACCAGGACAATGCTGTACCCCACTGTGGGCCATGCCGCGCTGGAAGACAATCACTACAATACTGCACCTGGGCATACATGTAACATGCGCACAGCTACCTGGCTGTGATCCTCACTGGACATGAGCCTGAAGCAGTCACAGGTGGTCAGGGTCCCTCCAGTGAAGGTCCCTGTACCTGTGGTGGCACTGTTCTGCTGTGTGTCCCACACCCATCCTTCTGTTAAGGGCCTCTGACACACTGTGCCACATAAGCCCTGGCCTGCTGGAGTGGCACCTGACCATAAGCTGCCCTCATAGGGCTGCTCCACAGCCACCAAGTTCAACAGCTCCCTCTGACCAGTTGCAGCCCTCCTGCCAGGACCCTTATTGCAGAGAAAAATGACCGTGTAACAACGCATGTGTCAGCCACGTGTGCAGGGTGCATGATAGGATACAATTGGCCACAATCGTGCAGCATGTGGCTGCACAGGCACACTGCGCAGTGCAGGGCCATCACACAGTCCTGGGTGTGTGCCGGATTCACGGGGCCAAATGGGGTCATGGGGTCACATACGTGACCTGTGGGTCAAAGGTCATCATAACGCTTACAGTGTGCAGGTGTATAATAGGGACCACTGCCAGGCCATGCACGCATGCACGATGCCATACCAGTGCTGCATGCGCTGTGCCATGGCATCACGCATGATGTGCATGATGCGCAATTGCACTGTGGTGTGTGCTGTGCACATGTGTACTGCACATATGCCAGTGTTGTGCCAAAGAGTTGCTCATACACAACCCTACTGCGCAGGGTGCAAGTTCACAATATTGAAACACCATATGCAAAATACTTCATTAGCCAATGCATGGCACAGTGGGGAGCATTAGTATAGCATTACAATTGCCCACAGGCTCATTTGCATGCATTGCACCTTATGAGCACCACGTAGCAGCACAGGCCACAGACCAGTATTAAAACCATTCAGGTAAGTGACTGGTAACATGGATGCACAGTGGCCTAATCCAACACTGCAACAAAGAGCTGCATTGCAACGCATGGACACTGCCCCACTCTGCTCTTCATGTCCACAGGTAGCAGAATGTTGGGATCTGAGAAGGAGGAGAATCATGGGCCTGCATGCAAGCGCAGGTCCAACTTTGCAGCAGCTGAAACCACTGCCCTTTTGATGCTTATATGGACCAGGAAGGCCTTCTCAGTGGCACCACGGTAAGATGCAAGAGCAGGTGGTGGGCTGGGAGGTGGCCCAATACATTAACACCTATGGCCACTCACCATCGCACTTCACAGGAGTGCAAGAGGAAGGTTGATATGGACATGAGGTGGATAAAGAATGTGACTGCAGTTATGGCCACCCCTGCCGGTGAACAGTGGAGGGCCGGCAACTGTGCCACCACTGATGGCCACAGAGGAGCTTGCATCCACTATCAGTCACACAGCAGTGGAGGGTGTACCTGGTGGTGGGTTCAGATGGGTGGCAGCTTGTCACTGCATGGTGAGCATGACCAGCCTCCAGGTGTGGGCGTGATGTGGTGTGCCAGAGGACATGCCCACTGCCACATGCATGTGTGGCCACTGACACGCATTGCAGCATGGTGGCAAGTGGCAATGGTGGCATGCAGGGGGGTCATGGGATCTGCTGCCCCACTAACTCTGTTTCTTTCTTGCAGCACCAGCATGCCTCCATACAGAGGACCAGGTGGAGGCAGCCGTGGACATGGATGCTCGACCCTCGACATCGACGGGCATCCAGAGCCAGGACAGGCCATGTCTCAGCATTGTTGTGCATGCAGCTGTGCTTGACATGGGGTCAAATGCAGAAGACACCAGGAGAAAGGACTGCTGTGTGACTGAACTTCTCTACTTGGACTATATTGCCCTCCTTCCCTTCCCTCCACCCCCCCACCCAAAGCTAGTTCTATTTTTATAGGCACAGGATTTGACTGACAACAGGAACTTCCTGTTTAGGGCAGGAAGTGAGTGATCACAGAACCACCAAGGACCCACCATCCTAGAAGGGCAAGAGTAGCCTCCGCCTCTAGCTGCTGAAGGTCTGCCTCTGAACAAGTAAGTGGTCTACTAAGAAATATAGGATATTCTTGTCTCAGAACAGGACAATCAGGAGCTTAAAGGAACACAGGCAGAAAGTAAGGAGAGAGAGAAAAAAACACAGGAAAGAGTAAGGATTGCAAACAGTTAAGGGGCCAGAAATAAGACATGATTGGAGTGGTGCAGTGCAGTGGCTGTGGAGCAGCAGTCTTCCGGGAGATGTTCTGGAGGATGCGGTGTTGTCCCATCTGCAGGCACCTCTCTGGGCTGAGGGAGGAGGTTGCTCATCTCCAGGCTGAGTTGGCCAGGATTTGTGGGACCTCCTCTTCCATCCAGGGACCACCAGTGCCACTGCCGTTGCCTCAGAGGTTGCCAAGAAAGATGAGTGGTTGGACCACAGTGGGCTCAGGGAGGGTGACGGTGGTGGAACAGAGGCACATCCCTCCAGTTGTACCTCTCCACAATTCCTATGCCATTCTGGCAAAGTGTGGTTCCTCTATGGAGGCACCTACAGTGGAGACCAAGGAGGATGCTGGGAACCTCCACGAAGGAGACCCACAGGAGGGTGGCAGGGGACCCTGCAGGGGAAGGAAACAACTCCTGGTGGGGGACTCCATTGTTAGGAAGGTAGAACTGGGCAAGGAAGGGGAGAGGGAGGTAAGGTGCCTGCCTGGCGCCATGGCTTGGAGGGACAGGGAGCGAATCCTCAGGATTGCCGGAGCAGCTGCACAGGGGAGGGAGCTGGATGTCATTGTCCACCTAGGGACAAATGACCTGGCTAAGAAAGGGATTAGAGAAGTTCAGGAAGAGTTTGTGGAATTGGGGAGGGGCCTTAGTCAAGTAGCACGCACGGTAACCTTCTCGGAGGTGCTACCCATCTATGGCATAGGAGAGGCTAGGGTGTTCCGTACCATGGGATTCAATCAGTGGTTGAAAACCTGATGTGGAGCTCAGGGATTTGGCTTTATTGGGGACTGGGGGTCCACCTGGAGTGATGCAAGCCTATACTGGCATGATGGGCTGCATCTGTCCGGGAGGGGAACCAGGACCCTAGGTGATAGGTTTAAATGCTTCATTGGCAAGCTTTTAAACTAGCTAAGGGGGGAGGCACTGGAAAGGAGCAGGAAAATCCTAGCCCCCCTCAAACAATCACGGTAGTAAGTGTGGCAAACACCAACATGGAGGTGTCGATAGGGAGAAGGGCAGTGGTAAATGGAGAAAGTGACAAAGGCAAGAAGGACAGGGATGGGGCAAAAGGGAGTAAGGCCATCAGGAAATGGAGGGTAATGAGTACCAATGCCCGTAGTCTGGGCAACAAGCTCCCTGAGCTGGTAGCCTTAATGGAAGAAGGATGCCTGGATATCGTAGCAGTCACAGAAACATGGTACACAGAGAACCATGTCTGGGATGTTAACATACCAGGGTACATAACCTACAGGAGAGACAGGCAGGGAGAAGAGGGGAGGAGTAGCTCTCTGTAAAGGAAGGGATAAAAGCAACTGAACAAAAGAGTAAACAGGGAGGAGAGGAGGCACTGTGGGTCACCTTGGAGACTGGAAAGAGCACCACAATCCGCACAGGGTTGTGTACAGACCCCATGTCAGGGGAAGAAATGGACAAGGATATGATGGAAGGCATTCTTAGAATGGCAGAGAAAGGAGATACTGTTGATGGGAGACCTGAATATGCTAGATGTTAACTGGAGCACATTTGCTGCAGCCACATCCAAGAGCAGGGCCATTCTTGATGCCCTACAGGTGGCAGGCATTAGACAGCTAGTTTCGGAACCCACTCGTGAGGGAGCAATCTTAGACCTCGTACTCTCAAATGGGGGCAGTGAGAGGATCTCAGATCTAGAAGTGGGTTGCCATCTGGGGACAAGTGACCATCAAACAGTGTGGTTCACGTTAAACTCAGCTACAGAGTCAAGCCACACAAAAGTGAGGGTACTGGACTTTAGGAGGGCTGACTTTGGCAAGATGGGAGAGTGCCTCAGAAAAGCACAAGCAAACAGGCTAGAAGGAGGTGTGGAGCAGCAATGGGGAATTATCAAAACTGCCATCACAGAGGCAACAAGCCTTTGTGTGAAGTAAATAAACAAATCAAAATGAAAGAAAAAAGCCACTATGGTTCTCAAGAGAGGTGGCTGTGAAAGTCAGGAAGAAAAAGATAGCATTCCGGAAGTATAAGGAAACACAGAAGGAGCAGGACAGAGAGCTGAACCAGTTAAGGCAGAAAGAAGCAGGGAGGGAAGTCAGAATAGCAAAGGCCCAAACTGAGGAAAAGATAGCCAACTCAGTTAAGAAGGGGGATAAAACCTTTTTACAGGTACATCAGCGAGCATAGAAAGACAAAGGGAGGGATAGTGAGGCTGAATAGAATGAACGGTGGGTGGGCAGAGGGGGACAGTGAAAAAGCAGGAATACTGAACGAAGGAGACCACGTGACGTCTATGGAGGTGTAGCTGCTGTTAACCGGAGCTCCCGCACCAAACCGGCAATCCTGCTGTTCCCGACCACCAAGATCACTTATATTTACCTTCCCGAGCTACGAGATCAGTGGTAAAACGGGTTTAACATTTTTCCGGCACTCCGATAGGGGAGAAATGCAGGGCGGCGATCAGGAGTCAGAAGCGAAGCGGCCTCGCCGCAGCGCCTCACCATGTACCGAGGAAGAAGGTACTTCTGCCGGCAACATTAGCAGTGATCTAGCCATTATCAAGGAGGCCCTGTTTAAGTTGGTAGATGAAATGGCTGATATTAAACCAGCCCTTACGCAGCTTGCACGCAGGGTGACAGATTCAGAGGCTCGCATATCGTCTGTGGAGCGAGCGTTAGATAAAGCAAAACCCATGATCACTGAAAGCAAGAAAGCTGTGGCCAAATTAGAAGAAAGAGTGGACGACCTTGAAGGGCTAGTGGCGCAATAACCTGGTTTTACTTGGTTTACCGGAGGGGGAAGAAGGCACAAGCATGCTACTTTTCTACAAAAATTGCTGAGGAAATCTGCAGGCCCTTCACCAAATGGGCCAGAATATATTATTGAGTGGGGGCACAGAGCCTTAAGAGCTAGACCATCAACGACAGAACCACCACGTCCCATTATCTTTAAACTGCTTAATTTCCTGGACAGGGAACACATTTTAAAAGAGACAAGGAAACTGTCTTCTTTTCAATGGGAAGGCAGCAAGCTTCGCCTAGTCCCCGACCTGACCTGGAAGATGAGGCAGACCAGAGCCTTTCACGTCATTACTGAAGCTGTGGGCTGCAGGATTCGCCATCGAGACAGTTATATCCAGCAAAGCTCGAGGTCACCACTAAGAGGGAGCGGGTGTATGAATTAGTGGAAGAAGCTCTGAACTCACTCGGAACACTGATGCCAGATTTGTTCGCCAAAGGTTGAGCCACGGGACGTTTAATGCTGATCTAGTGGGATTAGATGCTCCAAGAGTCAGTATGATTAGACTGTCACGCTAATATATGGAACAGTGAACTATATTATGTTTAACTTCGGTGTTACACAGAGGCTCCATGGGCTTTACTAAAAAATTTTATTATATCTTACCATACCAGGACGGATATTTTAATTCGAGCTGAACTGTTAAATGAATACCTGTTATATCAGTTTTTCATAAACAATTTATTTTTGGTATTGCCCAGGAGGGGGTTAAATTAGTGTTACACCGTCAGTGCACTGACGTTACAACAATTGTGGGGTTGCTGTAAGCAGGCTTACTCACAGTTTTACTGCCTTAACCATGTGATAAGTGGTCTGAATGGCCCATATGTATATGGCAGGGCTGAGTAACCTCATTCTAGAAGGACCAGCGAAGTTGTTTGGCTCAGCCAAATAAAGGCTATCCTCCCCCGCCACTCCACTGAATTACTAGTCCCTTTGCTGTGGCAATGTTTATAAGCCACCGATGTTCCTTGTTGGACTATTATTTAGCCATCATCTGATATGGTGGCATTGGGAGAGGCGGGAGGCCTCAACAGGCAGGGATTCCATATAATAGGCCAGTTTAACCCTTCTGGTTTTTCTGTTCCCCTTTTTTCAGGGAGCATTGGAGGAGATTATGCTTTTGAATGTTTAGTTTATAATCTTCTATAAGATTTTATATATGGATCTCCTATTGCAATGATAACCCTAATATATTAGTTTAATCTTGACAACTCAATAATTGTTTTGGGGTAAGGTATGTTAACCAATTCTTATTGGGGTCGTTCGCAGGTTTGCAAGCGTTTTATTGTTGCTGATTCAAGTTTAAGAGTGGTGTGGGGGAGCCCGACCTCTATAGCGCACTTTGGATCAGTGCAAGAGGAGTTGGCTTCGGGCCTGGGGGGTGGTTGTTTATGGGTTTAGTTGGGGGTTGATCTTCTATTGGGGATGTGAGGGGTTGGTGTTGGTTAGGTTTGGTTTTGTTTAGTTTTTTTGGGGGGGAGGGGCAGCTATCCGTACATTGTTTCATGGACAAGTAACGACCAATGGCATTTAACCTGAATTGTAAAAAATATGCAGTCCTAAACCATTTAGACCGTTATCAACCAGCAATTGTCTTTTTGCAGGAAACTCATGTCCTTTCAAGCCATCTTTCATACTTTAGGAAAAAATGGGTAGGCCAAGTGTTTGAGGCGGGGTACTCTTCCTCAAGCTGGGGTGTAGCTATTTTGATAGCCCGGGGGGTCCCCTTTGTACATTCGGACACAATTGCTGATCCGAATGGCAGATATATTATCGCTTCTGGCAAGCTTGGAGGAAAGCCCTAGTTTTGGGATCAATTTATGGCACCAATATAGAGTCCCTCCTTCTTTCCCATTTGGCTGTGCTTTGTCTCCCTTTAAGGAGTTGTCGCTTATTTTGGGGTGACTGGAACCTTGTTCAGTCGGAAAACATAATTGTGCTTTTGGTATGTCACTTAATAACTCCATAGTTGAATATATCCTGACCACTACGAAAGTTGGCAAGATCCCAAGATCTACCATGCCCAATCGTGCATACCAAATTTGCAGGTAAAGCCATTGAAAGGTGGCAAGGTTATTAAGGTGCAAAGCTCAACCTTCCTTAAAAAGTGCTACTCAACCTAACTATAGTAGCACTAACCGTGCTACCATAATATATATATATACACACATATATATATATATATATATATATATATATATATATATATTTGATTACTTTGACTACAGATAATATTTCAATTCCTGGCAGTCCACATCATATTTTTGTAACACAGTTTCAGTACTATGTGAATGTTGACAGTTCAGTTGGCAAGCTTGTCTTTGGGCCTGGCACAAAACGTACTGTGTAGGTAAGTGAGTTAATAGAAAGACAAAAGGAAGAACAAAAAGTTTCTTTAAAAGACATGCTTCTTCCTGACACAGGCTCAGAGGGCGATATGGTGCTACCACTCACATCTATACCAAACACATGGAGCCTGGAACAGGAACCCCTCTTCCATCCCCACTGTCACTTCAAACACTGCAAATATCGAAAACACGTTTGAAGACTTCATGGTGTCAAACCACTTGGGCATTACTTCCAGTGTCTGCAAGTAAAGGTGTCTTATGGGAGGTGTAAGTTTTGTTTTTCAATCTGTACTTAATGATTCTGCCAATTGCAAGACCATAGTCTGTCATGCATCAAGATAGAGCAGACTGGTGTAGGCCAAACAGTCCTTATCTGCTGTCAAATTCTATATAGATGGCACTCCAGAGTAAAGCTGATAAGCTAAGAAACAATTTGGATTCTTTTTCTTGTCCTTTAGAGAAGTTATTGTGGTGGGAGGGACCTTCTGATTTAAGATTGATGCTTGCTTGTGGGGGAGGGGGCTGGTGCACTTGCTGAGTTTCCTTACCCTGTATATGGCTCCCAAATCATTGATACCTGTGAAGTTCAGCAGCAGAAAACAGTCTGTCTGCTATCAGTTCTCTCTGCTAATCGAACTGAGTGTCACTGTGAATGGCATTTTATTTCAGCAAAGTAGTTACTGCTGATCTGATGAAAACATTTGTGTCTATAGTTGATCTGGATTTCAATTAAAGCAAAGTACTTTGCCAGAAATACAACAACATTGGCAGTGACACTTCATTCCCCAATTAGCAGAGATGTTTGTGCCGCTGAACTCCACAAGGTGTCAGTGATTTGGGATCCATGAAAATGGCAATAGTGAAAGTTTTAGGTGGCATGTCGATACTTACATGAAAGCACAAACCTTAAAACTCAAGTTAAATTTCTTCAGGATAAATATTTGATTGTATTTATTCACGAGGGCCTAATTGAGATGCAGCATCTCATTACAGTTGGGCTTTCATTCCAACACAGTTTGGAACTGAGAAGACTGAAGTACAGGGAGGTCGAGAGGCATGCTCAGGGTCGCACAAGTGAGCCAATGATGGCAGTGCAATCTGAACCTGGATTTCCATGTCCACAGCTCTTTGCTCAACAGCGCTGGACAACACAGCTTCTACAGTAAGCACTGGCTAGATTCCCCCAACATGGACAAAATAGTCAAAAGCTATTAAGAACCTGACCGGGGAGGCTGATCCATGATGGCCTGGCCATAGATGTCAACAATGTCTTCATGGAAGGTTAGAATGACAATCTTAGATATGGTCACAGAAAGTCTGGTGGGTGCTGCCCCCTTCCATGTGGTCAGCCACTATTGTGGTACTGCCTAAGCTGGGCATGGACCCCAAATTGTGCTCCTCCTACTACCCTATCTCCTTCCTAACCACAGATTACAAAATGATGGCAAAAGTAATGACTATGAGATTAGAGAGAGGTTTTGCATCAGTAATCCATCCAGATCAGGTCAGATTCATACAAGGAAGTCAAGGTGCAGGAACATTAGGAAAATCCCAAATGTCAACTGGAAGTGGATGGGGGTGTAAGGATCAAGCAGGAAGCCTAGTACTTCATGCTGAGAAAGCATCTGACTGCATGGAGAGGGGGTATTTATATAGAACCCTGGAGCAGTTTGGAGTGGCAACACATTTGGTAGCTGGGTCAGGGCTTTATATACAAAGGCCACAGGTCAAGTTTTGGGGAATGGGGGCCCCACAGCAGGTTTTGAGCTGTGAAGGGGCATGAGACCAGCTGCCCCCATCTCCCCCTGTGGTATGAGTTATCTCTGGAGGCCCTTGTATAGTCTATCAGGGGCAACAAGTCCATAGAGGATCTAAAAATAGAGGATCAGGAATTCAAAATTTCACTGTATGCATACGACTTGGTCCTATATGTGGTGCACTCAAGAGAGGACCATTGCCATGTGACTAGGTCTTACATGCATACGAGAGACTATCTAGGCACAAATAAACTGGGAGAAGTGAGCTTTTATGTGTGAAGAAAAGAAAAAAAGGACCACTGGTGGACCCTGCTCTGGTTGTCCAAAAAGTTGACACCTTGAAATACCTGGGTATTACAGAACAATATTTAACCAAAGGTAGCACTCTAAGCTGCAGCTAGTTGTTTCCAGATGTGATCTGGGAGTACAAGGAAGTTAAGTGGCTTTCTCAGGATCACACAGTATGCATCTAAGCAGGGTTCAAACCCAGGTTTCCAGATCTGCAGCTCAGAACCTTAACCCACTGCTCTATACTGCCTCCTATTGACATCTCCAGGATCTCTAACCAAATTATACACAGTTGACAGTATAGCCTAGAGGTTAGCGTAATGAGTTGTGAGCAAGCTTAGTACATCCGGCAGACCAGACCTGGGTTTGATTTTCACAACCTCCACTTGCATATTGTGTGACTCTAAGCAAGTTACTTAATCGCCCAGTGCTGCCAGGTCATCCCTGAAAACAGACACTTGTGCCTAGTGGGCCTTACCCGATTACCAAAGAGTAAAATAAATAATTTACAGCCATTGCTGCAGACAGTTAAAGAAGACTTGAATGGATGGTTTACTCTGCCAGTGCCCTGACAGGAAGGGTCGATTCACTTAAAATGAGCATGTTCCCCAGACTGCTGTATGTTTTACAAGCAATCCCAATGAACATGACCTAAATTTTGTTACATAAAGTAAATAGCACCATCTACCATTTCCTCTGGAGGGGAAAACAGCTCAAATCCAAGCCACCACACTAAAGGCTTCTGTAAAAGAAGGGGGTCTGGTTCCTCCAAATCTTCCACATTAGCCTTCGAGCACAGCTTTCCTTCCTGGGGAAGGAAGTGGGTGACCATAAAGACACTTGGAGGTTGCTTGAGAAGGACGAACTGGGGAGAGGTCAACTGATTCCAATGATAATAAGCCCAGAACTGGTAGGTGGCAGAGGCTCACTTCCACCATGAGCTCTGTGCTAAGGTAGTGCTCCTGTGGGGGGCAATGCACTGCAGGGAACTGCAGTGGTGGAGGGGAGGGCAGGAGGGACACCACACACCACCAATGAGATCAGAACAGAAAATTGCATCTAGACAAAGCTATGATGTTTAAAAGATCACACTAGACATCATGTCCCATCGAAATCCTGCAGAAAGGGATCTTTGGGGAAGAAACAGTGGAAGTACAGCAATGGTGGGAAACTTGTGGTGAAAGGGAACAGCATTTCTGCAAAGCTTGTTTTCCTCTGAAAGTAAAGATTTTAAAAAAATAACCCCTAAGGGGTGATGTTAAATATTCTTCTATGTTTACACCTGGTAATTAAAAAGGTACAAGTAAAGGTACAGTACTTATTGTAGCATTCAGCTGGGTTCCAATGAGCACCTGAAACCTTAGAAGAAAATCCCAGATGCAAAGGTTTTTATCAAGCAGAAGTTCAGGATGTGTGACTACTAGAACATCCTTTATTATGACATCCAGGTAGCATTTCATCCCCCCCACAAAAAAAATAGAAATGGTATACTATACTACCACAATTTGCATCTTATGCTGAACAGAAGTCATTGTGGAGCTTACAGTTATTGTTTTACAGCAGTTCCTATGATTTGCATATGAATATACAATGCATACCATTATAGGTTTGGGGTGTACTGTTAACACATGGTCTTGTACTTGGAAACCTTCTGAAACATACATCATCTATTCTGAATTAGACTGAATGCAGGATAGAGAATACAAAACAGATGGAGTTGTTTAGTGGTGTGAGAACACAGCAAGGAACCATGAGGTCTCAGGTTTGAATCCCTCCAGAGTATTCCAACCCCTTCTTAGTAACCAAGGTGAAAGCCAGTTTAAAAAAAAAAAAAAAAAAACAGCGGTGTGCCAATACAGAGTAAAGCACCACCCTTCCCCAAGCCTTCTCTCTTAGGACAGCAAATCAGGAAAACAACCAAAGCACCAGATCCACTCAGGGAATATGGTGCCTATGAGAAATATTGACCACAGAAAGCAAAATTCTTAGCACACCTACTACCATACAAAAAATCACATAACAACAGTAGAAGTCGCTTCTTTCTTGATTTATTGTAGGTGTCAGTCATCCACAGATATATACAGCAATTCAGGGCAGGACCCCTCTGCTGTGTTTTGTCTTTCCTCTTTATTCACAGTGTCAAAGGATTGCTGTATATGTCTGTGTAAGTCTAGCAACTGCAATAAATCAAGACAGAAGCAATGTCTGCTGTTGTCATTTTTTTGTTTTTTGGTTTTTATGGAAGTTGGTGTGCTGTGACATTTGCTTTCCCTTTGTGTGTTTTAGGTTATTCACAGCTAACCAAAGAAATGTAAATATAAATGAAGACACACACACACACAAGTCAGCAGTTTGCATATTCCACAGGTATGGTGGATGTAACTGTATGTTATGTCACAAATGCGATTGTATGATTATTTATGTTATTTAACTGTATGTCTTGTTACAAATGTAATTGAATGTTTAATTTCTTGGATATGTTAAATGTTAAACTGTATGTCTAATTATTCATCCAATTGTATCCCCGCCCCCAGTTTGCACCGGGAGACGAGCAACTTGTTGTTCAGTGTGCTTTCCTGGTGAAACATTTTAATAAATAAATAAATAAAATAAGTTTTGCATTAAGTATTTATTCAAAGCTTCAACTTAGGGATAATATTATCATTATAAAAGTTACACTTTTACTGCTGGCAACTGTGTAGCTCCGATAGTTTGTGCACACACCCCAAAAGAAAAATGAAACTTAAAACAAAAAATCTGTGACTAACAGTCAAAGGCTGGTGTGGTTTCCACAAAAAAATTCCTTCACATTGTCAGAATTACAAATAAATAAATATATACATAGATAGAAAACTACCTTGTATCAGGTGAATTTAATATCACGCTGACGTTTTCCCTCACTCGTTCAGTGTTCTCCATGCATTGTTACCAGTATTATAATTCATACCAGCAAAAGGGCTTTTTTTTCTTCAGTTATATAAGTAACATATTTACAAGATGGTCAGTGCTATGCAACTTTTATGGGAGGGCTTTAAGCCCGAGGTTCAATGTGGGGGAATAGCTCCTCCCACTTCTCATTCAAAACACACCTCTCATAGCACTTCATGCATGGAATCAGAAACTCACCCTCCATCCTCCCCATCAAACTCCTTCTTCTCCAGCACTCGGTTCACCCTTGGACAGGGCCTCTATTCCCTACAGCTAGCCAGCTCATCTACCAAGGGTGGGAATAGAGAAAAGCCACATTATAATTCAACATCAAAATACTTACAAATCACAGTATCACCATGTACACATATTTCACCAACATTTTACTTAACTTAGAACAGCATTAGCTATTTAGTTCCACAATGTGTCCGCCAGTTGCACTGTCTTATCTACATTATCCCATCTGGCTAATAATGCCTTTCAAAACTTATCAAACCACCAAAGCATCTGTCTTTTAAGAATGCAGTTTACTGTTAACTAATTTTGCTTGACAATGCACTTCTTTTATTTACTGTATAGGGTCCATCAAGTAACAAAGGGACCCCCCCTTAAAAGGTGTGATTAGAGTCCCTTGTTTTTATTATTTATTAACATGGGGGACAACCTCCTATCTTTTTTCTGTCAAGTTTATTTGGGAATGCATAAGCAAAGTAAATTATAGTTCTAAAAAAATAAAAAGGACCAGTGTGCCTACTGTATACAGGTAATACAGTGCAATGCCTGGTCCCATCCGATCCCCTCTGAGGTACCTTTACATATGCTCAGTGCTGTGTACATTTTTTCCCCTAACTGTAATATAGAAGAACTTGAGCAACTTTTCCTCCGGAATGGCATCCAGTACCTTATACTGTACCTTTCAAATGCCTAGTGCTCTGCAAAGTTCACTCTCAACTTAAAGGTCGCAATTGGGTTTACCTTAAAGGCACAGTGTCCTGCCTTCACCAACATGATGGTAGCCTCATGGTTAACATGATTTGACTTTGTGTAAACTAACCCAGTTATGCAATGTTCGATTGAACAGCTTGGGACAGAGATTGCTGAATCTAGGCAAATAAGGCAAAGTGGTGCTAACGCTGATCTTAGGATTAGACTGTATGCATCTGTGGAAGTCTGGGAACTGCAATGAACTAAGACAGAAGCAACATCTGCTGTTGTTATGTGGCTTTTTAATGAAAGTAGGTGTGCTGTGACATTTGGTTTCCCATTGCATTTCTTAGGTTATTCTCAGCTAAGCAAAGAAACAAACTTAAATTAAGCCATACATAGAAGTCAGCAGTTTTGCATTAAGTATTTATTCAAAGTCTCAATTCAGGCATAACATTATCAGTATCAGAGTCACACTTTTACTGCTGGCAACAGTGTGGCTCCAATAGGTTGTGTACACACCCCAAAAGGAAAATGACACTTAGAACAAAAAGTCTAGTCTAATAGTGACAATCAAAGCCAGGTGTGGGTTCCACAAATAAATCCCTTCACATTGTCAGAATTATAACTAGATAGATAGATAGATATATAGATAGATAGATAGGTAGAAAGAAAACTACCTTGTATGAGGTGCATTTACTATTATACTGATGTTTTCATTTACTCACTTGGAGCATGTTGCTTCGGGATCGGGCCTGGGGTCAAAACAAATTGACAGGCCGGAAAACTGACTGGGAGAGGTATAGAGAACTGAGGAATCAGTGCAAGAAAGCCTCCAAGTCAGCTAAATCTAAATACCTATGAGATCTCCAATCTAGGCACCTATGGGATCCCAAGAGATTCTGGGGCCAAATTAACCTGCTGATAAAGGGTGCCCTCAGTGCCCAAGAGGGTGCGCTTCTGGTTGGTGATACCCTGACCAACAATCCCACCTTAATTGCATAGGCGTTTAGTGCTGCTTTCTCCAATCCTGGAGGAACCAAACCCCACCTGCCCTCAGGTGCCCCCAGCAATAGAGGCACTGCCTGGGAACACTCCCAACCCCAGTTTCACTTGAAGCTGGTCAAGCCCACTGATGTACTTCCCATTCTGCAATGTATAAACCCGGACTCCTCTCCAGGACATGACCTGCTTGAACCTAGACTCCTGTGGGCTACAGCTCCAGCTATCTCCAGCCCAGTTGCCCTGCTTATCAACAGGTCCCTTCTCGAAGGAAAGGTCCCGGATAAATGGAAGATGGCAACCATTGTCCCCATTCACAAAAAAGGGCCCCGGGACAATGTGGGGAACTACAGGCCAATTTCCATTTTCTGCCCACTAGCGAAGGTGCAGGAGAGATTGGTCTACAATCAAATACAAGACTACCTTGAAAGGCACCTATTCATAGCTGACATTTAACACAGCTTTAGGAAAGGCCATGGCACTGATACAACCCTTATCCAGCTCACATTGGACATCCTTGATGCAAGGACCAAGGTTCCCCAATGGGGGATCTATTCATTGACTTATCCAAGGCATTTGACTTGGTCAGCCATGAACTTCTTCTCATTGAACTTCACCTACTTGGACTGGATGGGATCTCTAGTACATGGTTCGAGAGCTATCTACTCAACTGAACCCAAAAAGTCCTATTGAGAGGAACCCAGTCTAGTGCTAAACTGGTAATCTCCGGAGTACCCCAGGGCTCGATCCTTGGTCCCCTGTTATTTACTCTTTTTGTCAATGATATAGAAGGGTTGGTGGGAGGAACAACCTTATCCTCTATGCAGATGACACTGTCATCTACTGCAGTGATCTGCTTCCTAGCATAATCAAAGCCAACCTCCAGGCCGGTCTTGCTGCACTGTAAGCCTGGTTCTCCGCAAACTCACTTGTAATGAATGAAGAAATAACGAAGGCAGTCCTGTTTGGGTCCAGATGTCTTGGCTCAGTCCATCGTGGCATCTTTCAGCTTCATACTGCCCAAGGGAAGAGAATAGAGGTCACAGACAAGATTAAGTACCTTGGAGTCCTGCTTGATCAGGCGATGACCTTCGAGCCTCATGTTGACTCTGTTGTTAAGTTCACCCACCAGAAGTTATGACTTCTGTATAGGCTGGGTGACTCTCTTTCTCTTGAGGCTCGTTGCGCCATATCTAACTGCACTCTGCTCCCCTCACTCCTTTATGGGGCTCTTCTACTGCATTCCCTAAGGGAGGGCAAACAAAGAAAGCTTACTATGCTCTACCACAGGGTGGTTCATTTTGCCACCAACTCCCCCCCCAAGAAGGCATCACTGTGAGGTCCTCTCTGATCTCCACTGGCCTTCTATGCGACAAAAACTAGCCTACTCCTCTTTGAGCCTGACCTTCAAATTTACCACTGTTGGCCCTCCTCCTCACCTGCGTGGGCTGCTAAATCCCAAAGTCCGGGTCTGGGGTCTGAGATCCTCCACTGGCCATCCCCTAGACATCCCTCATATCCGAACTAACTATGGCAAGAGATCCTTTAGGTACGCTGCCCCACATTTATGGAACCTTCCCCTGTTGACTTGTCTAATTGTTGTACTATTCAGGGTTTTAAGTCAGGCCTGAAAGTATACCTGTTAGAGCTCAGTCTCTGTGGCTGTAACCGTTAGCCCAGAACTTAGTCTTGGTGGTTGAAACTTGCTTGTCCCATGGCAGTCAGCCTACGGGGTGGCAATATATCCTGCATATTGCTGTTACCACCTCTCCCCTAAAGCATTGTTGGTTAAGATGTCATATGTCTGATTTAATTTGCTATGTTGTTATGTGTATGTAACTGACATGCTTTGTAATGTACTCTATACCCTATCCAATGTATGCTCCACCTAGTGTGTACTCCTACCAATGTATGTAATTATTGTCTGTAACTAATCCAGGTCGCTCCTGATAAAGGGACCTTTGGTCTCAGTGAGCTTACCCGGTTATCAAAATCGAAATAAATAAATACTGTTCTCTAGGCATGCAATGTTAGCAAGATTATGACCCATACCAGCAAAAAGGCTTTTTTTTCTGCACTTATATAAGTAATATCTTTTCAAGGTGCTCGGTGCTGTGCAAATTTTACTTAACTTCGAGCAGCATTTTAGCTTTTTAGTTCCATAATGTGTCCGCCAGTTGCACTGTCATATCTGCACTATCTAATCTGACTGATAATGCCTCTGAAAAATTATCAAAGCACCAACGCATCTGTCTTTTAAGAATGCAGTTTAGTGTTAACTAATTTTGCCTGACAGTTCACTTCTTTTATTTACTGTATAGGGTCATCAAATAAAGAGGACTCCCCCCAAAAGGTGTGATTAGAGTCAAAGATTCATCGACGTGTGATGGCAGAAAGGGACCAACAGGATCACACAGTCTTTCCATTTGTCTAGCTATCTGCTAGGACATGCACCCCCACCCTCAGCTCCCCTCCCATGGCTGTCCCATGCCTTTTTGAAGCCTTCTACTGCTGCTTCTCCAACCACCCCCTCTGGGAGCCTGTTCCACTTATCCACCACCCTCTCTGTGAAATAGTACTTCCTAATGTTAGCCCTGAACTGCCCCCCACCTGAATGTCATGCCCCCGCATCCTCTGATTTCCCATCAGCTGGGAGATGCTTTCCACTGGCAGTTGGTTTATACCCTTAAGATACCTGAAGGTCTCAATCATGTCCCCCCTCTCCATTGTTTTTATTCTTTATTTATTAACATGTGGGGACAACCCCCATCTTTTTTTTCTGTCAAGTTTATTTGGTAGTGGATAACCAAAGAAAATCACAGTTCTAAAAAAAATAAATGAAAAAAAATAAATAAATAAGAAATGAAAATGTCCAGTGTGCTTATATAACTAATACAGTGCACTGTGTAGTCCCGTCTGGTCTCGCTTGTGGTACCTTTAGAAAATGATATGTGCTGTGCACATTTCTTTATTTAGAACTATAACTTGCTGCAGGATAGCAGCGTGGGGTTGTAGTCAGCCACAAGAGTGGTGACGTCCTGGATTCCAAATGCACAACAGTCATTTACAGTGTGTGTGTGTGGGTGTGTGTGTGTATGTGTAACATAATTTGTTTTAAGCAGACCAGTACAAGCTCTGAAACTTATTTTTCTGTATGGTTCTTTTGCTGTTTTAAAAGTGCAGATGCTTGTTGCCAAATTGCTGGTTGTTGAACTAACTGAATGTTTAAAAAACCCACAAATGTGCCTCCAGTAGTAAAAGACAAAAGACTTATGCTATTGGGAATTGGGGCAGACAGAAAATGTTGACACCAAAACACCAAATTGCCCGATATTGAACAGCGTGGTGGGTGAGTCACACATTGAAAAATCAAGATTGTCTAACCACAGTACAAATGTCAATCAAGAGAGTTGGTGGGCTGTCAGAATAGAGTGTGGACACTGAGTTGCTGCCGAAGCTCTAGCCCCAAAGGGCTTGTTTGGCTTGTGTGTGTGCGTATGCAGCAGCCATGTAGGCTGGCACAAGAGCCGGCAGTGGGCAAGCAAGTCCTGAACTGGCTGAAGGGGGCTTGTTTTGACATTTCCTTTTAAATACTTTGGTTTGGTAGCGATCTGATTCTACCTTAAATAAAAGGACTGGGGTGGTAGACCTTATAGTATCCCAGAGCACATAACAGATTAATAATGTGGAGAAAAAAAAAAGGAAAACGGTCGAAATCCTCATGAACTACAAGCCTATTATCTGTATTCTCCGGTCAAGTAAATATAGGATGATTATAAATTTTCAGGAATGGACAGCTGACAAATGGGAATTGAATCATCAATGAAGTATAACATGAAACAAAGTTCAGAAATGTGTCCACCGGATGCACTGTCTTATCTACATTATCTACTCTGTATGATAATGCCTCGCAAAAATTATAAAAGCACCAAAGAATCTGTTTTTTGTTTTGTTTGTATGTACAGTTACTGTTAACTAATTTTGACTGATAGTGCACTTTTGTTTACAGTATAGGGGCCATCTAATAAGAAAGGGAACCCCTCCAAAAAAGTGTGATTAGATTCATTTGTTTTTATTACTCATTAACATGAGGGTGGAGGGCAACCCCCCATCTGTTTTTTATTTATTTACAGGTTTTTTTCTGTCAAGTTTAATGGTCATGTGCAAAGCCATCTTTTGGTAAGTTACCAAAAGGCATAATAAAGTTAAAATCCTCACCTATGTCAGTTGTGTTGTATTGTGTTATTAGTTGTCTGTGATCTTCCATATCCTTCCAGGTTTTGATATTTATGAATTTTTTTATATTTTGCTCCTTCTCTCACACACGAGCTATCCACAGCTTGCTAATCAACTCCCCCAAGAGCTGTGGACACTCTTCTTATGTGAGCGCTGCCGCTGCTTGTTTGGCCAACTGCTTACAATGTCAACTGATGAGAAGACTGACAGCAACAGCATTTGGGGTTCAGCATGTCTTCAGCCCCATTCTTATGAGCCTTTGGCCAGCCAGTCCTAAATGGCATCTGATGTGGATGCATCCGACATCAGCCAGAGTTCTGAAAAGAATTCTGGTTTGGAGCTTAATGTGGATGAATGATTATTACTAACTTTTTTAAGTTCATGTTCTTTCATTTGTTCTACTGGCTTCTGTGTATCTGTCCCGGAGATTATTGGCAGCTGTGCCCTTATCCAGGCAGTGATCACGAGCACATAAATCTCCCCCAATTGAAGCAGGCAGTTCCTTTTTTCCTCTAAGCCAGTCAATACCATACTGCTGCATCTGTTTCCAATGCACATTCTCACTATGTCCGGGGCACTGGTAGTTACAAAGTGTGTCATGGCTAGCCTATGTTAGTCTCCATATTTTTTTTTTTATAAACAGTGATGGAAGGACATCTAGCTATCATTTGTCTGACCATAGACCAGTCAGATCTGGAGCCACCTGCCTAACCAAGTGGTTGCTAAGGTGCAGCACCCCAACACAGTGAATGTGATTTCCCTAAGTTCATGTGGTCACCCCTACATTGTGACCTGCGGTTGGTTCCTTCTGTGCACCATTTCCTACCTGACATGCTCTTTCTGTGGATACTTTGTTTCCCATTCTCTACCCGAACTGCTTTTCTTCCACCCTTTGAACCCCTACTTGCGTGTTCTCTACTAAAATCCTGTGTATCTCGTCCCATGTTTGCACTGGATGATCAATCCATTGAAGTGATGCTGCTGAATTGAAATTTCACTTTTTTTTTTTCCAAGGATAGCACCACCATTGTTTTGCTGCTATTTTGATATTTAATTCCCACATTCATTAAAGTGGACCACAGCCACAGTACTGTCATAGGGTAATAGCATTCTGTCCCGCTGCTGTCCAAACTAAAAGGAAAGTTTTGTCTAAGCCAATGTACAGCATTTGCTACCGTATTATTGCATACATATAGAGAGCTGTGATCATGCACGTCCGTTGTGTCCCTATCCCACTTTCAACATAACCCCCCGCACGCACACACACCACAATGCTTGTTTCACAAAGTCCATTGCCATGTACAAATATACACGGACCCTTTGTCTGTGCCAGCACCTCAGCTTTTAGCCCCTTTTTGGTGCCTCCAAACACTAGGTGTAATTGCCCAGCATATGTGTGTGTGGGGGGAGGGTGGCCGGGGGTCCGTGTCTTGTGCAAAACAGTTGGCTTGGCATATCACTAGCCATGCATGGGGTAGGTGCTTCAACACTAATCCCACTAGGATGCTATCCATTCCCGCCATTCCTGCCTTGTTCCAACACTCTGTTCACAGTACCAGCATGTGCGGTGGACAAATGCACCATATGCATCTCCATGTCAGACTGATGCATCTATGCATGGGTAACTCCTTAGGATCCTTTTTGTATTTCTAGAGTTGTTTGTATTTACTTGTGGCCCATGTCATATCTGTGCTTCCTTGATATCCCATGACTTTAGCACCGCAATAACTGTGACTGATAAACCGCAAAGACATTATGCAGAAAGTCAAGACAGTAACCAAAGAACAAAAGCAAATTACAATAACCATGATTTTGCCACAACTAGCAACACAATAATAGCGAGTTACAATTACCGCAATGCTGCAAGTTAGCCTTAATAAAATCAGCCTTGCAGAAATCTAAGACCTGCAGTCCCAGCAAGAATAAGTATTGGAGTTATTTATACTGTTACTAGACCTGAGTTATGGAATTTATGAGTCAAATCAGCCTTGCAGAAATCTGTGACCCGAGTTTGCAGGCCCAGCAAGAAGTACTGGGGTAGTTGTACTGTTACTATGCGTCAAAATAGTGACTTCTCAGGAGAAAACAAAACACAATCCGATTGATTGCGACATACAACTTCCGGTGGGACTGTTAAAAAAAATACTTTATTCACACACCGGTGGCATCAATCATACTTTGAACTGAAAGTTGTATGCCAAACCTCATAAATACTCATATTTGCTCTGTGTTGTGTACTGGGACACTATCTTCTCAACAAGTATATTGGAATCCTTGTATTTTCTTTTTTGTGTGCATCCAACTGCCCCGACACCATTTGCTCCATTTTTAATTCGGTTAGCCGCTGTTCTTCTTTTAAGCATTCGAACATTTTCCAAATGCTAGGGTGGCAAGAACCAAGGTGGCAGTTAAAACTTCGATGCCACCCTTCCATAGAGTTATTAGTACAGGCTATTCCTCTGCTTGTAGCCTCGTAGCAATTCCACTGATTTGGTGGAAACGTGGCTGTTCTGCACCCAGTGTGACCCCTGGGACTCCCCACCCATGTTAACTCTTAATAGTCAAGTTGTGGTTTCAAAAGCTCCTCATTTTCTGAAAAGAACTCCCACTCCCTCATTTCATCAAACATTGAAACTACATCAGCTGTGGGAACGAAAGCCAATGACAGGAGCATTCTGAGGTGTACAGCAAACTCTGGGACTGTGCAGTACTTTTCTTGGATATCACTGTACTTCTGGATCCTTCGCCAAACCGCTTGCACAAAATGAAAGAAGCAGCCTCTCACCTCTGTGTTGGGAAAAGCTGCAGAGAATGATTCCCAGGCTGATTGCTCAAAATCCATAATGGCAGATGCTGGTGTCAAACCTGAGCTAAATTCTTGCATTTTGAAAACACACGAGAGTAGGAGCATGTCTTTCTAGCACTCATCAAGACATATACAGCTGTCACAATGCTACGTGATCTAATGCAATGAATTGTATATAACTGATTAAATATCAAGGGACAACTCTTGAATGTCACATCAAGCATCCAATCAGTGCTTTTGTGAAACAGATTGAGATTGTTGTGAGTGGTGACTATAAGGAACCGTTCCAAGGCACTGCCACTATCATATAAAAGAAATGGGTCATCTTGTTTAGTAATTGTGAACTCTGGCGGTATGACCATCTTCTGAACAGCGGTAGGTGTGGCTGGACATCCTCAGTCCACCAATCAAATTCGCTGTACTGTTCGTTTTATTAAAGGTACAGAAGGCAGACGGCCAGCCAAACAATCAAGGGTAGTACTAGTGCACTGAATCACCATCTGGGATGTTGTCTTTACACTGCTGTGAGGTCACTCTCGGATTTCTGCCACAACTTTTCTTGCCCCCACATTCCCTGCATCTGGGACGTGTGTGTGCTCTTTTATAACAGCAGAAACTTGGTTACCAACTGTGTGTAGTCTCGCTAAGCAATGATATTTTTAGCACTGCTGTTCTTGTCTTTATGGTACACATATCCCTTGTATAGGGCTAATGGCCTACCTTTCTGGCTCTCAATTATTTCAAAATCCATCACTGTATCCAACACAGAACAAGATCGCACACACAGAGCTTCCTTTTGTAGCATGTAAGAGGAGGAGCTTAAGCCAGAAACAGGAAGCAGGTACACAGGACAGCGGAAAGTACAAAACAAGGAGTGTAGCTACATAACCAGTCTCAAGATAACCTGTTACCTGTTTTTAAGTGGTACAAGAATAGTTTAAACCACTCGCTATTAATACCTGGTAGCCGAACTTGAGGGCGCCATTATGTGCTGATGCGATATTGACAGTCGCTATAGTTCTTGGTTCCTAGTTGCATAATTGCGCAACACTAGAGAAAGGAGTGTGTGTGGCTGTAAGGAAATTCCTCAGACGTTTTGACCAGTGAGCCTGTAGCTTAATGGTTAGAGCACTGGAACGGCATACCAGAGATCTGAGGTTCAAATCCCAGTAGGCCACACTTTTTCTTTCTCATTTCCATCCTTGATTTAAAAATATGTATACCTTGCAGGGGTTAAACTGCACTGAGAGAAGTGGTATTTCTAACATTTGTTCCTAGTTGCATAATTGTGCAACACTAGAGAAAGGAGTGTGTGTGGCTGTAAGGAAATTCCTCAGACACTTTGACCAGTGAGCCTATAGTTTAATGGTTAGAGCGCTGGAACGGCATACCAGAGATCTGAGGTTCAAATTCCAGTAGGCCACACTTTTTCTTTCTCATTTCCATCCTTGATTTAAAAATATATATACTTTGCAGGGGTTAAACTGCACTGAGAGAAGTGGTATTTCTAACATCTAGTTCCATCGTGTAATTTAACAGTGCTATTAAGCACTCGCTATTTTCACATGGAATCTGTTTCCTTTGGATCACATGTAAGGGACTGACAGGGCAGCCCATTCGGCTGTTCTCACTTCTTCATGCAGAGCACAACCAGAACACAATTATATTGTGGAGCAAAAGGCAAAGGTGACCTGAAGTGCCGATGTTCTTTGCTGCACTGTAATTGTATGTCACTTGTGCCACTGATACCTTTCTGCTGGTGTTCCCGGTTGTCTGTTGCCATGGATAAATGGCAGTGAGCCAGTGCCAAACTGCAAGCGTAAAGTAACAGTGATCATCCACATAACACTCTGTAATGTACAGTCTACATAAACGTAAAAAGGCAAAGTTGCAACACCATGTGTAAGTGCATAGAAAAAAATAAATCAGCCAAACCATGATAGAAAGAACAAAGTTGTCTAAATCACCCTGTTTTGTGGGATGGCAATAAACACCAGAGGTATATAATATCTGCTGCCTCATCCCATCTGAGCACTGTACACAACTTTAACCCATTCATGTACATTTATTGCAGTCCAACAGAATGCAGTTTTTATAATGCATCTCTGTACATAGTGTCTCTCTCTGTTAGGGAGCTTGTTCATCTTTTTATTGACGTGCACTTTGCCATGGTGTTGGATTATTGCTTCTGCATTCTTTGTGCAGACTGCATAGTGCAGCATTATGTGATGGTGTCTGACTGTCCTTCCCTTGTGACTGTTCTCTGCCAAACAGTGCACCAGAAGAAGGATACATATTTACAACATCAATAATGTGTCAGTGTCTGTGGCATTGTGTAAAGAAAGCGACAGTGCAGTAATGATGGCCACATCACTCTTCTGGCAGGCAGGCTTTTGTGCTTAGTCACTTCAGCCCTACTGCTGGCACTGTCACTTCTGCCACAGTACAAAATTCGCCATCAAGTCATCAGATTATGCCATCATCTCCACAACCACTCCAAAGGCCATCCAGGAGCATTGTGTGCCCTCAATTATTCCCCCAGTTACTGTTCATTCCTTGCCATTGGCTAGTACTACTGAATAAACTAATTTGTGCATCCTTTTTTCCAGACTGTATGTAGTAAAGTCATAGTCATGGCAATGTTTCATGTCTTTGTATAAATCTGTGAGAAATATCCAGATACAACCATCAAAAATCATATCAGTATGTCTTGTAATATTAGCTCAGAGACGGCACGTCATAACAATGTTGTGGCTAATGTGTACAGTTCTGATAGTCAGTTTCCTCTCCCTTATGCCATGTATGCCCCCTTGTACTGAGATCTGATTTGCCCTGCAGTCTGTAAACATTTTCCCAATTAATTTGGTATTTAGTTATATATTTCTGTCTTTATTTGGCTGAAAACATTGAGTTTACCCTAGGCTCAAAACCCATGGCTGTCGTCCCTAGAGTGCACTGCCTGATCGAGATGTAAAATTGATACTGCTGTCTCACAATATAAGTTACCACTAAAACCGGAGACAATGTCAAACTGCTTTTGACAAGGCAACAAACAATGACTGTGGCAAAAGTCATTCACCATGTAGAAATAGACAATGTCAATTGGCTTGTGCTTGTGCCTAACCTCTAGCACCAATAAGCTATGGAATTGATGGGGAGATAAGCTGACATTAGGGCAAGAAGCAACTACCTTTATAGGGCAACATTAATTATGCCTGTGTGCTATCTTAGAGGTCCCAATCCCCCCACGAGTGGCCATTCCAGGAATGTTGTCACTGTGCTGCTCAGCTATGATTACAGTGGAGGGTGGACACAGAGGCAGAAATGGTAATACAAATAAAAACAGAAACAATGAGAGACAGATACCCATGGGCAACTGTCATATGCTGCATGAATGCATCGTTGGGGAGAACGCTGATTGTTTTTTAGGCTGCATGGAAGAGAAATTGGAAAGCAAGTAGTTTTGAATTGTAAGTAGGTACTTCAGAAACATGACATAAATTAGGATGACTGCTATGTGATGCATGGGCTGTCTCCAGGAAAAAGTGTCATGTACAGAGCCAATGCACAATTGCAGAGACAGATATCCTTTTGCCTAACATGGGTGCAGTGATTTTCAGTTTGCAGCAACTATAATGATTAGGAGCACATGAGTAAGTTAATGAGAAAGGGTAGGGTTGAATATGTGTATTACCTTTCTAAGTGCCCGAGACACATATTTTCTGGTGTGACTATTTGTCAGTCTCCCCAGGGGCTGGGGACAGAGAACATGGCCAAACTAAGGGCAGTCATGGCATGGGAATAAAGACACAAACAAGAGCCAAATATTGGAAGAAAAAAATCATAAGACGCCACGTTCTGAGTGTGAGACTGTGCTACATGACTCTGAAATAATGACAGTTTTGCAAAGTATTGTGATAGTTATTGTCTGAGGAGGCTACAGACAATGTACTGATATATCACAGGCATTTATTGCTGTCACAAACCATCGTACATTTGATTATGTTTTGTTGGTTTCTTGTTAGTATAAGCACTTTGCCATTGTTTTGGAACTTTGACTTTTTATGTTTGTGGTAATTACAAATTGCATAATTTTATTATGCTGCCCTTTGCCGATTACTTTGCATCTCTTCTCTGTACCTATGCAGTGCAATTTATATGGGTCAAAGACTGAATAATAATAAAAAAAGCACCTGCAAACCAGTATTCATGAAGGACATAAATATACAGTGGAATAAAATGATACACATGTCTGGCCACCACTACTCTCTCCTGCATAGCAGGATTGTGTATTTGTTGTGCTCCACTGGGATAAGAGAGGAGGAGAACAGGGTAATGTACCCCATCAGATAACCAGACTTATATGAAGTGAACAGTAGAAAGAACGGCGTTGACTGGGGATGGCCAGTACGATTAGATGTAACTGATATCTAAACTAAAAGGAAAATACAAATCCACTGTGAGTTGCCGATGACATACAGGCAGTAATCACAGATGGAAACAAATCTGTAGAACATTACTCACTGCACACAATCCTACCCCATGACTTGCCTCTTCAGGTTTGGTTATATGGGGAGCTGTCAGAGCAGCGTCACTATTAGTAGTTTATGTGTTGACACTCCTAGCTATTTGGGTACAGCCGAGGGCATGAGGGCAGCATGGATGCTATGCCAGATGGATCCGAGTTGCAGTGTCTACACCTAGGAGGGCACCCAGTGCCATGCTGTAAGAGTGACAGTTAGGAGGCACAGAAAAAGTTTGTTAATATTTATTTTATTTATTTTTGGGGTGTATTTTGAAAAATTGATTGCCGCTACCAGCCATAAGGGACTTTGTTCACCACTCTTTGCTGTATGGAAAGTCTGTTGTGGTGCAAGTGGGATAGGGACCATCACAAAAGGCATACGATCATACTAAATGTAAGGCATTCATTTAGTAACAAAAGATATCTATATATGTAATCTCAAGATACAATCAATTATAAGGGGATAACTAACATGGCACTTCCGATGTTAGGGCTTATATGTTCCTGTGCACAATCCTGGTAAGATGTTGGCTAAGTAAAGATCTGCTCCAAAACAAAAACCATGACCGGGGATGTCAAGAAAATAAAATTCCAAATAAAAAACACAAAAAAAATTGCTATTAATTTCCGTGCAGGGTTAGGCTAAAACAGGAAAGCTGTGACATTTGGACCATTGTGACTGGCACTGTCATAGTCAAATCATGTCTAGCTTGTATTGTATAGCATTATACTGTTGCACAAGACCCAACGTATGCAGATTACTATTCAGATGACCGGGTAGGGTGACACTACTGGAAAAAATTCAAATTTTTTTGGCTTTTGTTGTTTTCAGGATGAATGCTGTACAATTTTACCTGCCATTCTGTTTGCAGTCATGGTGAATAGATGTACTGGCAACTATGGGAAATCACATTGAGCTACTTTTTATGTTTTTTTTGTTTTTTTTTGTAATTGAGGTTGTCAATGCGGGGCTTCGGAGAGTCAGTTATTTATGCAATCTGGTGCATAGGAGCAGGGATCAGTCCTGGACTGCAACAACACAAATGGCATATGATATGAGGAAAAAGGAGAAAGGGGAAAAATAATACCTGCTATATGTGCTAGATCGCTCTCTCACAGTGCTGTCATGTTTCTCTCCAGTATACTGCATTGTCATGTGAATATGTTAATGGTAGCCACTAGCCAGTAATGAATGGATTCCAACTTAGCAGCATTTCTTATTTTTCCTTCAAAGTAATGTAGGAGATGCTCCTAAGTAGTGTAATGTAATTACTAAACAGTATGAACTTGTCCAGGGTTTCAGAAGCAGCTCATTAGAACTCTGCTCTCCTTACAGAGTACTGTCCTTACCACAACTGCAGCTCTACATCTTTTGCAAGAATTCAATAGTCCACATGATGTTTTTAAACTGTCAGCACAATCCATGGTGCTGCCCTGTAGTTCTCTCATTACTTTCCCTTGGGCTTCACATTGCGTGACCATGGGCTGTGACAAGAACACATTAAAAAGCTGCCATTTAACCCTCAGGCTGTGGACAGAATTAGAACATTGTAATTCTGGACATACATATATCAGACAGTGGCACAGCAAGGGTTAACTCTCCTCCCAGCCAGCTAACTTCAAACAGCTTGAGGCAACGTACAGCTAAATGCAACTTTTGTGTGTGGAAGACTCCACTTAGTGCAGCACTGACAATTGGAGAACGAGAGCTGTTGCGCTGGCCTCAGATGAACATGTATTTCATGGTTTAAACTGGTTCTGCAAAGATGGCAGCTTCAAAAGGGCATTGGCTTATGTCCTATGAAGGTGGGGTCAGGACAGCACACAACTTCCGATGCCCCATAAATAATATTTGAACAAATATCCACAAGTAGATAGAATTTCTTTTGTTTGTTTTTTCTGCTTATGGTTAAAAAAAAAAAAAAATAAACTTATAACATGCACTTCATTTTACAAGACGGAAGAGACACATTTCACAACACTGTAACTAAGGTATAAATTTAGTGAGCAGATTAAATAAAAGGTGAAATTGGGACTTTCTCTTTCTTGTTAAACACGTCTTCTTTAAACAGAAATATTTTTCTAATTCCTCAGCTATATATGCTTTTTAACCATCTAATTAAATAAATGTAATTAGCTGTTCAACATGCAGGCAGATTTGTCAAACATTTATTTATGCAAACCTTATGAAAGATGATGGGAGGTGGCAGGTGAAAAAATAGGGAATGAACTCTACTTTAGAATCTAACTGTAAAAGTGTGAAACATTAAAATCAATTACAGCACAACAAGAATGAATGAGAATCTTAACTGTAAAAAAATATATCAAGCAAAATGTTGAGGCGTTGACTGCGAAAATCAATTATTTGGCAGTGCAAAACACCTCCCTTGTAACAGAATCAAACCATATGTCACAAATTAACCCAAAGAATAAAACTCAATTGTATTACCATCCTATGCTGGTGAGGAGACTCTCCCTGCATGACTAGGGACACTGTCAAAGAGCAGATATCCGATTAAAGTAAGAGTGTGTGTGTGTGTGTGTGTGTGTGTCTTTGTTTTTTCAGGTTCTCAGCTGGTCATACGGTTGAAGATCAGCCATTAGCAGTCTCAGAAGGAGAATGAAAACATTTTGTTAGCTTTGTTGACAGCCCTGACTGTTCCTTTAATGCAGAAGTCTGTCTCTGTTTTCAAATAAAGACCATGTATGAGCAGTGAAGCCTGAGCAGCACTGATCCCTGTGCATTCTTACTGACGACTCTAAGACCTGCACTTGTCCTTGTCTGAAGCTGGGGATGTGCTCTTCAACAGGTCGCATCAGATGCATTGTCTCCCATGGGTTTGCTGTGTGGAAGTCAGCAGGGTGTACACTTGTGTGTTCACTTTGGTGCTGTATTGTCAATACAAGTGAATTGATGAACAAAAGTATTTATGTTCAGTGAGGAATGTCAGAATTGATATAGCTTTTCATTTATTAATTTTCCCCTTTTCTCATGGCTGTGCCTCCTCTAACACTGAGGTGACACAAAGTAATTGGAACTGTGGTCAGTGGAGCTGGAGAACGTAGCTGACAGGGGGGTTCACTTGATTTCACTGAGGTACATGTAGTTACACTCCTTTTTTAATTCTATAAAACCAGGAAGGGAGTACAGTGTAGACATGTACTGCACTTGGATTTCACAGCTGTCAATGCAATATGGAGGGCTAAATTCCGACATCCCATCACTGAACATTAACACTTTCATTCATTAATTCACTTGTTTTGATAATACAGCACAGAATTAAATACAAAGAAAGTGAACACACAAATCATGCTCACTTCTACACAGCAAACCCAAACAGAAGACAACGCCTTCTCTAAGACTTGCACTGCTCCCACCCTTTTTTTAAAAACAGCAAAATACAGTATCCCTTTATAAAATTATAGTAGATGATGTTTGCAAATACTGTAGTTCCATTTGAAAAGTTGACAGGGAGCTGGAAGCCAGCTGACAGAAAATCTACTGCAATTACTCGATAGACTAAAAAGGCAAAGACAACATAACTGTAGCTGGAGACAGTGCCATAAAAAAATACATATAATATATATATATATATATATATATATATATATATTAGAGGCAAAAATTCCGTTTAATGCATTAGTTAGGGTTGTTCCACAGCGACAAATACGAGGACATTGATGTTAGCGTTGAGCCCCCTTGGACCCCCAGCCTACCCCCAACTGGCATCGGGGTGTGCATTGGAGTCGTCGGCCTAACTCTCACCCCATCACATGTGGCCGAAGTAGAGGTGGAGGTGGGGTGAGAGTTAGGACTGAAACCCAACAGCACACGCCTGATGCAGGTTGAGAAGTATACTAAGGGGGGGTCAAAACACTCTAACACCGAAATTTCCTCATTTGTCGCTAACAACTCGCTCATTAAGCGGGACTGCCTCTATTCACTTCTTTGAGAATGATGACAATCGTTATTATAATGCATCAGCGGGGCGTGGGCCATCATCATGTGATGTCTTGTGACATAGTAACAGGAACAGCAATGGAAACAAGAAGCACAAACAGTGGTGCACATAGTAACACAAATGTAAATGGTAAAGGAAACTTTAATAAGCATGAGGTAAAAAGTGATGCCGATTCAAACAGTGATGAGAGCGGACATTGAAGCACTTACAAAATGCAACTGGTAATCACGAACAGTGATGGCAGCGGTATTTTAAATGAAATGTTAAGTGTCACAGCAAAAAGAATGTGAAAGGGAACAGAAAGCGGAAACACGAGCATAGCGCACATGTAAATGCAAACTACGTAACATGCACAGGCATGGTACCGCAATGTAAATCAAATGGTAAAGTTAACATGAAGAATAATGCCAGAAAGAAAAAAACAGAAATGGGAACAGAAGTTCGAATGGAAACGCAAACTGAAATGCGCACGGGCACAGTACCACAATTGTTAACACAAATGGTAACTGTAACAGCAAGAATAACACCAAAGGAAAGAGAAATGGAAATGCAAGCGAGTAAAGAAACGCAAACCATTATGTGCATGGTCATGGTACCACAATTGTAAATGCAAATGGTAAGAGTAAGAGCAAAAATAACGCCAAAGGAAACAGAAACGAAACAGAAATGCAAGTGCATATGGAAACGCAAACCGTAACGCACGTGCATGGTACATAATTACAAATGAAACAGGTAATGTACATCAACAATAACACCAAATGACACAGAAATGCAACACAAGTAGCAAGTGAAAAGCAAAACCATCACTGCACAGGTGGCGGTAGACGGTAACGGTGCCGCAAACGGTAACGGAAATGCAACTGAAAATGCTAACTGGCACAGTAACGAAGGGGCACACTCTTCTTTTCCCAAAAAAATGCATTGGAAAACACAGTGAAAACAAAGAATGTATACATAACAATGGGCCTCGGAGCAGAAAATGAGGACTTGGAATATTAAATTGCTTATATCTCAGGAACCGTACGACGTAGGAAAAAAATGTAAATTTCATATGAATTATGACTTTCCAGGCTAGTTTTGTACTTAGCCCCTGGTTGGCGGCTAAACATTTTTGTGACAAAAAATCTGTATCTCACACCATTTCTGAGATACAGGCCCGAAAGGCACGACGGACGCCGTAATGTTATTCAAAGGGAAAAAGCATCAACTTCGGGGTGCCCTCACTGTGCCGCCCTGTAATATTTTTTCACCAAACCACCAAAAGGCACATCAGTGAGATGTTGGCTTTCTTCCCTCCAAATTTCAGCCCAAAAGACCAAACAGTTATTTTGCAGAAGGGCGGCAAAGGATTCCTGTAATGCGGTGGATGCCGTAATGTTATTCTATGTGAAAAAGTGTCAAATTTGGAGTGCCATAACTGTGCCGCCCTGTAATATTTTTTCACCAAAATAGTGAAAGGCACATCTATGAGATGTTGGCTACTTTCCCTCCAAATTGCAGCCCAAAATACCAAACTGTTCTTTTGCAGCAGGGTGGCAAAGAATCGCTGTCATTTTGCCATAGCCTAGAAAAGTACTGTCGAACTTTGCGAAAGCTTTCGCAAATTCATCAACAGTGTCACAAAATCTTGAAAAGTACTTTACGAAGTACTTTTTCAGAAATTTGAAAAACATATTGTGGGGGTGTTTTACCCCAAAATAAAGAACATGCCTAGCATCCTCAGGGTCCGACTAGAGTGAATACAAAAATAATTAGGTTGCTAGGCGGTCCAAAATTTAAATGCCAAGCTTTTTCTGATCACCAACTGAAAGCAAAATGCCAGATTTGGGAAAGTAAAAAGGCCATTTGCAAAAGTAAAAACTGCATTTGCGACACTTTCAAACTTTTTGTTAACTTTTTCCATTGACTTATAAACGGAACTTGTTTTTTGAATAACTTTTGAACCGTTTAATATTTTTTCATGAAATCTTCAAAAGGCACATTGGGGACCCTGGCCTCACATTCCCTGAAGTTTTTGGACTGGTCACTCAAACCGTGCAACCTGTAGGGGAGAGCAAAGAAATCGAAAAAAAGCATAATTGCACAATTCGTTGTCACTTAATAACTCCACAGCCATATATCCGACCGGTACGAAACTTGGCAGGTCATAAGATCTACCATGCCCAATCATGCATACCAAATTTCACACAAATACATTGAACAGTGGCAATGTTATTAAATTGCAAAATGTGACCCTTTAACCTTAAAAGTGCTACTCAACCCTAACTATGGTAGCCTACGTGCCACCATAATATATATATATACTGTATATACACACACACACATATATATATACTGTATATATATATATATATATATATATATATATATATATATAAGGATACATGATGGGCATGAGTGTGATATGGCAAATATTGTCACTCCTGCAGAGTGAGATATCCAGAGCTCACGATGCAGGAGTGACAATATTCCATAACACAATCTGCCCATCATGTATTCGATATATACAATAGGGCCAAGAGTTTTAGAAGTTTTGTTATGCTGTCTTGTGTTCTGTTCCTGTTTATGTGTTTGCTCATTCTGTGTGTGAGCTTTTCTGAATGGGCTGGCAGTGTTACAAACTCTGGGAGACACATGAGTGTGTTTTGCAATGCTAAATCAGCCATCAGGCACGGGGTTCTGCCAGTGGACCAGAATCTGGCCGACAGTGGTCACCATGGGTTTCCGGAGAGCACTCTGCCTGTTTGGGGTGAGTTTAGACTGGTGGAGGTGGCTGAGGTCATTGAGATTGCCTCCAAGCTTCGGCACACCTTTTGTGAACTGGACCCGGTGCCAACTTGTTTCTTAATGAGATGTGTTGACTCTGTTGGCCCAGTGTTTGCCCTGATTGTCCAGTGTTCCTTGTCAGAGGGGGTCTTTCCTGATGTCTTGAAGGAGGCATTGGTGAGACCCCTTCTGAAAAAACCATCGTTGGACCCTGACATCAAGGCAAATTACCGTCATATCTCCAATCTTCCATTTTTAGGTAAGATTGTTGAGAAGGTGGTGGCGCTTCAGCTTGAGGAGCATCTTGTGGCCCAAAATCTTTATGAACCACTCCAGTCTGGGTTTCGTGCAAGGCAAAGCACAGACACTGCACTAGTTTGGGTGCACAATGACCTCCTTAGGGCTAGAGATCGAGGGGAGGGGACAATTCTTGTTCTCCTCGATCTCTCTTCAGCATTTGACACGGTGGACCATCGAGTGTTACTTGACCACCTAAGGGAATTCTGTGGACTAGCTGGCTCTGTCATCTGCTGGTTTGAGTCTTTTTTATCCAACAGGAGGCAGAGGGTAGTGATGGGGAATTTCTCATCCTCCCCTGACTACCTGTTGTGTGGAGTCCCCAGGGTTCAGTCTTGTCACCGATGTTGTTTGCCGTGTATATGCTACCCCTGGGAGAGCTCATCAGGAAGTACAGCTTGGGTTTTCACTGCTATGCTGATGATACCCAGCTGTACTTTTCCTTTGCCTCTGGAACATCTTGTGCAGTTGAAGTGCTTAACAGCTGCCTTGCTGAAATCAATGACTGGATGGCCTCCAGCTGGTTAGCATCAACCCCAGTAAGGCGGAGGTACTGGTGGTCGAGTCGAACAGAGGACGTGATAGGTTGGCCTCTGGTGCAGAGACAGGACTTTGCCTTGGCTCTGTACCATTGAAGACCTCCTCTAGGGTGCGTGATCTGGGTGTTATTCTTGACAGCGGTTTGACACTTGAATTTCAGGTGTCTTCTGTTGTCCGTACTAGCTTTTATCATCTGAGGAATATCGCCAGGATCAAGCCCTTAGTTCCGCCTCTGGACCTCCCCACTTTGGTGCATGCCTTTATGACATCCAGGCTTGACTACTGTAATGCACTCTATCTCGGGGTCTCTGGGGGTACCCTGCACCAACTGCAGCTGGTGCAGAATGCGGCAGTGAAGTTGTTGACAGGACAATCGAAATACTGTCATATTACCCCAGTGCTGCGTCATCTGCACTGGCTGCCGGTTAGGTGGAGGGTCCTCTTTAAGGTGGGTTTGCTCACCTTTAAGGCCTACACGGCCTGGGCCCTGGCTACCTGAATGACCTTCTTACACCTGCTGTCTCGGTCCATTCCCTACGTTCCTCTTCTCGGGGCCTCCTTGCGATTCCCAGGACGAGGTTAAGAACTGCAGGTGACAGAGTATTTAGTGTTGCCGCTCCCGTCCTGTGGAATTCGCTTCCTTTAGCTGTTAGGGAGGCTCCGTCTGTTGAGATTTTTAAGGCCCGACTCAAGGCATTTTTGTACGATCCAGAATTTCTGGGCTATGAAGGAACTTGCGGATGTCCTGGCGAAACCCCTGGTGGAGCTTTTCACCATCTCTCTGAGGACAGGGTGGGTGCCCCAGGACTGGAAGGTGGCGCATATAGTGCCTATCCACAAGGGGGGATCAAGGGAGGTGGCAGGGAACTACAGGCCTGTCAGCCTGACATCGGTGGTGGGCAAGGTGATGGAGGGCATTATCAAGGAGAGGCTAGGGGGGGACCTGGATAAGTCAGGGTGCCTGGATGATAGACAGCATGGATTCATCCTAGGGAAATCATGTCAGACAAACCTTGTGGAGTTCTATGACTGGGTGACGAGTGCCTTGGACCTGGGTAGACCAGTGGATGTCCTCTTTCTAGACTTCAGCAAGGCATTTGACTCTGTTCCTCATGTGGGCCTGTTGGATAAGCTGGGAGAAATGGGGGTGGGGAACCAGATGATCAGATGGATAAGCAATTGGCTCCAGGACTGGACCCAGAGGGTCGTAGTTAGGATAGTCTCATCCCCAAGGAGGGTCATTAGTGGGGTCCCACAGGGATCAGTCCTTGGGCTCCTTCTGTTCAACACCTACGTCTCTGACATAAGAACAGGAATCAGGAGTGAGATGAGTCTCTTTGCGGATGACTCAAAACTGGGGGCAGTGGTGGATGGGAGGAGGGGGGGAGGGTGGCCCTACAGGGGGACCTGGAGGCTCTGGAAAGATGGTCTAGAAAGTGGAAGCTGAGGTTCAATGCAGGGAAATGCAAGGTACTCCACCTGGGGCCAGAAACCCGGGCCAAGTGTACACCCTGGGGAATGCTACAAGTCTCGATGACTGAGAGGACCTGGGGTGGTGGTGGATGTCAAGATGAACAACTCTGAGACTTGTAGGAGGCAGCAGCCAGCGCCAACAGGATGCTGGGATGCATCACTGGGGATCACCTCCAGAAGGAGGAAGTGATACTCCTCTGTATAACTTCTTGGTGAGGCCGCACTTTGAGTGCTCATGCAGTTTGGGAGGCCACACTTAAAGAGGGAATTAACCTCCTGGAGAGGTCAGAGGAGGGCAACCAAAATGATTTGGGGCTGGGGACAGAACCTATTGGGAGAGGCTCAAGAGCTAAATATGTACATATTGGAAGAGAGAAGGGACCTTCAGGTACATGAAGAGGGTAAATAGGGGAGGAACAGTCAGGGTGCTTCGAAGGAAGGAGGAGGGGGCCACTAGAGGGCATGGGTGGAAGCTGGAGGGGGGAAGATTCATGGGAGAAAGGAGGAGGTGCTACTTCACTGAGAGGGTGGTGGAGCCGTGGAATGCGCTGCCTAGGGGGCTGGTGGAGGCAGAGACAGTGGAGGGGTTCAAGAGAGGGTGGGACAGGTACAGGGGAAGGGTTCTGAAAGCAAAATCCAATGCAGCAAGAATATCCGGAACTGGGAAGGGAGAAGCCAGAGAAGGCGAGGGGAGCAGCAAGGTCAGCACCCAGGGTTGGGGCTGACCAAACGAGCAGACACGAAAGACCATTAGGCCTATTCTGCTGGCATTTTAGTATGTTAGTATGTTTTATAGTTTATATTGTCTAATTTTTTAAGGCTTATTTTAGTTTTAGAGAATGAAACAAATTGTGTAGCAAATTATGTTTTAATTGTTTGGAGTTGTATATTTTATTGATTGTTATTATGCTGTGTTGTTTTATTTGATTTATGTACAGGCCAGAGTCTCCGGATGGGCATCTCTTTAAATAAAATTTGCCTTGCCTTGCCTAAATGAGTTAGTTTTAGGTAGAAGTGAGAAACATAATTTTGTGAGGCTGTATTGTTTAGAAGTCTGGCTGCAGTGAAGCTGAGAGCATCACAGTAATTGCAATGAGCTGAGAGGCAGAGTGTCAGAACAGCTGATACTGTTTTCAGTGGTAATGAAGTTAGCTGCAGGCAGAGTGCAGAGTGTTCTGTGAAATTGTGCTCTTTAGGATTCTGGCTGCAGTTAAGTTCAAAGTATCACAGTACTTGTAATGGGTGAGAATCAGAGTTTGGGGAACAAGTGAGAGTGTGTTTCAGTGGTAGTTGAGTTAGCTGTAGGCAGTAGTTTAGACTATTCTGTGAAACTGTGCTGTCTAGAATTCTGGCTGCAGTCACAGTAATGAGCTGGAAGTTGTTGGGGGGATAGGTGTGTTTTGTAATGCTCACTGAGTTAGCTGTAGGCAGCAGTGAGACCTCTGAAGTAGTTCTGCATTTGTGTCTATGGTAATAGCACAGGTGTTTCTTGCATGCTGAGGGGAAAGCTGCCTAGAGTGATGACCTTTTGTGACCTGTGTGAGTAAATGGCTGATATCATCACAGTAGAGCAGAGGGTAAAAACATCACACTGCAGTGGATGATACACTGTTTTATCTCACTCATTTACCACTCACTCCTGTTGTATATATATAAGGGATATGCAGGGGGTGCCTGTGGGATGACAAAGTTATTTGTACAGTTGCCTGTGACGTCGAGTAACCTCACGAGTGGCACTGCCACGAGTGAGGGTTATGAGTGGTCACTGGCAACTGAACAAATAACTTTGTTATCCCACAGGCACCCCTGCATATTTGATTTATGCAACAGGATTTTTTGGGGTTCTGGTTTGTCATATATATTTTTTTCTCTGTGCCTGGTTGCTGTGTTTGGTTTGCAGGATTGCTGTGCTGAGAAAGAGGAAAAAATTGCTTTTTTTCTTAAGAGTGTTTTCATTTAAAATGTAGTTCCAGTTTGGGGAGGGGTTGGTCAGGTGTGCATTTTGTGAGTGTTTGGGACTGTGATAGCTTGGCTTTTAAGAGCACTGTGAGGAGGTGAAAGTGAAACTGGGAGACAGTGCTGGTTAAGAAGACAGCACAGGTGGTGGTAGTTAGTGATGTAGTTAATGTGTGGATAAATGGGTGATGTAGTTACTATGTGGATAAATATGGGATATACAATGGTGAGCTGTCAGATAAATGATTTAGCTACACAAGTGCTGTTTGACCTCGGATAACTTCACGAGTGGCGTAAGCCACAAGTGAGGTGTCCGAGGTCAAACAGCACAAGTGTAGATAAATCATTTATCTGACAGCTTACCATTGTATATTTCATTTATGCAATAGGGATGCTTCTTATCCGTGCAGGAACATTTGGTTTTGACTGTTTATCTTCTTTTTTTTTAAATGATAATTTCTGGGACTTTTGGTTAACTTTCCTAGTGTATGTCCACCTAGCGTGGTGGTAGCTATTAGATGAAACTCCACTCATTTTGTAGAGAACTTCTTGCTGAACAAATGTCATGATCACAGTATCATGCTACCTTTTTTATTTTAAAGTTATTCACATTTGGCTGTCGAAAAAGTGAAACAAAAACTGAATTGTATGCTGTTTTTTGCTAATTATAAAAAACTAAAAGGTATTTATTAATGAAAAACCACTCATTTTGTAGATATTTTTGTGCTGAACATTTTTCGTGCTCACAGTACCATGCTATCATTTTTAGTTTTAAAGTGATTCACATTTGTTTGTTGAAAAAGTGAAAAGAAAATGGAATTTTATGCTGTTTTTTGCTAATTACGAAAAAAAACTAAAAGGTATCTATGAATGAAACACCATTCATTTTGTAGATATTTTTGTGCTGAACATTTTCGTGCTGACAGTACCATGCTATCATTTTTCATTTTAAAGTTATTTACATTTGTTTGTCTGAAAAGTGAAAGACAATTGGATTTTATGCTGTTTTTTGTTAATTATAGAAAAAACTAAAAGGTATCTGTAAATGAAACACCACTCATTTTGTAGATATTTTTGTCCTGAACATTTTTCGTGCTCATAGTACTATGCTATCATTTTTCGTTTTAAAGTTATTCACATTTGTTTGTCAAAAAAGTTAACAAAAAAAGCTTTGATTGACAGTTTGCATTTATCCACACATGTGGGATAAATCTAGGGTGGTTAGATTTATCCCACATTTGTGGAAATAAATGGATTTATAAAATGGGTCTATGAAACTCAGCAATCCGATTGGTTACTACATCTTCTGAACCGTGTCCTTATCAGAAGATATAGTAGTCAACCAGCACTTGTTACCACTCTCTAGCCCCACAACACAAATAAATAAGTGAGCTTTGCCAGCCCTACCCAAAAACACACATAGACGCTGACATAGCTCACACCAGAACACCGCAAAATGACCACCACTGGCACAGCACACACACACACACACAAGATAAACAAGCCACCCACCCACCTACAACAAGCTTAAATCATACCTTAGCAATTGTTTTCTATGTTCCCTCATGTCTGCCCATGAACTCTATTGATCACCCAAACTCACTTCCAAAACATCACCGTGATGTGAGAACTCGACCGCAGTCTCCGAGCCCGACGCAAAACCGGAAGTCATTTGCCAGTATTTTGATCCCACACAGATCATCAGCACAGTGACTTATTTTTCATTATTTTCTCATCTTCCCCATGTCTGCCCATGAAGTCTATGCCTCTCAAAGCCACATTAAAAGACATCTCCGAACCCAATGCAAAACCGGAAGTCTTTTGTCAGCGTTTTGTTCCCATGAACATCACCAGCACACCAACTTATTTTTTTAGTATTTTCTCAGCTACCTCACATCTCCCATGAAGTCTGTGCCTCTCATTCCCACCCAAAGTCACATTAAAAAACACCATGGTGTTAAAAATGCACCACAATCTCCGGAGCCGACTGCAAAACTGGAAGTCATTTCTCAGCAGCTGGCTCTGCTCACACACACACACAAATACACACACACACACACACACACACAGTGAATTATCTAACAAAATAAATCAAGCACCAATCTGGGGGGCAGGGGGGAGCAAGCTATCTGCATGGGGAGACAGCATCCTATACTTAGCCATCAATATGTGACCAATAGGGGGACTATTTTGTTTTACTATTTCTACACCAAACCTCACTTTTAACATTTTTTTTCTGTATTTTATTTTCTTTTTTTTTATCTTAAATACTTATTTGGGGGACCCATTTTAAAAGCACAATAAGTCACTCCGAGGTGTGGGTTATCTCCTGATAAGAGAACACCCAGGTGCATAATGCACTCGGCACAAGTGCCTCATGCCTAACAATGCACCTGGGCATGCTCTTATCAGGAGATAACCCACACCTTGTTGTGTCTTATTGCTTGCTTATGTAATTGCTTTTGGTGCCACACCTATTGCATAAATAAATTTATCCACATAGTAGCACAGATAAATGGATTTATCAGTGCAGATTTATTCAGACACCTGTTGCATAAATATATATATATATATATACAGAGTATATATATATTGTATAATTATAAAGGGATATGCAGCTGTTCAGTGTGTGATAATGCATTTATCTTGTACAGTTTCCAGTGACCTCAAGTAACCTCACGAGTGCCTAATGCACGAGTGAGAGTTATGAGAGATCACTGGAAACTGTACAAGATAAATGCATTATCACACACTGAACCACTGCATATTCCTTTATGCAACAGGTTTAGATGTTGTGTGAACATTTTGATTTTGGTAGGTGTAAATAATTTGTCAAAAAAGGGAAAAGAAAATTGAATTTTATGCTGTTTTTTGCTAATTATAAAAAAACAAAATGGTATCTATAAATGAAACACCACCCATTTTGTAGATATTTTTGAGCTGAACATTTTTCATGCTCACAGTACCATACTATCATTTTTTGTTTTAAAGTTATTCATATTTGTCAAAAAATTGAACCAATAAATTACATTTTCTTCTGTTTTCTTGCTAATCATATACAATATACAGGGTTTATATAAATGAAACATTATTCATTTTGTAGATAATTTTGTGCTGAACAATTTTTGTGCTCACAGTACCATGTTATCTTTTTTCGTTTTTAAGTTATTCACATTTAAATATGGTTAGTACTGCTTCTGAGGCCGAACATTCTAAATGAATTCTGAAGAGAACTGTGTAGATAAATGAGCTACTGATGTAGTTACTGTGTGGATAAATGGGTGGTGATGTAGTTACTATGTGGATAAATAAATTTATCCACATAGTAGCACAGATAAATGGATTTATCAGTGCAGATTTATTCAGACACCTGTTGCATAAATATATTTATATAAGATGATGTGCAGAAAAACACAGAATGTTTTGAATGTGTGTAGAAAAGCACAGAATGTTTTGAATGTGTCAAGGAGAAGCTTTAGATTTTGCCAGGCATCAGGCTCAATCCAATTTCTGACTAATAGACTTAGGAGAAAATACACAACAGTTTCTGACACTATGATATGAACGCCACAAGCAGAATTCTCCTCTCTCTCCCTTATTCAGTTCCTCTTTTCTATCAGTAGGGGCTACACTTTGCTCTGTTCCTTATTAGCTTTCTGTTCTACTGGTATCACTGGGGATTTTTTTACAGAGAACAAGACATTCCTTTGCTAATTAAAAAATACTCTTGTTTTCAATTTCGCTCATTTCAGCAGGAGTTGACAACACATTCTGAACTTTGCTGTGAACATGCCAGTATCTCAAACAAGCAGAATTCCTTCCTTTATCCAGCTTTCCTCTTTTCTATCAGCAGGGGCTACTTTTTTCCTCGGTTCGCTATTCCCTTTTTGTTGTATTGGGAGCACTGAAACGTTTTGCTATGTCTACATTTACTGCTGGTTTTATTTCTTAGTTTCTTTTCTTCTTCGCCATCAAGCATATTTTAGTCATGTTTGTCTTGTTTTATAGGGGGGTAGGGAGGAGAGGGTGATGGGTTGGGATAGAACACAGAAGGTGGGAGTGGGAGGTTGTTTCTTTTGTTTATATGGGGACAAGGAAGGGAGCGTGGGGGCGTGGGACAGCTGACAGAGCGAGGGAGCAGGATTTTTTTTTTATGTGCCATGTAACGGAGGGTTGGGGTGGGACAGAGCACACAGAGGGAGGGGGTATTTACATTATCTTAAGTAGTGGAACTTCATGAATTAATTTCTGAAATTAATTTTTTTGCACTTCAGGCACCACTATTTTCAACCCTGGAGGTAGTCTCACAATAGTGACCACGTTTAAAATTGGTGCTGTCATAACTTCTACCATATGTAGCGACAGCTCAGATTTATTCACTCTTGAATCTTACCTCACGAGGAAGTCTCACAAGCAGAAGCCAGTGTTTAAATCAGTGCAGACTAATCAACCTCATTGTGGGGGCTGGAATATGCCTAGAGTTCTCACTATCCCAGACTACAGAACAATGTCCGCAGCAGCTGGTGCAATGCCTGTGCCCCACATGGAATTAGACTTTCTTACCATTTCAGAAATTTAGCATGGCTTGATGGGATTTCAAGCAAACCTGCACTGCTCTGTGCTCTCACAAACAGAAGCCAGTTTTTAAATCTGTGCAGACTAATCAGTAATGGTTACACTTCTGCTCTGTTTGCTATTCGCTTTCTGTTCTACTCGTAACGCTAGGATTTTTTTTTTTTTAACAGAGAACAAGTCATTACCTTGCTAATTAAAAATACTCTAAGTTTGTGTTCAATTGCGCTCGTTTCAGCAGGAGTTGACACCACTTTCTGACACTGTGTTGTGAACCCGCCAGTATCTCAAGCAAGCAGAATTCCCCTCCCTCTTATCCAGCTTTTCTCTTTTCTATCAGCAGGGGCTACACTTTTGTTCGGTTCACTATTCCTTTTTGTTGTTGTACTGCTACAACTGGGATTTTTGCTATGTTTGCATTTGCTGCAGTTTTTTCACTTGTTCCCCATCCAGCATATTTTATGCATGTTTTTCTTGTTTATAGGGGGATGGGGTGTGGGGGCCAGACAGCACACAGAAGGTGGGAGTGGGAGGTTGTTTCTTTTGTTAGTACAGAGCAGGGAATGCAGCCTGGAGGTAGAATAGCAGATAGAGGGAGGGAGCAGGTTATGTACGGATCACCTAATGGAGGGATGGGGTGAGACAGAGCACAAAGAGGGAGGGGATGCTGAGATTATCTCCAATAAGTAGTGGCACTTCATGAATTCATTCCTGAAATTAATTTTTTGCACTTCAGGCACCACTATTTTCAACCATGAAGGGAGTCTAATAATAGTGTTCACATTTAAAAATTAGTGCTGTCATAACTTCTACCATATGTAGCGACAGCACAGATTTATTCACTCTTGAATGCCACCGAAAGTCTCACAAACAGAAGCCAGTGTTTAAATCAATGGAGACTAATCAGCCTCATTTGGGGGAAGGCTGGGACACACTGAGCTCTCACAATCCCAGACTGCAGCAACAATGTCTGGTGGTGACTGTTGCAATGCCCCCACATGGAATTACATTTTCTACCATTACAGAATGTTAGCATAACTTGATAGAATGTCCCGCCAACCTGACTGTCCTGTGCTCCTTGGAGAAGCTAAGGGGTCAGCCATGGTCCCTTGGGGGAGGGTTGGAACACACTGAGCCCTCACAATCCCCGACTGCACCAACAATGTTTGGTGGTGGCTGTTGCAATGGAATTACATTTCCTTGCCATTACATCATTCTTAGCATAAGCAACAGCTTGCTCCACAGACAAGAAAACACACATCAGAACTGGCACCACAGGCTAAAAAAATTATATTCTCTTTTCTAGCAGACACAAAGTAGATCAGGGGAGAGAGAGGGAGGGAAGGAGAGAGAGAGAGAGAGAGAGAGAGAGAGAGAGAGAAAGACAGAAAGAGGGGAAGAGAATAGACTTTATTCTTTCTTTCATGGGCCTTGCGCGTAGTTAAAAATGGTTAACATCAATTAAGACTATCATTTGTCTGCCTTGATATTGGATAAGGAGTCCCAGAAGAGATGGGCATCATCATGTTGCACATTCCCCAACATACACATGTGTGATGAGCATTTTGACATTTGAGCCATACCAGTAAGAAATGCTCTGTAGATCATCCGAGCTGTCATATTCAGATGGGGTGTATGCATGGCAGGTCTGTTACTAAAAGGATCAGTAACATAACTTTTCCAACTTTCAGTATAACCCAACATTATTTGGCCATGAGTGTTGTCTACTGTAATTATTGTTTGTATTTTCAGTGAAATAATCTGTTCTCCCTTCTCTTAGGTTCCTTTTGTTGATGCTGTGGCTTTTTCTACATAAAATATTCATTTTTTTATATTATAATTGCTATTATTGGCTTATTCTGAAATGGTGACAGCTGAGCCAGCACTTATGGGACAAGTTTCATAGCAGGGCCCTCGTGCACTCAACTGCTCTTCCCGGCTCGAAAACCGATCACATCTAAAAATGAATACGGTGTGGCAGCGGAAAAGGTAGCAACAATTGGGGACCATAAAGGACAAAGAAGACAATCATTTCATAGGGGAAAAAAGATAGTCTGCAGTGGGGAGAATAACAAAATAAATACACATGTTCAACCAGCCACTTACAGTAAAAACTGAAAGGCAAAATGTATGTTCACTATGCAGTGGAAACAAGCAGGGATGTCTGTACCTTTGTAAAACAAATCACAAAACAAAAGTCAGAACTTAAGGTGAAAAATTCAAAATGTTTTCTCAGTATTTATTTTTTCTGTAGCGGTATCACTTGTTGAGCTATTAGATTTCAAAACATTAGTGCAGCACACATCATGTTTTTTATTTGATGAGTAATGTCACTGTCTATATTTCAAAGCTAAAAAATAATTATGGAAAAACTCATGCAAAAGAGAACTATCAGACTGAAGAAAGGTTTGCAGACGTGTTGTCTCACTCAAATGGGAGTAGCAAAGGGTTGGGAAAGCTTGATTTTACTTGTTGGCATGAAATGGCACATTATTTTGGATCACTCATAAGTACAAACCGAACATCTATGCCCTGGATAATGACAGCAAGCACTACTTCCACCACTAAAAAAATAACCCGAAGTTCATATGCCACTTTTAATTCTGTGGAAGCCTGTAGACAACATGACATGCCCAAGGAAACTCAGCCTACATACCCGCGATGACTCCTTACATTAAGCTTGTTTTCTTGGTAAATGTAATGTGGCTGGAAAGCATGACATTTGAGCGATATGCGGGAGAACCACAAGTACATGCACAGCCTCTGTCATAAATTCAGTAGTAGCAGCACAGGGTCTGGCTCTCCCCACTATCGCAGACAAAACAAGGCACTTCTGTCTGGGGAAAGACCAGGAAGACGAACATGCTGCTACAAAAGCCAATTTGCCTCAAGAATCAGGCACCGCCCTGGCATCGCAGGGTCAGCTTCTCTTGGCAAACTGCATATGCAAACAAGGACAGAACAATAAGCTAACACTGCAATGACATGGAGCTACTTATTCTCTCTAAAATACTTTAATACAGCTACAATCTACCCCCACTTCAGCTTTCGCGGGACTGTGTGTGTGTGTGTGTGTGGGGGGACAAAGGAAATCTGTGTGTCCCCCACTGTCTTCTCTCTCAGCCGCAGATGACCATGGCACAGCCACAGAAGGAATGGTGTGTAATCTGCTGGGTGTCGGTGTTGCAGTGGGGAATGCCAAGAAAAGGAACACGTAGCACATCATGTATGTAAAGTGGAGACACATTTCCACCACTGATTGCAGTGGACCTTTTCTTTCAAGTTAAGGCCAGTGCTCTGAATCTGCCATCATAGACTGCTCGCTGCTCCATCGGTGCATACTGGACACGGCCTGCAGACTAAGAACTGCATTGGCAAGGACAGGTACACACCTCCAGTGAGTCCTATTGTCCCAAGATGTTTCTTGCACATGGCCGCAAGCAAACATAAAAAGGAGGTGGTGATGCACTATACAGATCTCATTTGGAGTACAGTGTCCTGTTTTGGAGGCCACATCTCTGGAAGGACACAGACAGAGTGGGGGCAGTCCAAACAAGGGCTAGAAAAATGTTATGTGGAGGGGTTGTGGGATAACAGATGGACCAGACACAGAACATCAGATTTAACACACAATCTGTGATGTTTATTCAAAACACAAGGGATAACCTCCAGCAATGGCATATCCCTTCTGCAACACATCAGTTTGCAGCAACAGACTATGTATGTCCTTCCCCTGCAATTGTCAGCACCTACTGATTCACTGACCTACTGATCTCACTTTTCAGTTGAGATTCAGCCTCCCTTATGCGGGCCTTGTTTGCTTGGGTGGTGGGGGCTTAAATAATAAAAAAAAAAAGCTAAAGACAAAGAACCTCAGTGCAGAAGCACAGAAAGAAGGGTAATCCCAAAGGGCATTGACAATAAGCCAAGTGTCAAAGAAACATTGAAACAAAGTAACATAGAAGTTGACAGCAGATAGGGACCACAAGGCCCATCTAGTCTGTCCATTTCTTTTTTTTACCTTATGAATGTGCCATAGGCCTTTGCTCTGTCAGTGGCCTATCTATTCATACTCATCTGCATTGCTCCCGTATGCCTATCCCATGCCTGTTTGAAGCCATGCACTGTATTCAAATACACCACTTCCTGAGGTAGGCCATTCCATGCATCCACCACCCTTTCTGTGAAAAAGAACTTCCTCACATTACCCCTTAATCGGCCTCCTTCTAATCTCATTCTGTGTCCACTTGTTCTGCTATTTTTCTTATAGTGAAATATATTAGGCTCTTTCACCTTGTTAATGCCCTTAATGTGCTTGAATGTTTCGATCATATCACCTTCTCTACCTTCTTTGCTCTAGCGTATATATATTGAGCTCCTTTAATCTATCCTCATATGTTTTCTGATGCAGTCCCTGCACCATTCACAGAAACATGGTACACACAAAACCATGACTGAGATGTTAACATACCAGGATACACTATCTACAGGAGGGACAGGGAGGGTAAAAGAGGAGGAGGAGTAGCTCTTTACATAAGGGAAGGAATAAAGGCAACAGAACAAAAGGATAAACAGGGAGGAGAAGAAGCACTGAAGGTAAATTTGGAGACAGGCAATGGCACCACAATCCGCACATGGGTTGTATACAGACCACCTTCTCAGGGGGAGGAAATGGACAAGGAAATGATAGAAAGTATACTTAGAATGGCAGAAAAAGGGGAGATATTGCTGATGGGTGATCTGAATATGCCAGATGTTAACTGGAGTGCAGTTGCAGCAGCCACTTCGAAGAGTGGGGTTATTCTAGATGCCCTACAGGGGGCATGCCTTAGACAACTAGTATTGGAGCCCACTCGAGAGGGAGCAATCTTAGACCTGGTTCTCTCAAATGGAGATGGAGAGAGGATCACAGATGTAGAAGTGGGTAGCCATCTGGGAACTAGGGACCATCGAACAGAATGGTTCACAATAAACACAGCAATAGAGTCAAGCCATACAAAGGCAAAAGTACTGGACTTTAGGAGGGCTGACTTTGCCAAAATGGGTGAGTGCCTAAGGAATGCACTAGCAAATGGGCAGGAAGGAGGGGTGGAAAACAATGGGGAATAATAAAAACTGCCATCACAGAGGTAACGAGCCTTTGTGTGAAGCAAATAAACAAAATGATGTAAGAAACCACTATGGTTCTCAAAGGAAGTGGCAGTGAAGGTTCAAGAGAAAAATAAAGCATTCAGGAAGTACAAGGAATTGCAGAAGGAGCAGGACAGAGAACTGTATCAGTTAAAGCAAAAGGAAGCTGGAAAGGCAGTCAGAACAGCAAAGGGCCAAACCGAGGAAAAGATAGCCAACTCAGTTAAGAAGGGGATAAAACCTTTTATAGGTACATCAGGGAGCGAAGGAAGACCAAGGGAGGGATAGTGAGGCTTAATAAAGGGGAGGGAGGGTGGGCAGAGGGAGACTGTGAAAAGGCAGAGATACTAAATAAGTATTGTTGCTCAGTATTTACAAATGAAGAGGGGGAGGTACCTAAAACAAACAGTAGAAACACTCTGGATACAGAAGTTGATACCAGCCCATTTACAGAAGAAAGGGTTATGAAAGACTCTTAAAACTGAAGGTGGACAAAGCAATGGGGCCTGATAGATTCATCCCAGAATTCTAAAAGAACTAATGGTAGAACTAGTGACACCACTGACTACCCTCTTTAGCAAATCATGGGAGGATGAGGTGGTACCCGAGGACTGGAGGAGAGCAGATGTGATTCCCCTTCACAAAAATGGGAGCAAGGCAGAAGCAGGAAACTACAGACCTGTTAGTTTAACCTCAGTGATAGGGAAAATGATGGAATCACTTCTGAAGGAAAGAACTGTCGAGTATCTAGAGACCAGAGGGACACAGGACCCAAGGCAGCATGGATTCACAGCGGGATGGTCATGTCAGACGAATCTGATAGATTTCTTTGACTGGGTGACCAAAGTAGTAGATCAGGGAGGGGCTGTGGACATTGCCTACCTAGACTTTAGCATGGCATTTGACACAGTCCCACACAAAAGATTAATATACAAGTTAGCCAGCCTGGGAGTGGGTCCCAAGATGACAGCCTGGGTTAAGAATTGGCTGGAGAATAGGACACAGAGAGTAAAAGTAAATGGAGTCCTCTCTGAAGAAAAGGGGGTTAATAGTGGGGTACCGCAGGGTTCAGTATTAGGACCGGTCCTCTTCAATGTCTTTATAAGCGACATTGCAGAGGGACTAGAAGAAAAGTATGTCTCTTGGCAGATGACACAAAGATCTGCAACAGAGTTGATGCACAAGGCGGGTGGAAAGGATGAGAAGGGACTTGGCAAGGTTAGAGGAATGGTCAAATGTATGGCAGCTTAGATTCAATGCTAAGAAGTGCAATTAATGCACCTGGGAAACAAAACCCAGGGAAGAGTACACAATGGGGGTGAGATACTAAGAAAAACCAAAATGGAAAGGGACCTGGGGGTAGTCATATCAGATGACCTAAAGGTGGGCAAGCAACGAGAGGGCAGCAAGGAGGGCTGGGGGGATACTGGGATGCATAGGGAGAGGCATCACCAGTAGAAAACAGTAAGTTATTATGCCTCTGTACAGACAGTTGGTCAGAACCCATCTGGAGTACTGCGTGCAGTTCTGGAGACCCAATCTCCGCAAAGACATAGACAGGATGGAAGCTGTCCAGAGGAGGGCAACTAAAATGGTGCAGGGTCTGCACCAGAAGACATATGAAGAGAGACTTAAAGAGCTTAATATGTATAGCCTCGAGGAAAGGAGGGAGAGGGGGGACATGATAGAAACTTTCAAGTACCTCCAGGGAATCAACAAAGTCCAAGAGGGTAGCATCTTTCAAAAAAAGAGGTGTGCAAGAACAAGGGGCACAATTTGAAGATAGAGGGGCAGCTCAGAGGTAACTTAAGGAAGTATTTTTTTCACAGAGAGGGTTGTGGATGCATGGAATGCCTTCCGGAGGAGGTTGTGGAGTCAAAAACAGTGGTGGAATTCAAGCATGCATGGGACAGTCATAAGGCAATTCTAGGGTGTGGGGGTAGGAAGAAGTAGGCTGCTGGTTAACTAGGATCTGAAGCTTATCCATTAGGTAGGGAAATGGGCAGAATGGGTGGGCCAAGCGGTCCTTATCTGCCGTCAAATTCTATGTTTCTATGTTTCTATTTAGGTTGCCCTTCTCTGAACTGCCTTGATTTGGTTAATGTCCTTGTGAAGGTGTGGCCTCCAGTACTGCACGCAGTACTCCAGATGGGGCCTAACCAGTGTCTTGTAAAGAGGAATTATTACCTCCCTTTTACGACTTGTGATACCCCTACTAATATACCTAAACATCCCCCTAGCATTACCTACTGCTTTAGTGGTCTGCTTGGATGATTTCAGGTCATCTGTGATTATGATGCCTAAGTCTCTTTCTTCCCTTGTGACTGCCAGCAAATCCTCTCTCAGCCTATAGGTGGCTTCAGGGTTTCTCTTCCCTATGTGCATGATCTTGCACTTCTTTGCGTTAAACCCCAGTTGCCACTCTTCTGACCATTTTGTTAGTTTACCCAGATCTCTTCTCATTCTGCCCACCCCATCTGGATCATCTACTGTGTTGCAGATCTTGGTGTCATCTGCAAACAGACAAACGTTACCCTCCAGTCCATCTGCAATGTCACTGATGAAGATATTGAAGAGGACTGGCCCCAGATCTGATCCCTAAGGTACCCCATTTGTGACTTGCATCACTTCTGACTGTATACTTACTGTTTACCATCACTCTCTGTTTTCTGCCCGTCAACCAATTTGCCACCCAGTTGACCAACTTCTGATGCACTCTGAATCTACCCAGCTTATTAATCAATCTTCTATGTGGAACAGTATCGAAAGCTTTGCTGAAGTCAAGGTAGGCAACATCAACTGCTGCCCCTTAGTCCACTACTCTGGTTACCCAGCCAAAGAAATCTATGAGATTAGTTTGACAGGACCTTCCTCTTGTAAACCCATGCTGTCTTGGATCCTCTGCTCCTATGGATTCCGGGTGTTGTACTATCGTTTCCTTAAGGAGTGCCTCCTTAATCTTGCCTACTACTAAGGTAAGATTGACTGGTCTGTAGTTCCCTGCCTCCTCCCTGCTACCACTCTTGTGGAGCGGGATCACATGAGCCCTTTTCCAGTCTTCTGGGACCTCTCCTGTGCTCGGAGAGTCACTGAACCATTCTGATAATGGCTCTGCTAGTTCCACTCTCAGCTCCTTTAGTACCCTGGGGTGTATGCCATCAGGTCCCATTGCCTTGTCCACCCTGAGCTTATCGAGCTCTTGTAGGACCCTTTCTTTTGTGAATAGACTAGTGCACAGCTCCCTTTCCTGTGTCCATGGTGCTGAGCTCTGGGCCCTGCCCTGCCCTACCTTCTTTTCAGTAAATACTGAGCAGAAGTATCCATTTAGGATAACTGTTTTTACATGGTCCTCCTCCTCACATGCCCCCTTATCCCCTCTGACCTTAGCAATACCCTCTCTGGACTTTCTTCTTTCACTAAGAATCAAAGAAACACAACATCACACATACTTCCATAATGCAAAGCATCACGGGATATATGCAAATCACCATGAAATGTCAGATTGGCTCAGTTTACAGCAGGAATGCATGGTGCCAATTTACATGCATTTAACAACACAACCAACTAAATTTCTATAATACAGTCACCTAGTACTTTTTACCTTTATCAAAAACACCTAGTGCCATGGTATTTTCAACATTTACAGGTTTCATAAACATAATAATAATAATAAATAATAATAGTAAACTTTATTTAATATAGCACCTTTCAAATATCAAGGCACTGAACTGTTAGATAAAATTAAAAAATACAGTAAATACCAATAAAATCAAAGAAATTCAGGATAGACTTTACCCCCACAGAAAGGTCTTCAGTGCCTGCTTAAAGCACCCCACTGTTCTGCACTCCCGTAGGGGATGAGGCAGAAATTCCAGAGGGTAGGGGCAACAAACCCAAAGGCGCGAGCATCAGATGACTTTAAACTAACTCTTGGACTCTCCAGCAATCCCCTCATCAGCAGAGTGAAGTTGTCACAAGGGGGTGTAGGGAACCAAAAGATCTTTCAGGTAGTCAGGACCCTGTCTGTGTAGGGCTTTGTAAGTTAATAAACCTACCTTAAAGGTGATCTGCCATGAACAGCAGCCAGTGCAGATCGTGCAGCACTGGGGTAATGTGAGTTCTCCTAGATAGCCCAGTCAATAAACGTGCCGCAGAGTTCTGCACTAGCTGCAAGCGGTGGATATCAACCCCAAGATGCCCTAGGTAAAGGGGAGTTACAGTAGTCAAGGCGTAAAGTCACAAAGGTGTGGACCAAAATAGGCGGGTTGCTGGATGGAATGAGGTGCTTGATTCTAGCAATGTTCCTAAGATGGTAAAAGGCCAGCTTGATGACTGCTGGCACCTGATGTCGAAAGGACAGCCCATTGTCAAGCATCACACCCAGGACATGCACCCATTCAGAGGTGAGAATCTGAGCCCCCATCAAGACTAAACTAAAGGGGAGATCAGTCCTCAACCCCTCTGTCCTACAACCCGAGTCCACCAAAAAAACCTCAGTCTTTCCTCCGTTCAACTTTAAACCACTAGAACACATAAAATCTTGGATTTCTACGAGGCAGCTGTTCAGTACCGAGATAGCACTAACCTGGTTGGGAGCAAAAGACAGGTAGAGCTGGTATCATCAGCATAGCAGTGAAACATTAGCCTCTACCATCTTACAATGTCTCTGATTGGCAGCATATACACTGCAAATAACATGGGAGACAGCACCAAGCCCTGAGGTACCTCGTAAGGCAGAGAGAAAGACTCAGAAGAAAATATTCTCAAGGCAACTCTCTGAGTTCTACCAGCGAGAAAAGGTGTAAACCATCTGAGTAATGTCCACGACAACCCACAGATGAACCTCAGGTGCTCGAGCAGAACCCCATGACCCACAGTGTCAAAAGCTGCTGACAAATTAAAGAGTACCAAGATGGAGCGGTTTCTCTGATCTCTCGCCATCAGGAGATCACTGAGCACCCGAACCAGAGCAGTCTCAGTACTATGCCTCTTACGAAAACCCAATTGGAGAGGTTCGTATAAATTATGGATGGTTAAATGGTTCTCCAGTTGAGCTGCCACAACTTTCTTGACAACCTTTTCCACAAAAGGAAGGTTTGAGATAGCTCTGTAGTTTGTTAGGTTCTCCGGGTCCAAAGAAGGTTTCTTACATAGAAACATAGAAACATAGAATTTGACGGCAGATAAGGACCGCTTGGCCCACCCAGTCTGCCCATTTCCCTACCTGATGGATAAGCTGCAGGTCCTAGTTAACCAGCAGCCTACTTCTTCCTACCCCCACACCCTAGAATTGCCTTATGACTGTCCCATGCATGCTTGAATTCCACCACTGTTTTTGACTCCACAACCTCCTCTGGAAGGCCGTTCCATACATCCACAACCCTCTCTGTGAAAAAATACTTCCTTAAATTACCTCTGAGCCGCCCCTTCTATCTTCAAATTGTGCCCCCTTGTTCTTGCACACCTCTTTTTTTGAAAGATGCTACCCTCTTGGACTTTGTTGATTTCCTTGAGGTACTTGAAAGTTTCTATCATGTCTCCCCTCTCCCTCCTTTCCTCGAGGCTATACATATTAAGCTCCTTAAGTCTCTCTTCATATGTCTTCCGGTGCAGACCCTGCACCATTTTAGTTGCCCTCCTCTGGACAGCTTCCATCCTGTCTATGTCTTTGAGGAGATTGGGTCTCCAGAACTGCACGCAGTACTCCAGATGGGGTCTCACTAGCTGTCTGTACAGAGGAATAATAACTTCCTGTTTTCTACTGGTGATGCCTCTTCCTATGCATCCCAGTATCCCCCCAGCCCTCCTTGCTGCCCTCTCACATTGCTTTCCCACCTTTAGATCATCTGATATGACTACCCCCAGGTCCCTTTCCATTTTTGTTTTTGTTAGTATCTCACCCCCCATTGTGTACTCTTCCCCTGGGTTTTTGTTTCCCAGGTGCATTACCTTGCACTTCTTAGCATTGAATCTAAGCTGCCATACATTTGACCATTCCTCTAACCTTGCCAATTCCCTTCTCATCCTTTCCACCCCACCTTGTGCATCAACTCTGTTGCAGATCTTTGTGTCATCTGCAAAGAGACATACTTTTCCTTCCAGTCCCTCTGCAATGTCGCCTATAAAGACATTGAAGAGGACCGGTCCTAATACTGAACCCTGCGGTACCCACTACTAACCCCCTTTTTCAGAGTGGACTCCATTTACTATTACTCTCTGTGTCCTATTCTCCAGCCAATTCTTTACCCAGGCTGTCATCTTGGGACCCACTCCCAGGCTGGCTAACTTGTATATTAATCTTTGTGTGGGACTATGTCAAATGCCTTGCTAAAGTCTAGGTAGGCCATGTCCACAGCCCTCCCTGATCAACTACTTTGGTCACCCAGTCAAAGAAATCTATCAGATTTGTCTGGCATGACCTTCCCGCTGTGAATCCATGCTGCCTTGGGTCCTGTGCCCCTCTGGCCTCTAGATACTCAACAATTCTTTCCTTCAGAAGTGATTCCATCATTTTTCCTACCACTGAGGTTAAACTAACAGGTCTGTAGTTTCCTGCTTCTGCCTTGCTCCCACTTTCAGGAGGAATGTCACCATCGCCTCCTTCAGGGAGCTAGGAAACTCACCTGATTCCAAAGAGCACCGGACAATCCGAGCTAAGACCGGGCCGATGATATCACTACAACCCAAAATCAGGGAAGTAGGGCCCGGATCTAAACTACAGCATGTGGAACGCATCTGCTGGATGAACCTCATAATGTCAATGAACTCCGACAGATCAAAGGTACTCCAGGAAACTCCAGGCTCTGTGACCAAGCACCGACCAACAGCATCCCCCATAGAGTGAGGCTGACGGCACTCCTGCCTGATGTTGGCCACCTTATTCGCAAAGAATTGAGCGATCTCATCACACTCAATTTGTGAAAAAGCTCGACGGAACTGCAGACAGGCTGGGTTGCACAGCCTGTTCACAGTTCGAAAGAGTTGAGCCAGTCGGTTCCATGCAACAGCAATTTCCCTGGACAGGAATTCTGCCTTCTTACAGGAAACTTTTGTTTGATAGAGTTTATAATGCTCTAACAAAATAAGGTGGTTGGCATCCAAGACAGACCACCGCCAGCGATGCTCTAACCTACGCCCCAACCTCCGCAACTCCCTCAGAGTCCCATCAAACCATGGGGCCCCGGGGCGAAGCAGAAGGGGGTGAACTCAAACAGGAACAATCAGATCGAGAGCTGAAGAAATGGTCCTATTATAGGCCATGACTAGCAGCTCAGGGTCTGTGCTGATCTTGCCAACCATTGAGAGGTCAATCACTGCTGCCAGGTTTTCAGGGATCACATCCCAAAAGGACGATAACTGATTATCTTCACAGGGGCCAACCTACCCAAGGGGGCAGAAAAATTGAACCCAGTGGTGTAGTGATCGGACTAACTGACAGGTTCCACCACCAAGTTGGAGGCCTCGATCCCCAGGAGGAAGACCAAATCAAATGAGTGACCACCATTGTGAGTAACTGAGGAAACAATCTGTGTGAAGCCCAGTGATATCACCTGGAGGAAGTGTCCAAAAAGCGAGGATTCGTTGTCAACCCAGGCATTGAAGTTGCCCAGAACCATCAGTCTGGGCGACTCCAATGCCATGTCGGTGGTGAAGTCTGCTACCTCCTGCAGGAACAGCATCTAATCACCTGGTGGATGGTAAATGAGTGCTGTCCTGCACCCCACACCAGTTACCACAGTACATTCAAATCATGTGGCCTCCTCAACTGGTACCCCAGTTAGGCTTAATTGAGTCTTGAAACAGACCGCAACCCTCCCCCGCCATGGTCCAAGCTCGGGCAATGTATAACTGAGTACCCAGAAGGGATAGCTGCCTTCAAAATTGGGGAAGCATTCCCATCCAACCAGGTCTCGGTAATGCTAACCAGATCCGCTGTTCCCACAAAATCTGCAATAAGAGCAGTTTTGTTCTGAACGGATCTGGCATCGCATAGCAGCGCCCAGATTGGACGATGTTGGCGAGCCGTCCCAACTACTTGCCCTCCCAGAGAAGAGGTGCCCTTGGGTATGGGGACCAGAACAGAATCACCACGTTCCAGGCACCATTTCACCCTGGGGCATCTTCTGGTCCCAACCACCCCAATGGGAGAGCTCCACTTATTCAAACTCCGCTGTCCTTGCCCCCCCGCCATAAGGTATATACATCAAGGTATTTTATGGCATAGTGCTTTTACATACTAAATCCAACAATGATAACACAACCGGTTGTTTTACCTAAGCTTGGAGGTCACCACAATAACCTCCCTGTTCGAGGACCTGGGAGTGAAAAGAAAAACTAAAGCGGACACTATAGCATAGCCAAGAAAGGGAAAGGGGGCATAGGTGACCAACTTTATGGACTAGAAATTGCAAAGGATAGATTAGGCTAAGAAACAGACAAACTGTTGCAACAGATTTAAGAAAATGTTGGTCCTCAAGAGTGGCAGGAGCTCCCTGTCATATATCCCCCACCTTAAGAGAAAAGCAGTTATTTCAGACTGCTTAGCACCTTCCGGTCCCAGGACGGGATGGAACTTCCACCCATCCATCTTCATTAGGCTCTGTCTCAGGGTTCTTATTAATGATAACCATTCCATCGTAAACATAGTGGATATTATCATGTTTTACCCTGAGGTGTTAACATATTTCTCAACAGAAACTAATGGTATCTTCCCATCTCCTTTTAGGGAAAGTCCTTCATATTTTATTGACCAAGAATCTGGATGGCTGTAAAGTCCAGTACCATAGAAAGACTTTCTCTGCGGTGAGTAATTACCTGCTCCAACCCCACCAGATATGTCAGTTTTAAGCAGGGACCCAGTCCTGGGTTCAACCCCTCTATATAAATCCACTGTATTGATTCATTCATTTCACTTGCTACTGATACAGACACCTGAGGTTAGACACTCTTGGTGTTACCACAACACAGGTTCCAATCCTTTTTAAATATTTGTGCTTATTTCAGCTGTTACCATGTGGTACCTTGTGACCTGTGTGGGAGTTCTCTTTTTCCAAGGATACCATTTTTTTCGGTAATGATCTCTACCATTTGGGACACTCTTTCCACACCCCGGGTACTAGTTCCTCTGCTGTCCCCAGCAGGTACCTCTATCTGGTTGCACATAAGACAGGTCTTTAGATAGGCTGTCACCTGTCTGTACATTCCTGGATAGTAATACTACACTGCAGCACCTTGGACACCTTTCCATCCCCCTCTCCCTTCTAGTCTCACTCCCCGCCCCTTGCCACTTCTCCCTACCCATCCACCCTCTCTCCCCACCTGTCTACTGACAAATAATGACAGAGGCTAAACTGGACATAGTAGCAATTAGCGAGACGTGGTTTACCAGTAACCACACTTGGGAGACTTCAGTACCTGGATATGTACTGTACCTGAGGTGCAAAAAGGGGGGGTGAAGTAGTCCTGTATGTCAATGAAAATATCAAAGCTACAGAAATTCAGAATACACATAAGGAGTCAGAAGAACTGTGGTTCACCCTGGAAACAGGAAATGGGACATCCACATGAACTGGGGTTGTCTACAGGCCCCCAGACAAGGGGGAGGACATAGACACATTACTGTTAGAAGATATACAAAACATGACAGCTAAAGGGAAGGTTCTGGTAATGGGAGACTTCAACATGCCAGATACAGATTGGTTAATTCCAGCAGGTACAACTGCCAGAACTAGTCATATGGTGGATTTCCTGCAGGGGGAGGGCCTCAAACAACTGGTACAACAACCCACAAGAGACAGGGCTATCCTAGATCTAGTTCTGACTAACAGGGAAAGGATCACAGATCTACAGGTAGAAGGTCACCTGGGGGCCAGTGACCATCACATGGTATGGTTCAGTTTGGCCACTGCAACTAAATCATCCCATTCCAAGGCAAAAATATGGGACTTCAGAGGAGCTGACTTTGATAAGATGGCCAACAGAGTTAAGCTAGCCCTGGCAAAAAGAAACATAGGTGAGGGGGTACAGGCAAAGTGGGCAAGCATTAAGGATGCAATACTTGAAGCAACATCCATTGTGTCAGAGAGAAAAGGAAGTGTAAAAGAAGAAGGAAACCACTTTGGTTCTCAAAAACAGTAGCAGAAAAGAAGGCTGGTCTTCAGGAGATATAAGGGAATGCAGTGAAATGAAGATAGGAAGGCATACCAAACTTCCCTAAGGGAAGCAGGGAAGACAGTAAGTCAGACAAAGGCCTAAACCGAGGAAGCACTTGCACAAACAGTAAAAGAAGGTGACAAGACTTTCTATAGATACATTAGTGAATGGAGAAAGTCTGGTGGGGGTATTGCTAAGATCAAAGGAGATAAGGGTCGTGTGAGAAGGAGGACAATATAAAAGCATCTATACTAAATAGATACTTCTGCTCAGTATTTACTGAAGAGAGGGTAGGGCAGGGCCCACTGCTCAGCACCATGGACACAGGGGGGAGGGAGGTGTGCACTAGTCCATTAAGAGAAGAAAGGGTCCTACAAGAGCTCGATAAAATCAGGGTGGACAAGGCAATGGGACCTGATGGCATACATCCCAGGGTACTAAAGGAGCTAAGAGTGGAACTAGCAGAGCCATTATCAGAGCTGTTTAGTGAGTCTCTGCGCACAGGAGAGGTCCCAGAAGACTGGAGAAGGGCTCATGTGATCCCGCTCCACAAGAGTGGTAGCAAGGAGGAGGCAGGGAACTACAGACCAGTCAGTCTTATCTCAGCAGTGGGCAAGATTATGGAGGCACTCCTTAAGGAAATAATAGTGCAACACCTAGAATCCATAGGAGCACAGAATCCAAGACAGCATGGGTTTACAAGAGGAAGGCCCTGTCAAACTAATCTCATAGATTTCTTTGACTGGGTAACCAGAGTGGTGGACCAAGGGGGAGCAGCTGATGTCACCTACCTTGACTTCAGCAAAGCTTTCAATACTGTTCCACATAGAAGATTGATTAATAAGCTGGGTAGGCTGTGGGTAGGTTAAAGGTTGGTCAACTGCGTGGCAAACTGATTGATGGGCAGAAAACAGAGAGTGGTGATAAATGGTATACAGTCAGAAGAGATGCAAGTCATAAGTGAGGTACCTCAGGGATCAGTCCTGGGGCCAGTCCTCTTCAAAATCTTCATCAGTGACATTGTAGATGGACTGGAGGGTAAGGTTTGTCTGTTTGCAGATGACACCAAGATCTGCAACACAGTAGATGATCCAGATGGGGTGGGCAGAATGAGAACAGATCTGGATAAACAAGCAGAATAGTCGGAAGAGTGGCAACTGGGGTTTAATGCAAAGAAGTGAAAGATCATGCACACAGGGAAGAGAAACCCTGAAGCCACCTATAGGCTGGGAGGGGAGTTGCTGGCAGTCACGAGAGAAGAAAGAGACTTGGGCATCATCATCACCGATGACCTGAAATCATCCAAGCAGACCACTAAAGCAGTAGATAAGGCTAGGGGGATGTTGGGGTGTATTAGTAGGGGTATCACAAGTCGGAAGAGGGAAGTAATAATCCCTCTTTACAAGACACAGGTTAGGCCCCATCTGTAGTACTGCGTGCAGTACTGGATGCCACACCTTCACAAGGACATTAACCAAATTGAGGCAGTCCAGAGAAGGGCAACTTAAATAGTGAAAGGACTGCATCAGAAAACATATGAGGACAGATTAGCGGAGCTCAATTTGTATACCCTAGAGCCAAGGAGGGAGAGAGGTGATATAATCGAAACATTCAAACACCTTAAGGGCATTAACAAGGTGAAAGAGTCTAACATGTTTCAATATAAGAAAAATAGCAGGACAAGAGGACACAAGGACACAGCATGAAATTAGAGGGAGGCCAATTAAGGGGTAATGTGAGGAAGTTCTTTTTCACAGAAAGTGTGGTGGATGTATGGAACGGCCTACCTCAGGAAGTGGTGGATATAAATACAGTGCAGAGCTTCAAACAGGCATGTCATAGGCATAAGGGAGCAATACAGATGAGTATGAATAGATAGGCCATTGACAGAGCAAAAGCAGATGGCACATTTATAAGGTAGAAAAAGAAATGGGCAGACTAGATGGGCCTTGCGGTCCTTATCTGCCATCAACTTCTATGTTTCTATGTTTCTACATCAGTTTGGCTGCTTTCACCTTTCCTACCACCTGGTAGCCTGGGACCCTCTGTCCAGGACTGCCATATGAACTCTCCTAAAGTTCTGTATCGCACTCCTGCGGTGTTGTTTATGTAACTTACTCATGTTTGTAAAATATGTATTCACTACTGTACTGAATCAATCTGTCGAATTTGAACTGCACTCATTGTTTTAGCACTTAGCACTTTATGTTAATTTCTTGTTCACTTGTATGTACCTTGTCCTTTTGTTTTGTATCATCTGACCTGGAGCCTTTGTAAAAGAGCCTTTGGCTCAAAGGTGTTAATTTGAAACTGAAATGAATAAATAAATAAATAAAAGGTTAATTGAGCTAATACCCCAACATGGCTCGGATACCCACGGGGACTAAAGTGAACAGCCTTGATCACTTTTTGTCTGTAGGCCTCAGGTACCACTGCCTGGGCATCCACACTTTTTGTATGGGGTTCGGGCCTCATGTGGCACAGAGCACCCTTCTTTAGATCATACCACCAACATTGATTTGCCCCCACATCACCATTAATCTGCATACACTCCTTAACCTTAGCATACTGTCACAGTTTTGCAACCTTAGCATCTTTAGCCTTCAATACACCCCAGACAATACTGTTAATCGATTTAGCTATATCAATACAAGAAAAAATCCATTCAGCCTCATAGGCTTAACATACTAACATACTAGATGCCAGCAGAGTAGGCCTCTTGATCTGTCATGTCTGCTCGTGCTTCAGCACCCTGAATGGATACCGTAACTATCTACCTGGCTCCCGCCATTGTTGCATAATCCCCAAAGTCCCACTTCCCCCCACCCAGGTAGCCATCTTCTTCTTTACCTCTTGTCTATACCTATCCCACTCTCTCCTGAATCCTTCCACCGTGGCTGCCTGTACCAGCTTCCCAGGCAGCACATTCCATGTATCCACCACTCCCTCTGTAAAGTACCTCCTTCTTTTTCCCTTAATCCTCCCACCCTCAATCTTCCAACTGTGTCCCCTGGTTATTCCCACCTCCTTCCGCTGAAAGATCCCATCTAGGCTTACCTTATTTACTCCCTTGAGGTACTTGTATACCTCAATCATATCCCTGCTGGTCCCTCCTCTCCTCCAGTGAGAAACGGTTGAGCTCCCCTAGCTGATCCTGCTATGTCATATCCCCCAGGACCCGGATCATATTGGTTGCTCTCCTCTGGACCCTTTCCAGGAGTTGGATGTCCCTCTTTAGGTGTGGCCTCCAGAACTGCACACAGTACTCCAGGTGTGCTCTAACCAGGCTGTTCTATTGCAGCAAAATCACCTCCCTGCTCCTAGAGGTAATCCCCCTAGCGATGCAGCTCAGTATCCTATTTGCTCTTATCGCAACCCTCCTGCTCTTCTCTGAATTATTCATGTTACCATTCACCAAGACTCCCAGGTCTCTTTCCCCTTTTGTGGCCTGCAACTCCCTCCCCCACCCATGGTATACACATAGTTGAGGTTTTCCCACCCTAGATGTAGCACCTTACACTTGCAGGAGTTGAATTTCAATTCCAGATGCAGGACCACTTGTCCAGAGTATCCAGGTCCTGTTGCAGGGCCAGTCTTCCCTCCTCCCCTTCCACCACTGCCCCCAACTTAGAGTCATCCTCAAAGAGACTCATTTTGCTCCTGAAACCTTCTCTGATATCACAGATGTAAGCACTGAACAGGAGTGGCACCAGAACTGATCCTTGGGGGACCCTACTTATGACCTCTCTAGGAGCTGAGACTTCCTCCCCGACTACTACTCTTTGAGTGTGCCCAGAAAGCCAATTTCCAATCCACCTAACCATCAATGGGCCTACCCCCATCCTCCCCAGCTTCCACAGCAAGCCATTGTTAGGGACCAAATCAAATGCTTTGCTGAAGTCCATGAACAGGAGATCCACAGGTTTCCCCCAATCGAGAGCCGACGTTACCCACTCACAGAATTCAACAAGGTTGGTTTAACATGATCTACCTGGCGCAAACCCATGCTGTTGGTTATCCAGGCACTCCTTGCCCTCCAAGAATCCCTCCACCATTTCCTTAAGTATGCTCTCCATTATCTTCCCCACCACTGAAATCAAACTGATGGGCCTATGCTTTCCTGGCTCTTCTCTCGATCCCTCTTTATGGATGGGCACAACACATGCCTGCCTCCAATCCCTTGGTACCTTCCCTGTCTGCAGTTACATGTTAAAGAGATCCACCAGTGGTGCAGCCAAAACATCCGCCAACTCCCACAGCAACCTGGGATGAATAGCATGAGGACCTGGAGATTTGTCCTTTTTTAGGGACTTCAGGTGTTCCCTTACCCGGCCGATAGGGATATCAGCATCTCTACCTCCCTAAAGCCAAACCAGCCTGACATCCCTCATTTGTACTGCCACTTGCAGCAGAATGCTCTTCAGTAGGTGCCCCAATGAGCAGGCATGCTGCTCCTTTCGTGTCCTTTACCCACCTTTTTGGGAATTCCCCAGCCTCCTCCCTAGTGAACACCAAGGCAAAGTACTCATTCAGTATCTCTGCCTGCCCTCCAGCATCTTCCACCCACCCCCTGGCTGACATAAACCTATCGAGCACCAGCTTGACTTTCCTCCTCTCCCCAATATACCTAAAGAAGCTCTCTTCCCCACCCCGTATCCCCTGCATCAGCCTTTGCTCCTTCCTGGCCTTTGCCCCCTCACTACTTTGGTGACCTGCCTAGCTGCAAGGTGATAGTTTTCCTTTTCACTGTCTCTTCTAATTTTTTTGTACCTACTGTAGGCAGCCTTCTTCTGCCTTACCACCTCCTGGACCTCCTTATTTCACCAGCATGGCTTACAAGACCTACCTCCCTTGCATCCCACCTGCCTGCTACATCCAGCCCAAAGTTAAGCTCCCTCAGACGCCCCTTGAGAATATTCCTCATGTTCCTAAAATCAGCTCCCTTAAAATTAACTATCCTCATCACTGAAGGGTCCCCCCCACATTAAGCCGAAACTAGACTGCATCGTTGTCACCCCCAGTCAGGGTCTTCTTCCGCATCCATATCCCACACAAGATCCCCATCTGCTAAAACCACATCCAGGGTACAACCCTCCCTCATAGAGTTCATCATCAGCAGATTGAGGTACACATCCAGAAAGCCATCCAGCAGCTTCTGCTCCCTGGTCACCATAGACATCATAGTTCCCCAATCAGTAGCCGACATATTAAGATCCCCCATCAACACCACTCCTTCCTCCTCCTGTCCACACTGACCCCTAATGTTAGCCAGTAGGCACTCATCTTGTTCCTCTGCCAACCCTGGAGACCTGTACACCACCCCAACTTAATCATCCCTCCTGTGGTGATTCTCAAAGTGACCCACAAGGCCTCCACGGTACCCTCTGCTTCCTCTACTCTAATAACTTCAATGTTATCCCTAGTAAACAGTGCAACTCCTCCCCCTCTGCCCTCCTTTCTAACCTTCCTAAGCACAAGGTACCCACTTAGATTATGATCCCAGTCATGGCCAGAGGTAGCCCAAGTTTCAGTGACCTCTGTTACATCCATCCCACCCTTCACCAGCATGGCCTGGAACTCGTGCATCTTATTCCCCAGGCTCTTGGCATTTTTTTTTTTTATTACAGAAAGTTTTATTAAAGGTTTCGCTGTTCTGGTGGTGCACCTCAGACATCTTATACATTGCAAGTTTAGGCATTGCAAAGGTTACATTATATAAATAAAGCAAAGGCTGCATACATCATAATCGTGCAGAGTGCAACAAAGGAAATTACATAGCAGAGCAGTGCTAGTCATAGCTTCCCAGGGAACAGCGGACATATGTAGGGTTGCTACTCAATTCACAGCTACCTTAATGGGGGGAGGGTTCCCAGAGTAGAAGAGGCTTTGCAATGTGGCGAGTAGAGGTAAGCTACCCATTTCTTAACAAAAGTACTCTAATTGGCCACTATGAGAATAGGACATTCGCTCCATAAGGGCCAGCTGGTCTGTAGCAGCGTACCACATATCAATAGTTGAATTGGCCATCTGTTGCCAGTGCATTAAGAGCAGCCTCTTGGCTTCTAGAAGAGCCAACATAATCCATTCTCTATGTGCCCTAGGCAAAGGAGTTAGCCCAGATGAATCACCTCATAACAGTTTGGGGTCCAATGACAACTGCTTTATACCAAGAACCTTGGAGCAAACATAAGCAATAGCAGTCCAAAAGGCTGCTATCCGAGGGCATGTCCACAGTATGTGGAGTAAATGGGCATCTGGTTGTTGGCATCTCCAACATTTAGAATGGGGCCGAACTCCCACTGAATGAAGGATGGCTGTAGTTCTGTACCACCTCAAAAGGATTTTAAGTTGTAGAAACTGACTCTTGGAATCCCTGTACCCATTGTGTGAGTCCTTAACACAGCGAAACCATGAGGCTGCAGAGATAGTCATGCCCATATCCCTCTCCCACTTAACCCTACAATGCTCAGTGGGGTCAGCTTGAGCGTCACAACAGACGGCTTAAAAATTACCTAAGCGGCCTTTAGAGGAGGGCGATTTGTGTAGGGAAACAAGCTACTTCCATTTGCTGTCCAACCTATACTGAGAGGAAAGACCATTAATAATGCTATACATTTGGAGGAACCTCCAAAAGTCAGTATTGGGAAGGTGAAATTTCTGTTTAAGCAGGCTAAAGGATAGCATAGTGTTTGAGTCAGGTACCATTAAATCTTGAACATAGTGAATAACCTTGTTTTCCCAAGTAGGCCATTTAATGGGTTTCCATCCAATGATAATAAAATTGTTCTGCCATAGTTCAGCATAGCACAGAGAGGGTGCCAGGCTGTTACAGGGGTGTGCGATAGGGTCATACAGCATCGCCAGGCATACCGAGATTCACAGATAGTGGGAGAGAGTCCCTTAACAGACGGCCCGCCTGGTCCTACAAAGGACCTAAGTGGAGTGGGCGATACCATATTAGATTTAAGAGTGACCCACAGTGGGGGGGGAGGTACCCGAGGCATAAACCATTTTGTAGCTTGAGTGGTGATACTTGCCAAATGATAGTCCCTAAACCAGGGGACCCCCAGGCCACCCTTGGACCACTGCACTTGGAACTTATGTTTCCCCCATATATGTGCCCCACCGTCCCGCAAAAAGGAGGATACTAACTTCTCTAGGGATGAGAAGAGTTTGGGAGAGAGGTGAATCGAGAGAGATTATTGAACAAATATGTGACCCTAGGGAGAAGAAGCATGCGAATGGCTGCCACTTTGCCAGGGAGTGATAGGTGCAGTTTGCGTCAGTGTTCCACTTTCATATTTAGTTGTTTTAGAAGAGGGGCATAATTTGAGGGTCCGAAGTTGGACCAGCCAAAGGGGGTATAAACCCCAAGGTAAGTAAAACCGTGGGCCGCCCAACTCAATTCAGTACCCTGAATACAATCTTGAGTACGTAGCAAATTAAGCGGGGCCAGAGTAGTTTCCACTGGTTTACCAGTAATCCAGAAAGTAAGGCGAAATCTTGAAAAACTGAGAGCGCTACCGGGGAGGGACTGATGAGGGTGGGACAGGGTAAGTAGGAGGTCATCAACATATGTTGCCACTACATAAGTATTGCCATGACCTGGGATTCCAGTGAGACATTCAGCACTAGCCAAGGCCCTGATCAGCAAGTCCAGAGCAATCAAAAAAAGGAGAGGAGACAACCGGCACCCTTGCCGTGTACCTCTGTGGAGTGGGAAAGGGAGGGGAAATGTTTGAGTTAGTTAAAATCCTGGCCATGGGGGAATTATATAGTGTCATCACCCAAAGGCAAAATTGAGGCCCGAAACCATACAGAAGGAGGATTTCGTGTAAGTAGTTCCATTCAATAGAATCGAATGGCTTAGTGAAGTCCACAGCTAATGCAGCCATAGGCATCTTAGACCTGGCCACTATCCCTTTCAAATTGAGTAATAGCTGAGTATTGTCGGAGCCCGTCTTGCCTGGCATGAACCCCACCTGAGACGGATGTATTATGGCGGTAAGGACGTTTTGCATTCTGGTGGCTAGGATCTTAGCCAAGATCTTAGTGTCTACAGGTAGTAAGGAAATAGGGCAAAAATTAGCGCAGTCAAGGGGATCACTGGATTTTTTGGGTAGGAGATAATAAGGGCTTCTTTCATGAGGCAGGGAGGGATCCTGAGGATTGAGCATCCTGCAATGCCAGTAACAAAGGCTGGACAATTTCTTTTTTCAGTGCTTGGTGTAGTTCGACGGTCATCCCGTCAGGCCCAGGGGCTTTCCCCTTGGCCATCAGAGACAAAGCCTGATGAACCTCAGAGACAGTAAGTGGAGCATCGAGGAGCGTAACTTGCTCAGGTGACAGGTTAGGTATGGTGAAATGTTGACAAAACTGAGTGAAGCCACTAGACAACAGAGTTGGTGACTGGGAGGACTGGGATTTGTACAGAGATTGGTAAAAAAGCTTCATGGTCTCATTGATATCCTCTGGGTCTGAGGCAATCGAACCTGAGGTCGTACGTTGGGCATGGATTTTGACAGAGGCCTGCTGCTTACACAGCTGATAGGCAAGAAGTTTACTTCCTTATCTCCCCCTTCCCAGTAAGAGTGCTTTGATCTGAGTAAAAGCCATTCTGCTTTATTTTGTAACATGGCTTTAATATGGTATTTAAGCCCCACTATTCTGCGGGTCAAAGATGCATCTCTTGCAGCAGCAGGGGAGGCCTTAAAGTGTGCCTCTAGCCCAACTAACTCAGATTGTAACCTATCCAGGGATTTTTTCTGGGCTTTATTATAGTGGGCTGCAAAAGCAATGATACAACCCCTGAGAGTGGCCTTAAAGGCCACCCAAACTGTGCTGACCGAGACGACACAGTCCGAGTTAAGAGCAAAGTAGTCTTGAGTGGCTTGCCTCATAGGTCATTGAAAGTCCAGATCCTTAACTAGTATGGGATTGCATCTCCATCTCATACCAGTAGGATGATACCCCAGCAGGGTATAAGTGGTTAACACAGGTGCGTGGTCCTAGATCATGATACTACCTATAGAATTATTCAAGATAACACCCGATGCTGTGTTGTTGGCCAACCAGCAGTCAATAAGACTGTGAACTCCATGGGAGGCAAAGAAGTTAGTAATAATACCTGACAGGGTGGGCATTATTGGGATATAACGGACCGACCGGAGCTAATGCAGGACCCGGCGCCGCAGGTGGAGGGCCTTATAGCCCCTGGAAGGTCCTGAGAATCCTATAACGCCCACCCTGGAGGGTATTATTACACTTAGATAATGAGATTTTAATAGAAGTTTTTATAAAACAAGGATTTAAAGTTTAAAAAAGTGGAAAATGTTACTAAAAATGCAGATAAATGCCTGGCTATGTCAAATAGTCCATGCTGTGTCACTAGAGGGCGCTTAATCCCCATTTATGTGTTTCAGTTATGTAGCTACATATGGTCTCATTTGTGAGATAATCGGGAGCGAGATGCTGCGGTGTAGAGCGGGAATGCCCCTGTCTTCTGTGAGATGGAACTCAGATGATGACCTACGGAGACAGAAAGAAGGTACTTCATTTTTGTTTAGAAATGGAGGACCGGGCGTTTCATTGGAGTTGTTGCTAGTGGTCGATTACTGGTGCTGGGTAGTGGCAGTTGTGAGAGAGTCCAAGCTTGTTGTTCTTGTGAGCGCTGGAATGAGGAGCGGTTTAGTAGGGGCAAAAAAACAAGATAAATATTTTCACTTTTTTGTCCGTATTACTACTAAGTGGTTTCAAGCTTGGCTGTGTGTGAGTGTTGATAGTTAAAGTAAATGCCTATCGGTGTGTAGGGACAGGGATATCACGAGGTCATGGGTAGTGCAGGGGGAACTTGTTAGTCAGCGGGCCGTTGTTAAGAAATAACGGCCCGGGTGGCAGGCTGTTTCAGCCAATCAGGAGGCCAGTTTCAGTTTACCCATTATCTAAATAGGAATAGTCCTGCCCATAGGGATTATCGCGTCTCCAGACGTCTATCAGGCCCCATTCGGCTTGTAGTTCTTGAAGACCAGCAGGTATACCCACCCGACAGCGACAGCTCGACAGCGAGGTCCCCCACAGCGACTACAGTGCCATGCCACTGTAGGGGACCCACTGGAACTGGGCACTGTCTTTCAGGGGTCTTGCACCCCCCCAAATCAGCTCTGACTCGGAGTTGATAATCCTTAAGTGGAGGCAGTGCAGGAGGAGCCCCCTGAGTGGGGGGTTTGAAGAAAACACATCCAGCCCCTAGAAACTGACAGCCGAATGCAAAATGTGGTCGACCTGCCGGTTTCACTGTCGGGGCATTCGACGGGAAATTTGTCGACCATCCTTCATGGATCCAGAGCAGCATGGGCCCTGGGGTGCGTCTGGGGGGTGGGTTTGTTTTTTTCCAAAAATGTGTCAGAGACCAATTTAAAATCCCTCCCAGCAGTAGAGGGGTAGAGGTATTGGACTGTTCCAAAGTGGAGATGGCTTGGTCTAAACTGGGAAAAAGATCTGCCGGGTCAATGTTGGGAGCATATACATTGCCCAGGATCAGTTTCCCCATTGGGGAGGCCAGACGAACCAGCACCCATCACCCTTGGGGGTCAGACCGGAACTCCTCAACTACCCATGTACTAGATCTACGAATAAGAATAGCAGCCCCCTTGTTTTTTGGAAGTGGCAGAACTGGCACAAACTGAACCCACCCAAGATTTTTAAGCCAGGGAACGGAACTGCTGAGAAGGTGCATTTCTTGCATAAGGGCTATGTCAGTATGGAGAGAACGAAGATACGGAATGACCTTTATACGTTTAATGGGGTGAATAAGACCTTTTACATTCCATGATACTGTACTTAGCTGTAAACCTTGTACCTTAGGAGTGTCCATAGTCACTCACTAATAGACAATTGTAGGGTACTTACCCCTTTAGCAATCAAATAGAAAGGGGGGCACTTGGAAATATATTGTAGGAATGCCAACCTACTTCAGACACCAGAAGAGAGTCAATGAGTACCAGGAAGGTATAACTGCACTGCTTTAAAGAGTAAATTATGAAGCGTACCAAAACACCAGATTATTTGATCGCAAGATGACAAACCACAGGATCTGTAACAATAGAGAAAAAGAAGAGCTTGTGAACAATAGAACTAACAGTATTAAACACCACACAAATATTGTAGCCTTACCTAGACCAAATATTTAGCTAAGTAAGGACACTGTAACAGGTCCAATAAGCATTCATGTGCTAAGAGCGGAAGAAGCTTTGGTGAGAGAAGGTACGTGGGTAAAAAGTACCCTTAGCTACGCACGCTTTAGCGCTCAGGAACAAAAGAGACAACCAAAAGAAACTTGCTTCTCCTCATCTGGCAAACAATCCCGGTGCATACACAACCTCTGGGGGGATGGTAAGGAGTAAGGAGGGCAGAGAAAGGGATGATGAAGGGAGGGGAGTTGGGTAACCATCCCAACCATACACTATAATGGCTGCTAGCCTGCCGCCAAGTTTGGTCAGTATAGGAACTGATATGGGGGGCCAGGTGACAGATTGACAATGGGCTTGACCAATATGGCCTATGTTTACCCACTGAGGTAGAAAGAGGGGTAATACAGTATGAAAAACACATCACCCACTGCTCATTGCCTTGTGGCGATGCCACTCATAAAGCCATACTGCTCATATGACCCGAGTGCCAACAACCAGGGCCCTGTAAATGAAATGCATACCCATATCACATATTAACCCAATATGCATGCGTGGTTATTAATAAATGAAGATACCACACTGACATATTACATAAACACATTACATAGGTCAGTCAGTATGAGTGTAGATGCACTGTAAGGGTGTTTAAGGGTTATACTGTTTGTCCACTGAGCCTGCTAAGGGGTCTGAAGGTGAGGTTAAAATAGCAGCAGCATATGACTTTTCCCCTGGTTTCAGCTTTCCAGAGAGGTTCACTACTTCTACCAGATCGGACTCTGGTATGTCAGACCAGTCCATGGAGGGTTCGTTGGTTGCCATCGGGGGATCTGAGCAGGGGATATAGCCATCCCTAGATGTTGAGGGGAGTCATCTTGAGAGATCTTTGCAGGAGGTACAGCCCCTTGATGGTCTAAAGAAAGCTGTTGGCCACTTCTCGATCTCTGTCTCTGGTGAGATGTTGTCCCTGTAGATCAAGGAGGCAAGACTGGTTGTTCAGAGATGAGAACAGGGCTGGATAGTGTGCAAGATGGATTTCTTGCCCTGGGGGAATCATTAAGAGGTGGGCTCAGTCTGACTGTAAAGCGGTTCCCCCGGAGGTCGATTGCCAAAATTAGAGTTCCTAGCGCTTGCTGGGCAAGCAGATGGGTCCCATAGCCATCTGAGAGATGTAGGAAGAGGGGGTAGGTTAGGCCAAAGCTTGACAATCCAGCGTTCCACCTCAGCAGGTCTATCTGCGAGCTTTTACTTTTTTTTTCCAATTGTTTAACCAGGAGTAGCGCACTAAGCTGAAAGCTTGTTTACAGGTGCGATCTGGGAGCACAGGGAAGTTAAGTGACTTGCTCAGTGTCACACAGTATACAAGTGGGGGCTGTGGGATTCAAACCCAGGTCTCCAGATTAGCAGCTCAGAGCCTTAAACTACTGCGCTATACTGCATCCCTAATTTCTCTCCCCTCCTTTGACACCAGGAGCTTGGTGATATTGAAAATTGTGAGCAGCAAGAAACTTTTTCAGAGGACCATAGGCACGCTGCTTACAAGCAGTCTCCTGTGCAAAGTCCCTATAGAAAGAAATTGTTGTCCCATGCCAACAGATTTCCTCCAGGTCACAAGCTACCCACAGAATGCACTCTTTAGTTGAGTATCTGAGAAAATGTGCCACTGTGAGCCTTGGGGACTGTGTTGTTCTAGCTTGCCTCCTTGTAATGCGATGAGCTCTTTCGATCTCCACTGGGCGCCTCCAGTGTTCCCCTAACATCATGGGCATCATTTCATTTAGGAACCTTTCCATTGATACCCTTCTAAGCCCTCAGGGGGAGTCCAATGATTCTGAGGTTATTACGTTGCCCTCTATTCTCCTGATCCTCCAGTCTGGCTAACAGGACCTCTAGTTTCTCATCCTGCCACAGTACCTTTTGTTTAAGATTGATTTGTTGCTGTTATAAAGTTTCCACATGCTGCTCTGCCACATTAAGGTGGTCTTGGAGTTGGTGAACATCAGCTGTGGTGCCTGTCAGGGTGGCATTATGTTGTCCATGCATGACAATAGGGTCTCCAGTCCCCCACTGAAGCAGTTGACAGCATTATTGCCGATGGGGGTGGCGATTCCATTATGGGTCCACCTGTCGCCATTATGAGCTGCTGCAGAAATGGAGAAGCTAAAGGCATGGAGAAAGTCAAGCAGAGCACAGCAGGAATCAGGCTAGTTAGAGAGCCAGAAATGCAGACCGCGGCCTTCACGACCTAACTCGAGCGGGTGCGTTGCGCGAGTACCGGCACCTACTAAAATACACTCACACCACCGAACTGCAAAATGGTCACACCAAATGGTTGGGGATGGTTTCCCAAGTAGTATTAGATAGTTGGGGTTGATTTACATCTTGGGAATAGGTCTGCCCATCGCGGATTACCACCAGACGAAGAGGAGCTCCGGATTTAAGCTGCCATTTCCTTGGTGGCCAGACCATGCCCCTATCTCCTGGCATTTAATAAAACCACTCTCCAACTCTTGTCTCCAGCCCCCTTGACTGTATTTTTCCTTGATCCTTGGTACATCCATCCTCCCCCCTTAGGATACCATCCGACCCCCTTTTTGGGGTTGAGGGCCAGTCTTACCTGCAATATGGATGGCTGGATTAGCCCTGTTATTTAACCACCCCTTCACAAGTTTAAACCCCATCTAGCCTGAATGAAATCTGCTAACTCCTGTTTGAGAACTTCCTTCCCCACTGGATTAAGATTAAGGATTAAGGTTAAGGTTTCTTCTTGTTTGATTGGAGTCTTCAACCCCAGCACAATATCACTAAGCACAGTCTTACCTGGGGTCTCACATTCAAGTTCCATACTTGCATCTCCTACCTTCAACAGGTAACATCCTGGGAACACAGGAAACAAAGGAATATATTGGTCAGTCAGGGGTCCTCCTCCAGCTCAGCCCATGAAAAATCCTCCTTCAATTCTTTATCAAAACTCTCTGGCAGGGACCTCTTGAGCAGCTGGCACCAGTGTTCCACCTCTCTGCATAGTCAGTCTGCCTTGAGCCTTTGCCCACTCATTCATAGTATTATCCTCATCCGGTTTTCCACCATCGGGTGTCATCTTGCATTTGTGGTCTGTCTCGACCCCATGGTAGCTCCTCTTCTCCTTTGCATCTCTTTATTGTCTTCAGGCTAGGCTATTTTCTGAGCTCCCAGGTCCAGCCCAGGCAGCATCTTCTCTCCCAGTCTGGCAGCCATGGTTCTGGTCAGAATTCCACAGACTTTCTTCTCCGGGTTCTCCTTTGGCAACTCCTGGTGTATCTGACTACCTGGGATATCTGGGCAATAGCCACCAGAAAACATCCCTCTTTGGCCAATCCAGATGGTACCAGTAAGTTATTCCCACTTCTAACACTAAGTCTTTGGAGGGATTGTGGGATAACAAATGGCCCAGACACCGAACTTCAGGTTCAACAAACAATCACTGTGTGACGTTTATTCAAAATACAGGTGATAACCTTCAGCAATGGCATATCCTTTCTTCAATACATCCATTTGCAGCAACAGACTATGTATGTCCTTCCTCTGCACTTATCAGCACTCACTAATATACTGATTTCACTTTTCAGTTGAGAATCAACCTCCCCTATGTGGGCCTTGTTTGCTAGAGTGGAGGGGGCTCAAATAAAAAAAATAAAACAAGCTAAAGACAATGAACCTCAGTGCAGGAGCACTGAAACAAGGGTTGCCACAAAGGGCATTGACAATAAGCCAAGTTTCAAAGAAACATAACATCACACAAAACATTATGGGATATATGCCAATCACCATGAAATTTCAGATTGGCTCAGTTTACAGCAGGAATGCATAGTACCAATTTCCATGCATTTAACAACACAACCAACTACATTTCTATAATTCAGTCATCTAGTACTTTTTACCTTTATCAAAAACACCTAGTGCCATTGTATGTTCAACAATTACAGGTTTCATAAACATAAGGTATATACATCAAGGTATTTTATGACATAGTACTTTTACATACTAAATCCAGCAATGATAAACACAGCCTGTTGTTTTACATAAACTCAGATGTCACCATAATAATCACCCTGTATGAGGAGCTGAGAGGGAAAAGCAAAATTAAAGAGGACACAATAGCAAGGTCAAGAATGGGGGGGACATAGGTGGCCAATCTTATAGGCTAGAAATTGTAAAGGCTAGATTAGGCTAAGAAATAGAAGAATTGTTGCAACAGATTTAAGAAAATGTTGGTCCTCAAGAGTGGCAGGATCTTCCTGTCACATGGTACTTGGGCTGTACCAGAAGTTATATGAGGAGAGGCTGAAAGACCTCAATATGTGTTCTTTACAGATGTGAGGAGAGAGGGAGGGACATGACAGAGATGTATAAATATGTTAAAGGGATCAAAAAGATGCAGGAGGATAGCATCTTTCAGAAAAGAAGATTGACTGGATGGAGTTTGTTTTTAGTTAGTTTGTGGTTGGACTTGGTAGAAGAAGCATCACCAGCATCTCTGTGGGACCTTAGTGAGGTACTATAACTGAGGGAATGATCTGCGAGATTTGGTGGGTAGGTGTTAAGGGGGTAGGGGGCAAAAAGACAGCAGTAGACAACTTTTTTCTGGGTAACAAATAAAAAGGACACGATGATGGACACTGGGTACCCCAGTGTCGGCATGTTGTTTCTCGGTACTGGGCCACCCCTTCTCAGAGGGTAGCAGTGGGGTGATGCTTGATGGTACCAATAGTTGGGTGCACTGCTGCCACAGTGTGGCAGTTGGGTTGTTGATTGTCTGTTAATTGGGTTAGGCACCCAGTGTTGAAGTGTTGTTAGTACCTGGGTCACAGACTGTGGTTGGGTGTGTTGTTTGCTGGTACTGAGGCTTCAGCATGCCTGTATTGCCATTTTCTTGAGGGAAGAGCAAATGTTATGGAGTGGCTTATTTAGTTATTTAGGAAATCGGAATTGCAATTACGATTTCAGTAATACTGGCAACAGCATGGTGGGTGGTGGGGGAGGAATGTGTACTGTTACAGAGTGGCTTATGACTTCAGTAATACTGGTAGCAGTATGGTGGGTGGCAGGGGAGGAATGTGTACTGTTACAGAGTGGCTTACGATTTCAGTAATACTGGTAGCAGCATGGTGGGTGTTAGGGGAGGAATATGAACTGCTGAAAAGTGCCCTATGATTTCAGCAATACTGGTAGCAGTCTGCTGAGTGGCAGGGGAGGAATGTGCACTGTTACAGAGTGGCTTATGATTTCAGTAATACTGATAGCAGTATTGTGGGTGGCAGGAGAGGAATGTGTACTGTTGCAGAGTGGCTTATGATTTCAGCAACACTGGTAGTAGCTTGGTGGGTGGCAGGGGAGGAATGTGTACTGTTACAGAGTGGCACATGATTTCAATAATACTGGTAGCAGCATTGCAGGTGGCAGGAGAGAAATGTGTACTATTACAGAGTGGCTTATGATTTCAGCAATCCTGGTAGCAGTATGGTGGGTGGCAGGAGAGGAATGTGTACTGTTGCAGAGTGGCTTATGATTTCAGTAATACTGGTAGCAGCATGGTGGGTGGCAGGAGAGGAATGTGAGGTGTTACAGAGTGGTTTATGATTTCAGTAATACAGATAGCAGCATGGTGGGTATCAGGGGAGGAATGTGTACTGTTACAGAGTGACTTTTGATTTCAGTAATACTGGTACCAGTATTACTGAAATCATAAGCCACTCTGTAATAGTACACATTTCAGTAATACTGGCAGCAGCATGGTGGGTGGAGGGGGAGGAATGTGAACTATTGAAGAGTGGCTAATGATTTCAGTAACACTGGTAGCAGCATGGTGTGCGGCAGGACAGGAATTTGTACTGTTACAGAGTGGCTTATGATTTCAGTAATACTGGTAGCAGCATTGCGGGTGGCAGGGGAGGAGTGTGTACTGTTATAGAGTGGCTAATGATTTCAGTAATACTGGTAGCAGTATGGTGGGTGGCAGGAGAGGAATGTGTACCGTTACAGAGTGGCTTACGATTTCAGTAATACTGGTAACAGTATGGTGGGTGGCAGGGGAAGAATGTGTACTGTTACAGAGTGGCTTATGATTTCAGTAATACTGGTAGCAGCATGGTGGGTGGTGGGGAGGAATGTGTACTGTTACAGAGTTGCTTAAGATTTCAGTAATACTGGTAGCAGCATGGTGGGTGGCAGGAGAGGAATGTGTACTGTTACAGAGTGGCTTATGATTTCAGTAATACTGGTAGCAGTATGGTGGGTGGCAGGGGAGGAACATGTACTGTTACAGAGTGGCTTATGATTTCAGTAATACTGGTAGCAGCATGGTGGGTGGCAGGAGAGGAATGTGTACTGTTGCAGAGTGGCTTATGATTTCAGTAATAGTGGTAGCAGCATGGTGTGTGGCAGGGGAGGAATGTGAACTGTTACAGAGTGGCTTATGATTTCAGTAATAGTCTTAGCAGCATGGTGGGTGGCAGGGGAGGAATGTGTACTGTTACAGTGTGGCTTATGATTTCAGTAATACTGGTAGCAGAATGGTGGGTGGCAGGAGAGGAATGTGTACTGTTACAGAGTGGCTTATGGCTTATTACATCCTCTCCCTCACCCCCTCCCACACTCTTCCAACCCCTTGCCTATCTCACTCCCACTCTCTCTGCAATTTGACAAAGCCACCAATGGCTGCTACATTTTCTCTACCACGAAATACCAGACAATAAAAGCCGGTGCACAGAAATTAAGCAACGAGGCAACAGGAATGAATGCTGGTGATTTAATGCTAGTACAAATTCTTCATGCTGTTTGTTTGTTCAGCATGAAAAGTTTGTGCAAGAATTGAATCACCTGCATTCATACCTTCTGCATCATTGTTTTATTTCGGAGCACCTGATTTTTTTTTACTCTTTGCCAGTATTTTCAAGTGCAGCAGTTTGAAACAGGTTTACTGCCTGAGCGCCATTGCTTTTTCTTTTTTCGGTTCTCACAAAAGACCAGAGTTATTGTAAAAGTATATATGAGTAAGGACCACACTCCACTTGTGCTGATGGAACCTTTGCACTTATCTACTTATAAACTACAAGTATTCACTCATTGAAACATGAGAAATGCTGTTTGTAACAAAAGTAACCTTGTCTGTAACCTATGTAACATTTGCCTGTGTCTTCATTCAGATATCATCCTGTTGTGTACTGACATATGACATGATCTTGTCTCTTGTCCTGCCTCAGAATCTCTGTAAAAGAACCTAGTGCTCAAAGGTATTTAATCCTAAGCATGAACTAAATAAATAAATACATTTCAAAAATACTGGTAGGAGCACGCTGGGTGGTACAGGAGGAATGTGAACTGTTGCAGAGTGGCTTACGATTTCACCAATGCTAGTAGCAGCATGATGGGAGGCAGGGGAGGAAGGTGAACTGCTGCATAGTAGCTAAAGATTTCAGCAATACTGGTAGCAGCACAATTGGTAGCAGAGGAGGAATGAAAACTGTTGCAGAGTTGCTTATGATTTCAGCAACACGTAGCAGTATGGTGGGGGCAGGGGAGGAATGTGTACTGTTGCAGAGTGGCTTATGATTTCAATAATACTGGTAGCAGTATGGTGGGTGGCAGGTGAAGAATGTGCACTGTTACAGAGTGACTCATGATTTCAGTAATACTGGTAGCAGCATTGCAGGTAGCAGGAGAGGAAAGTGTACTGTTACAGAGTGCCTTATGAATTCAGCAATACTGGTAGCAGTATGGTAGGTGGCAGGGGAGGAATGTGAACTATTGCATAGAGGCTTATGATTTCAGTAATACTGGTAGCAGCATTATGGGTGGCAGGAGAGGAATGTGTACTGTTACAGAGTGACTTTTGATTTCAGTAATACTGGTAGCAGCATGGTAGGTGGCAGGAGAGGAATGTGTACTGTTACAGAGTGGCTTATGACTTCAGTAATAGTGACAGCAGCATGGTGGGTGGTGGGGGAGGAATGTGAACTATTGCAGAGTGGCTTATGATTTCAGTAATACTGGTAGCAGCATTGTGGGTGGCAGGAGAGGAATGTGTACAGTTACAGAGTGGCTTATGATTTCAGTAATACTGGTAGCAGCATGGTGGGTGGCAGTGGAGGAATGTGTACTGTTACAGAGTGGCTTATGATTTCAGTAATGCTGGTAGCAGCATGGTAGGTGGCAGGAGAGGAATGTGTACTATTACAGAGTGGCTTATGATTTCAGTAATACTGGTAGCAGCATTGCGTGTGGCAGGAGAGGAATGTGTACTGTTACAGAGTGCTTATGATTTCAGCAATACTGGTAGCAGCTTGGTGGGTGGCAAGGGAGGAATGTGTACTGTTACAGAGTGGCTTATGATTTCAGTAATACCGGTAGCAGCCTGGTGGGTGGCAGGGGAGGAATGTGTACTGTTACAGAGTGGCTTATGATTTCAGTAATACTGGTAGCAGCATGGTTGGTGGCAGGAGAGGAATGTGTACTGTTACAGAGTGGCTTTTGATCTCAGTAATACTGGTAGCAGCATGGTGGGTGGCAGGGGAGGAATGTGTACTGTTCCAGAGTGGCTTATGATTTCAGTAATAGTGGTAGCAGCATGGTGTGTGGCAGGGGAGGAATGTGAACTGTTACAGAGTGGCTTACAATTTCAGTAATAGTGGTAGCAGCATGGTGGGTGGCAGGGGAGGAATGTGTACTGTTACAGAGTGGCATATGATTTCAGTAATACTGGTAGCAGAATGGTGGGTGGCAGGAGAGGAATGTGTACTGTTACAGAGTGGCTTATGGCTTATTATATCCTCTCCCTCACCCCCTCCCACACTCTTCCAACCCCTTGCCTATCTCACTCCCACTCTCTCTGCAATTTGACAAAGCCACCAATGGCTGCTGCATTTCTCTACCACGAAATATGAGACAATAAAGCGGTGCACAGAATTAAACAGACAACAGAATGAATGCCGATGATTTAAGCACTAGTACAAATTCTTCACGCTGTTTGTTTGTTCAGCGTGAAAAGTTTGTGCAAGAATTAAATCACCTGCATTCATACCTACTACATCATTGTTTTATTTCGTCACCAGATTTTTTTACTCTTTGCCAGTATTTTCAAGTGCAGCAGTTTGAAACAGGTTTACTGCCTAGCGCCATTGCTTTTCTTTTTCGGTTCTCACAAAGACCAGAGCCTGGTATCATGGCGATCCCAAGTTATTGTACAAGTATATGAGTAAGAACCACACTCCGCTTGTGCTGATGGAACCTTTGCACTTATCTACTTATAAACTACAAGTATTCACACAATGAAACAAGAGAAATGTTATTTGTAACAAAAGTAACCTTGTCTGTAACCTATGTAACATTTGCCTGTGTCTTCATTCAGATATCATACTGTTGTGTACTGACATATGACATGATCTTGTCTCTTGTCTTGACTCAGAATCTTTGTAAAAGAGCCTGGTGCTCAAAGGTATTTAATCCTAAGCATGAACTAAATAAATAAATACATTTCAAAAATACTGTTAGCAGCACGCTGGGTGGTACAGGAGGAATGTGAACTGCTGCGGAGTGGCTTATGATTTCACCAATGCTGGTAGCAGCATGATGGGAGACAGGGGAGGAAGGTGAACTGTTGCAGAGTGACTTAGTATTTCACTAATGCTGGTAGCAGCATGCTGGGTTACAGGGGAGGAAGGTGAACTGTTGCAGAGTAGCTAATGATTTCAGCAATACTGATAGCAACACACTGGGTGGCAGGGGAGGAGGGCAAACTGATTCAGAATGGCTTATGATTTCAGCAATACTGGTAGCAGCACAATTGGTAGCAGGGGAGGAATGAGAACTGTTGCAGAGTGGCTTACGATTTCACCAATGCTAGTAGCAGCATGATGGGAGGCAGGGGAGGAAGGTGAACTGTTGCATAGTAGCTAAAGATTTCAGCAATACTGGTAGCAGCACAATTGGTAGCAGGGGAGGAATGAAAACTGTTGCAGAGTTGCTTATGATTTCAGCAATACTGGTAGCAGTATGGTGGGGGCAGGGGAGGAATGTGTACTGTTGCAGAGTGGCTTATGATTTCAATAATACTGGTAGCAGTATGGTGGGTGGCAGGTGAAGAATGTGCACTGTTACAGAGTGACTCATGATTTCAGTAATACTGGTAGCAGCATTGCAGGTAGCAGGAGAGGAAAGTGTACTGTTACAGAGTGCCTTATGAATTCAGCAATACTGGTAGCAGTATGGTAGGTGGCAGGGGAGGAATGTGAACTATTGCATAGAGGCTTATGATTTCAGTAATACTGGTAGCAGCATTATGGGTGGCAGGAGAGGAATGTGTACTGTTACAGAGTGACTTTTGATTTCAGTAATACTGGTAGCAGCATGGTAGGTGGCAGGAGAGGAATGTGTACTGTTACAGAGTGGCTTATGACTTCAGTAATAGTGACAGCAGCATGGTGGGTGGTGGGGGAGGAATGTGAACTATTGCAGAGTGGCTTATGATTTCAGTAATACTGGTAGCAGCATTGTGGGTGGCAGGAGAGGAATGTGTACTGTTACAGAGTGGCTTATGATTTCAGTAATACTGGTAGCAGCATGGTGGGTGGCAGGGGAGGAATGTGTACTGTTACAGAGTGGCTTATGATTTCAGTAATACTGGTAGCAGCATGGTAGGTGGCAGGAGAGGAATGTGTACTATTACAGAGTGGCTTATGATTTCAGTAATACTGGTAGCAGCATTGCGTGTGGCAGGAGAGGAATGTGTACTGTTACAGAGTGCTTATGATTTCAGCAATACTGGTAGCAGCTTGGTGGGTGGCAAGGGAGGAATGTGTACTGTTACAGAGTGGCTTATGATTTCAGTAATACCGGTAGCAGCCTGGTGGGTGGCAGGGGAGGAATGTGTACTGTTACAGAGTGGCTTATGATTTCAGTAATACTGGTAGCAGCATGGTTGGTGGCAGGAGAGGAATGTGTACTGTTACAGAGTGGCTTTTGATCTCAGTAATACTGGTAGCAGCATGGTGGGTGGCAGGGGAGGAATGTGTACTGTTCCAGAGTGGCTTATGATTTCAGTAATAGTGGTAGCAGCATGGTGTGTGGCAGGGAGGAATGTGAACTGTTACAGAGTGGCTTACAATTTCAGTAATAGTGGTAGCAGCATGGTGGGTGGCAGGGGAGGAATGTGTACTGTTACAGAGTGGCATATGATTTCAGTAATACTGGTAGCAGAATGGTGGGTGGCAGGAGAGAATGTGTGCTGTTACAGAGTGGCTTATGAGCTTATGTCTCTCCCTCACCCCCTCCCACACTCTTCCAACCCCTTGCCTATCTCACTCCCACTCTCTCTGCAATTTGACAAAACCACCAATGGCTGCTACATTTTCTCTACCACGAAATATGAGACAATAAAAGGCGGTGCACAGAAATTAAGCAACGAGGCAACAAGAATGAATGCCGGTGATTTAATGCTAGTACAAATTCTTCACGCTGTTTGTTTGTTCAGCGTGAAAAGTTTGTGCAAGAATTAAATCACCTGCATTCATACCTACTGCATCATTGTTTTATTTCGGTGCACCAGATTTTTTTTTTACTCTTTTGCCAGTATTTTCAAGTGCAGCAGTTTGAAACAGGTTTACTGCCTGAGCGCCATTGCTTTTTCTTTTTTCGGTTCTCACAAAAGACCAGAGCCTGGTATCATGGCGATCCCAAGTTATTGTACAAGTATATATGAGTAAGAACCACACTCCGCTTGTGCTGATGGAACCTTTGCACTTATCTACTTATAAACTACAAGTATTCACACAATGAAACAAGAGAAATGTTATTTGTAACAAAAGTAACCTTGTCTGTAACCTATGTAACATTTGCCTGTGTCTTCATTCAGATATCATACTGTTGTGTACTGACATATGACATGATCTTGTCTCTTGTCTTGACTCAGAATCTTTGTAAAAGAGCCTGGTGCTCAAAGGTATTTAATCCTAAGCATGAACTAAATAAATAAATACATTTCAAAAATACTGTTAGCAACACGCTGGGTGGTACAGGAGAATGTGAACTGCTGCGAGTGGCTTATGATTTCACCAATGCTGGTAGCAGCATGATGGGAGACAGGGAGGAAGGTGAACTGTTGCAGAGTGACTTAGTATTTCACTAATGCTGGTAGCAGCATGCTGGGTTACAGGGGAGGAAGGTGAACTGTTGCAGAGTAGCTAATGATTTCAGCAATACTGATAGCAACACACTGGGTGGTAGGGGAGGAGTGCAAACTGATTCAGAATGGCTCATGATTTCAGCAATACTGGTAGCAGCACAATTGGTAGCAGGGGAGGAATGAGAACTGTTGCAGAGTGGCTTATGATTTCAATAATCTGGTAGCGGTATGGTGGGTGGCAGGCGAAGAATGTGCACTGTTACAGAGTGACCTATGATTTCAGTAATACTGGTAGCAGCATTGCAGGTGGCAGGAGAGGAAAGTGTACTGTCACAGAGTGCCTTATGATTTCAGCAATACTGGTAGCAGCCTGCTGAGTGGCAGGGGAGGAATGTGAACTGTTACAGAGTGGCTTATGATTTCAGTACTACTGGTAGCAGTACGGTGGGTGGCAGGGGAGGATTATGAACTATTGCATAGAGGCTTATGATTTCAGTAATACTGGTAGCAGCATTACGGGTGGCAGGAGAGGAATATGTACTGTTACAGAGTGGTTAATGATTTCAGTAATACTGGTAGCAGCATTGCGGGAGGAAGGAGAGGAATGTGTACTGTTACAGAGTTGCTTATGATTTCAGTAATACGGGTATCAGCATGATGGGTAGCAGGAGAGGAATGTGTACTGTTACAGAGTGGCTTGTGATTTCAGTAATACTGGTAGCAGTATACTGGGTGGCAGGAAAGGAATGTGTACTGTTGCAGAGTGGCTTATGATTTCAATAATACAGGTAGCAGTATGGTGGGTGACAGCCGAAGAATGTGTACTGTTACAGAGTGGCTTATGATTTCAGTAATACTGGTAGCAGCACGGTGGGTAGCTGGGGAGGAATGTGTACAGTTGCAGAGTGGCTAATGATTTCAGTATTACTGGTAGCAGTATGGTTGGTGGCAGGGGAGGAATGAGTAGTGTTGCAGAGTTGTTTAAGATTTCAGTAATACTGGAAGCAGTATGGTGGGTGGCAGGGGAGGAATGTGTACTGTTACAGAGTGGCTTATGATTTCAGTTTTATTCGTAGCAGCATGGTGGGTGGCAGGAGAGGAATGTGTACTGTTACAGAGTGTCTTATAATTTCAGTAATACTTGTTGCAGTATGGTGGGTGGCAGGGGACGAATGTGTACTGTTACAGAATGACTTACGATTTCAGTGATTCTGGTAGCATCATGTTTGGGTGGCAGGGGAGGAAAGTATACTCTTACAGAGTGGCTTATGATTTCAGTAATACTGGTAGCAGCATGGTAGGTGGCAGGGGAGGAATGTGTACTGTTGCAGAGTGGTTTATGATTTCAGAAATACGGTTAGCAGTATGGTGGGTGGCAGGAGAGGAATGTGTACTGTTACAGAGTTGCTTATGATTTCAGTAATACTGCTATCAGTATGGTGGGTGGCAGGGGAGGAATGTGTACTTTTACATAGTGGCTTACGATTTCAGTAATACTGGTAGCAGTATGGTTGGTGGCAGGGGAGGAATATGTACTGTTACAGAGTGGTTAATGATTTCAGTAATACTGGAAGCAGCATTGCGGGTGGCAGGAGAGGAATGTGTACTGTTACAGAGTGTCTTTTGATTTCAGTAATACTGAAAGCAGTGTGGTGGGTGGCATTGAAGGAATGTGTACTTTTAGAGAGTTTCTTATGATTTCAGTAATACTGGTAGCAGCATGGTGGGAAGCAGGGGAGGAATGTGTACAGTTGCAGAGTGGCTTATGATGTCAGTATTACTGGTAGCAGTATGGTGGGTGGCAGGCGAGGAATGTGTACTGTTGCAGAGTGGTTTATGATTTCAGTAATACTGGTAGCAGTTTGGTGGGAGGCAGGAGAGGAATGTGTACCGTTACAGAGTGGCTTATGAATTCAGTAATACTGGTAGCAGTATGGTGGGTGGCAGGGGAGGAGTGTGTACTACTGCAGAGTGGTTTATGATTTCAGTAATACTGGTAGCAGTATGGTGGGTGGCAGGAGAGGAATGTGTACTGTTACAGAGTGGCTTATGATTTCAGTAATACTGGTAGCAGTATACTGGTGTGAGGAGGGTAGAGAATATGTACTGTTACAGAGTGGCTTATGATTTCAGTAATACTGGTAGCAGTATGGTGGGTGGCAGGAGGAATGTGACTGTTACAGAGTGGCTTATGATTTCAGTAATACTGGTAGCAGCATGTTGGGTGGCAGGTGAGGAATGTGTACTGTTACAGAGTGGCTTATGATTTCAGTAATACTGGTAGCAGCATGGTGGGTGGCAGGGAGGAATGTGTACTGTTACAGAGTGGCTTATGATTTCAGTAATACTGGTAGCAGCATGGTGGGTGGTAGGGAGGAATGAGTACTGTTACAGAGTGGCTTATGATTTCAGTAATACTGGTAGCAGCATGGTGGGTGGCAGGGAGGAATGTACTGTTACAGAGTGGCTTATGATTTCAGTAATACTGATTGCAGTATGGTGCATGGCAGGGAAGGAACGTGTACTGTTAAAGAGTGGCTTATGATTTCAGCAATACTGGAACAGTCTGCTGAGTGGCAGGGGAGGAATGTGTACTGTTACAGAGTGACTTTTGATTTCAGTAATACTGATAGCAGTGTGGTGGGTGGCATTGAAGGAATGTGTACTTTTAGAGAGTGGCTTATGATTTCAGTAATACTGGTAGCAGCATGGTGTGTAGCAGGGGAGGAATGTGTACAGTTGCAGAGTGGCTTATGATTTCAGTATTACTGGTAGCAGTATGGTGGGTGGCTGGGGAGGAATGTGTACTGTTGCAGAGTGGTTTATGATTTCAGTAATACTGGTAGCAGTATGGTGAGAGGCAGGAGAGGAATGTGTACTGTTACAGAGTGGCATATGATTTCAGTTATACTGGTAGCAGTATGGTGGGTGGCAAGGAAGGAGTGTGTACTGCTGCAAAGTGGTTTATGATTTCAGTAATACTGGTTGCAGTATGGTGGGTGGCAGGAGAGGAATGTGTACTGTTACAGAGTGGCTTATGATTTCAGTAATACTGGTAGCAGTATACTGTGTGGCAGGAGAGGAATGTGTACTGTTGCAGAGTTGCTTATGATTTCAGTACTGGTAGCAGTATGGTGGGTGGCAGGGGATGAATGTGTATTGTTACAGAGTGACGAATGATTTCAGTAATAGTGGTAGCAGCATGTTGGGTGGCAGGTGAGGAATGTGTACTTTTACAGAGTGGCTTATGATTTCAGTAATACTGGTAGCAGCATTGCGAGTGGCAGGGGAGGAATGTGTACTGTTACAGAGTGGCTTATGATTTCAGTAATACTGGTAGCAGCATTGCGAGTGGCAGGGGAGGAATGTGTACTGTTACAGAGTGCTTATGATTTCAGTAATACTGGTAGCAGCATGTTGGGTGGCAGGGGAGGAACGTGTACTGTTACAGAGTGGCTTATGAATTCAGTAATACTGGTAGCAGCATGGTGTGTGACAGGGGAGGAATGTGTACTTTTACAGAGTGGCTTATGATTTCAGTAATACTGGTAGCAGCATGGTGGGTAGCAAAAGAGGAATGTGTACTGTTACAGAGTGGCTTATGATTTCAGTAATACTGGTAGCAGCATGTTGGGTAGCAGGAGAGGAATGTGTGCTGTTACAGAGTGGCTTATGATTTCAGTAATACTGATAGCAGTATGGTGGGTGGCGGGGAAGGAATGTGTACTGTAACAGAGTGACTTTTGATTTCAGTAATACTGATAGCAGTGTTGTCGGAGGCAGGGAAGGAATGAGTTCTTTTACAGAGTGGCTTATGATTTCAGTAATACTGGAAGCAACACGGTGGGTAGAAGGGGAGGAATGTGTACAGTTGCAGAGTGGCTAATGATTTCAGTATTACTTGTAGCAGAATGGTTGGTGGCAGGGGAGCAATGTGTAGTGTCACAGAGTGGTTTAAGATTTCAGTAATTCTGGAAGCAGTATGGTGGGTGGCCGGGGAGGAATGTGTACTGTTACAGAGTGGCTTATGATTTCAGGAATATTGGTAGTAGTATGGTGGGTGGCAGGGGAGGAATGTGTACTGTTGCAGAGTGGCTTATGATTTCAGTAATACTGGTAGCAGTATACTGAGTGGCAGGAAAGGAATGTGTACTGTTGCAGAGTGGCTTATGATTTCAATAATACAGGTAGCAGTATGGTGGGTGACAGCGAAAGAATGTGTACTGTTACAAAGTGGCTTATGATTTCAGTAATACTGGTAGCAGCACGGTGGGTAGCTGGGGAGGAATGTGTACAGTTGCAGAGTGGCTAATGATTTCAGTATTACTGGTAGCAGTATGGTTGGTGGCAAGGGAGGAATGTGTAGTGTTGCAGAGTTGTTTAAGATTTCAGTAATACTACAAACAGTATGGTGGGTGGCAGGGGAGGAATGTGTACTGTTACAGAGTGGCTTATGATTTCAGTTTTACTCGTAGCAGCATGGTGGGTGGCAGGAGAGGAATGTGTACTGTTACAGAGTGTCTTATAATTTCAGTAATACTGGTTAGCAGTATGGTGGGTGGCAGGGGAGGAATGTGTACTGTTACAGAAGTGACTTATGATTTCAGTAATTCTGGTAGCAGCATGTTTGGGTGGGGGGAGGAATGTATACTGTTACAGAGTGGCTTATGATTTCAGTAATACTGGTAGCAGCATGGTGGTGGCAGGGGAGGAATGTGTACTGTTGCAGAGTGGCTAATGATTTCAGTAATACGGTTAGCAGTATGGTGGGTGGCAGGAGAGGAATGTGTACTGTTACAGAGTTGCTTATGATTTCAGTAATACTGCTATCAGTATGGTGGGTGGCAGGGAAGGAATGTGTACTTTTACATAGTGGCTTATGATTTCAGTAATACTGGTAGCAGTATGGTTGGTGGCAGGGGAGGAATGTGTCCTGCTGCAGAGTGGCTTATGATTTCAGTAATACTGGTAGCAGTATACTGGGTGGCAGGAGAGGAATATGTACTGTTACAGAGAGGTTAATGATTTCAGTAATACTGGAAGCAGCATTGCGGGTGGTAGGAGAGGAATGTGTACTGTTACAGATTGGCTTATGATTTCAGTAATGGTGGTAGCAGCACGGTGGGTGGCAGGAGAGGAATGTGAAGTGTTACAGAGTGGCTTATGATTTCAGTAATAGTGGTAGCAGTATGTTGGGTGGCAGGTGAGGAATGTGTACTGTTACAGAGTGGCTTATGATTTCAGTAATTCAGTTAGAAGAATGTTGGGTGGCAGGAGAGGAATGCGTACTGTTACAGAGTGGCTTATGATTTCAGTAATACTGGTAGCAGCATGGAGGGTGGCAGGGGAGGAATGTGTACTGTTACAGAGTTTTTTATGATTTCAGTAATACTGGTAGCAGCATGGTGGGTGGCAGGGAGGAATGTGTACTTTTACAGAGTGGCTTATGATTTCAGTAATACTGGTAGCACATGGTAGGTAGCTGGAAATGTGAACTGTTACAGAGTGGCTTATGATTTCAGTAATACTGGTAGCAGAATGGTGGTGGCAGGGGAGGAATGTGTACTGTTACAGAGTGGCTTATGATTTCAGTAATACTGGTAGCAGTATGGTGGGTGGCAGGGAGGAAAGTGAACTGTTGCAGAGTGGCTTATGATTTCAGTAATACTGGTAGCAGCATGGTGGGTGGCAGGGGAGGAATGTGTACTGTTACAGAGTGGCTTATGATTTCAGTAATACTGGTAGCAGCATGGTGGGTGGCAGGGAGGAATGTGTACTGTTACAGAGTGGCTTATGATTTCAGTAATACTGATAGCAGTGTTGTCGGAGGCAGGGAGGAATGATGTTCTTTTACAGAGTGGCTTATGATTTCAGTAATACTGGTAGCAGCACTGGTGAAGGGAGGAGAATGTGTACTGTTGCAGAGTGGCTTATGATTTCAGTAATACTGGTAGCAGAATGGTTGGGTGGCAGAGGAGGAATGTGTAGTGTTGCAGAGTGGTTTATGATTTCAGTAATACTGGAAGCAGTATGGTGGGTGGCAGGGGAGGAATGTGTACTGTTACAGAGTGGCTTATGATTTCAGTAATACTGGTAGCAGTATGGTGGGTGGCAGGGGAGGAATGTGTACTGTTGCAGAGTGGCTTATGATTTCAGTAATACTGGTAGCAGTATACTGGGTGGCTGGAAAGGAATGTGTACTGTTGCAGAGTGGCTTATGATTTCAATAATGCAGGTAGCAGCATGTTGGGTGGCATGGGAGGAATGTGTACTGTTACGGAGTGGTTTATGATTTCAGTAATACTGGTAGTAGCATGTTGGGTGGCAGGGGAGAAATGTGTACTTTTACAGAGTGGCCTATGATTTCAGTAATACGGGAAGCAGCATGGTGGGTAGGAGGAGAGGAATGTGTAGTGTTACAGAGTGGCTTATGATTTCAGTAATACTGGTAGCAGCATGGTGGGTAGCAGGAGAGGAATGTGTGCAGTTACAGAGTTGCTTATGATTTCAGTAATACTGATAGCAGTATATTGGGTTTAGATAGCATGTAGCAGCATGTGGGTGGCAGGGAGGAATGTGAACTGTTACAGAGTGGCTTATGATTTCAGTAATACTGGTAGCAGTATGGTGGGTGGCAGGGAGGAATGTGTACTGTTACAGAGTGGCTTATGATTTCAGTAATACTGGTAGCAGTATGGTGGGTGGCAGGGAGGAATGTGTACTGTTACAAGTGGCTTATGATTTCAGTAATACTGGTAGCAGTATGGTGGGTGGCAGGAGGAGAATGTGACTGTTACAGAGTGGCTTATGATTTCAGTAATACTGGTAGCAGTATGGTGGTGGCAGGAGAGGAAAGTGTACTGTTACAGAGTGGCTTATGATTTCAGTAATACTGGTAGCAGTATGGTGGGTGTGCAGAGGAGGAAGGTGGCTTATGTTACAGAGTGGTTATGATTTCAGTAATACTGGTAGCAGCATGGTGGGTGGCAGGGGAGGAATGTGTACTGTTACAGAGTGGCTTATGATTTCAGTAATACTGGTAGCAGCATGGTGGGTGGCAGGGAGGAATGTGTACTGTTACAGAGTGGCTTATGATTTCAGTAATACTGGTAGCAGCATGTGGGTGGCAGGAGAGGAATGTGTACTGTTACAGAGTGGCTTATGATTTCAGTAATACTGGTAGCAGTATGGTGGGTGGCAGGGGAGGAATGTGTACTGTTACAGAGTGGCTTATGATTTCAGTAATACTGGTAGCAGCATGGTGGGTGGCAGGGGAGGAATGTGTACTGTTACAGAGTGGCTTATGATTTCAGTAATACTGGTAGCAGCATGGTGGGTGGCAGGGGAGGAATGTGTACTGTTACAGAGTGGCTTATGATTTCAGTAATACTGGTAGCAGCATGGTGGGTGGCAGGGGAGGAATGTGTACTGTTACAGAGTGGCTTATGATTTCAGTAATACTGGTAGCAGCATGGTGGGTGGCAGGGAGGAATGTGTACTGTTACAGAGTGGCTTATGATTTCAGTAATACTGGTAGCAGTATGGTGGGTGGCAGGGAGGAATGTGTACTGTTACAGAGTGGCTTATGATTTCAGTAATACTGGTAGCAGCATGGTGGGTGGCAGGGAGGAATGTGTACTGTTACAGAGTGGCTTATGATTTCAGTAATACTGGTAGCAGCATGGTGGGTGGCAGGGGAGGAATGTGTACTGTTACAGAGTGGCTTATGATTTCAGTAATACTGGTAGCAGTATGGTGGGTGGCAGGGGAGGAATGTGTACTGTTACAGAGTGGCTTATGATTTCAGTAATACTGGTAGCAGCATGGTGGGTGGCAGGAGATGAATGTGTACTGTTGACAGAGTGGCTTATGATTTCAGTAATACTGGTAGCAGCATGGTGGGTGGCAGGAGAGGAATGTGTACTGTTACAGAGTGGCTTATGATTTCAGTAATACTGGTAGCAGCATGGTGGGTGGCAGGAGAGGAATGTGTACTGTTACAGAGTGGTTTATGATTTCAGTAATACTGGTAGCAGTATGGTGGGTGGAGGGGAGGAATGTGTACTGTTGCAGAGTGGCTTATGATTTCAGTAATACTGGTGGCAGTATGGTGGGTGCAGGGGAGGAATGTGTACTGTTACAGAGTGGCTTATGATTTCAGTAATACTGGTAGCAGTATGGTGGGTGGCAGGGGAGGAATGTGTACTGTTACAGAGTGGCTTATGATTTCAGTAATACTGGTAGCAGTATGGTGGGTGGAGGAGGAATGTGTACTGTTACAGAGTGGCTTATGATTTCAGTAATACTGGTAGCAGCATGGTGGGTGAGGGAGGAATGTGTACTGTTACAGAGTGGCTTATGATTTCAGTAATACTGGTAGCAGTATGGTGGGTGGCAGGAGGAATGTGTACTGTTACAGAGTGGCTTATGATTTCAGTAATACTGGTAGCAGTATGGTGGGTGGCAGGGAGTATTGTGAACTATTGCAGAGTGGCTTATGATTTCAGTAATACTGGTAGAAGCATTACGGGTGGCAGGAGGAATATGTACTGTTACAGAGTGGTTAATGATTTCAGTAATTCTGGTAGCAGCATTGTGGGAGGCAGGGAGGAATGTGTACTGTTACAGGTGGCTAATGATTTCAATAATACTGGTAGCAGCATGTTGAGTGGCAGGAGAGGAATGTGAAGTGTTACAGAGTGGCTTATGATTTCAGCAATACTGTTAGAAGTATGTTGGGTGGCAGGTGAGGAATGTGTACTGTTACAGAGTGGCTTATGATTTCAGTAACACTGGTAGCAGCATGGTGGGTGGCAGGAGAAGAATGTGTACTGTTACAGAGTGGCTTACGATTTCAGTAATACTGATAGTATGGTGGGTGGCAGGGAATAATGTGTACTGTTACAGAGTGGCTTATGATTTCAGCACTACTGTTAGCAGCCTGCTGAGTGGCAGGGGAGGAATGTGTACTGTTACAGAGTTACTTTTGATTTCAGTAATACTGGTAGCAGAATGTTGGGTGGCAGGGAAGGAATGTGTACTTTTACAGAGTGGCTTATGAATTCAGTAATACTGGTAGCAGAATTTTGTGTGGCATGGGAGGAATGTGAACTGTTGCAGAGTGGCCTATGATTTCAGTAATACAGGTAGCAGTATGGTGGGTAGCAGCAGAGGAATGTGTACTGTTACAGATTGGCTTACGACTTCAGAAATACTGGTAGCAGAATGGTGTTTGGCAGGGGTGGAATGTGTACTGTTGCAGAGTAGCTTTTGATTTCAGTAATTCTGGAAGCAGTATGTTGGGTGGCAGGGGAGGAAGGTGTACTGTTGCAGAGCGGCTTATTATTTCAGTAATACTGTTAGCAGCATGGTGGGTGGCGGGAGAAGAATGTGTACTGTTACAGAGTGGCTTACGATTTCAGTAATACTGGTAGCAGCATGGTGGGTGGCAGGGGAGGAATGTGTACTGTTGCAGAGTGGCTTATGATAACAGTAATACTGATAGCAGTATGGTGGGTGGCAGGGAAGGAATGTGTACTGTTACAGAGTGGCTTATGATTTCAGCACTACTGGTAGCAGCCTGCTGAGAGGCAGGGGAGGAATGTGTACTGTTACAGAGTGACTTTTGATTTCAGTAATACTGGTAGCAGAATGTTGGGTGGCAGGGAAGGAATGTGTACTTTTACAGAGTGGCTTATGATTTCAGTAATACTGGTAGCAGCATTTTGTGTGGCATGGGAGAAATGTGAACTGTTGCAGTGTAGCTTATGATTTCAGTAATACGGGTAGCAGTATGGTGGGTGGCAGCAGAGGAATGTGTACTGTTGCAGAGTGGCTTATGATTTCAGTACTACTGGTAGCAGCATGGTGGGTGGCAGGGGATGTATGTGTTCTGTTGCAGAGTGGCTTATGATTTCAGTAATACTGGTAGCAGTATTGTGGGTGGCAGGGGAGGAATGTGTACTGTTGCAGAGTGGCTTATGATTTCAGTAATACTGGTAGCAGCATTGTGGGTGGCAGGGGAGGAATGTGTACTGTTGCAGAGTGGCTTATGATTTCAGTAATACGGGTAGCAGTATGGTGGGTGGCAGGGGAGGAATGTGTACTGTTACAGAGTGGCTTACGACTTCAGAAATACTGGTAGCAGTATGGTGGGTGGCATTGGAGGAATGTGTACTGTTGCAGAGTAGCTTTTGATTTCAGTAATTCTGGAAGCAGTATGGTGGGTGGCAAGGGAGGAATGTGTACTGTTGCAGAGTGGCTTATGATTTCAGTAATACTGGTAGCAGTATTGTGGGTGGCAGGGGAGGAATGTGTACTGTTGCAGAGTGGCTTATGATTTCAGTAATACTGGTAGAAGCATGGAGTGTGGGGGAGGAATGTGTACTGTTACAGAGTGGCTTATGATTTCAATAATCTGGTAGCACATTGCGGGTGCAGGGAGGAATGTGTACCGTTGCAGAGTGGCTTATGATTTCAGTAATACTGGTAGCAGTATGGTGGGTGGCAGGGGACGAATGTGTACGGTTACAGAGTGGCTTACGACTACAGTAATACTGGTTACAGTATGGTGGGTGGCAGGGGAGGAATGTGTACTGTTACAGAGTGGCTTATGATTTCAGTAATACTGGTAGCAGTACCCTGGGTAGCAGGGAAGGAATGTGTACTGTTACAGAGTGACTTTTGATTTCAGTAATACTGGTAGCAGAATGGTGGGTGGCAGGGAAGGAATGTGTACTATTACAGAGTAGCTTATGATTTCAGTAATACTGGTAGCAGCATTTTGTGTGGCATGGGAGGAATGTGAACTGTTGCAGAGTGGCTTATGATTTCAGTAATACGGGTAGCAGTATGGTGGGTGGCAGCGGAGGAATGTGTACTGTTACAGAGTGGCTTGACTTCAGAAATACTGGTAGCAGTATGGTGTTTGGCAGGGGAGGAATGTGTACTGTTGCAGAGTAGCTTATGATTTCAGTAATTCTGGAAGCAGTATGGTGGGTGGCAGGGGAGGAATGTGTACTGTTGCAGAATGCCTTATGATTTCAGTAATACTGGTAGCAGTATAGTGGGTGGCAGGGGAGGAATGTGTACTGTTGCAGAGTGGCTTATGATTTCAGTAATACTGGTAGTAGTATACTGGGTGGCAGGACAGGAATGTGTACTGTTGCAGAGTGGCTTATGATTTCAATAATTCTGGTAGCAGCATGTTGGGTGACAGGAGAGGAATGTGTCTTGTAACAGAGTGTCTTATGATTTCAGTATACTGGTAGCAGTATGGTGGGTGGCAGGGAGGAATGTGTACTGTTACAGAGTGGCTTATGATTTCAGTAATACTGGTAGCAGCATTTGGTGGCAGGGAGGAATGTGTGACTGTTACAGAGTGCTATTATTTCAGCAATACTGGTAGCAGTCTGCTGAGTGGCAGGGGAGGAATGTGAACTGTTACAGAGTGGCTTATGATTTCAATAATACTGGTAGCTGTATGGTGGGTGGCAGGGGAGTAATGTGAACTATTGCAGAGTGGCTTATGATTTCAGTAATACTGGTAGAAGCATTACGGGTGGCAGGAGAGGAATATGTACTGTTACAGAGTGGTTAATGATTTCAGTAATTCTGGTAGCAGCATTGTGGGAGGCAGGAGAGGAATGTGTACTGTTACAGAGTGGCTTATGATTTCAGTAATACTGGTAGCAGCATGTTGAGTGGCAGGAGAGGAATGTGAAGTGTTACAGAGTGGCTTATGATTTCAGCAATACTGTTAGCAGTATTTTGGGTGGCAGTGAGAATGTGTACTCTTACAGAGGCTTATGATTTCAGTAATACTGGTAGCAGCATGGTGGGTGGCAGGGAGGAATGTGTGCTTTACAGGTGGCTTATGATTTCAGTAATACTGGTAGCAGCATGGTGGGTAGCAGGAGAAGAATGTGTACTGTTACAGAGTGGCTTACGATTTCAGTAATACTGGTAGCAGCATGCTGGGTGGCAGGAGATGTGTACTGTTACAGAGTGGCTTATGATTTCAGTAATACTGATAGCAGTATGGTGGGTGGCAGGAAGGAATGTGTACTGTTACAGAGTGGCTTATGATTTCAGTAATACTGGTAGCAGCCTGCTGAGTGGCAGGGAGGAATGTGTACTGTTACAGAGTGACTTTGATTTCAATGTATGGTAGCAGAATGGTGGGTGGCAGGAAGGAATGTGTACTTTTACAGAGTGGCTTATGATTTCAGTAATACTGGTAGCAGCATTTTGTGTGGCATGGGAGGAATGTGAACTGTTGCAGAGTGGCTTATGATTTCAGTAATACGGGTAGCAGTATGGTGGGTGGCAGCAGAGGAATGTGTACTGTTACAGAGTGGCTTACGACTTCAGAAATACTGGTAGCAGTATGGTGTTTGGCAAGGGAGGAATGTGTACTGTTGCAGAGTAGCTTATGATTTCAGTAATTCTGGAAGCAGTATGGTGGGTGGCAGAGGAGGAATGTGTACTGTTGCAGAGTGGCTTATGATTTCAGTACTACTGGTAGCAGCATGGTGGGTGGCAGGGGATGTATGTGTTCTGTTGCAGAGGCTTATGATTTCAGTAATACTGGTAGCAGTATTGTGGGTGGCAGGGGAGGAATGTGTACTGTTGCAGAGTGGCTTATGATTTCAGTAATACTGGTAGCAGCATTGTGGGTGGCAGGGCAGGAATGTGAACTGTTGCAGAGTGGCTTTTGATTTCAGTAATACGGGTAGCAGTATGGTGGGTGACAGGAGAGGAATGTGTACTGTAACAGAGTGTCTTATGATTTCAGTAATACTGGTAGCAGTATGGTGGGTGGCAGGGGACGAATGTGTAGTGTTACAGAGTGACTTATGATTTCAGTAATACTGTTAGCAGCATTGCAGTTGGCAGAAGAGGAATGTGTACTGTTACAGAGTGCCCTATTATTTCAGCAATACTGGTAGCAGCCTGCTGAGTTGCAGGGGAGGAATGTGAACTGTTACAGAGTGGCTTATGATTTCAATAATACTGGTAGCAGTATGGTGGGTGGGAGGGGAGTAATGTGAACTATTGCAGAGTGGCTTATGATTTCAGTAATACTGGTAGCAGCATGTTGACTGGCAGGAGAGGAATGTGAAGTGTTACAGAGTGGCTTATGATTTCAGTAATACTGGTAGCAGTATGTTGGGTGGCAGGTGAGGAATGTGTACTGTTACAGAGTGGCTTATGATTTCAGTAATACTGGTAGCAGCATGGTGGGTGGCAGGGGAGGAATGTGTACTGTTACAGAGTTTCTTATGATTTCAGTAATACTGGTAGCAGCATGGTGGGTAGCTGGAGAAGAATGTGTTCTGTTACAGAGTGCCTTACAATTTCAGTAATACTGGTAACAGCATGGTGGGAGGCTGGGGAGGAATGTGTACTGTTACAGAGTGGCTTATGATTTCAGCAATACTGGTAGCAGCCTGCTTAGTGGCAGGGGAGGAATGTGTACGGTTACAGAGTGACTTTTGATTTCAGTAATACTGATAGCAGTATGGTGGGTGGTCAGGGAAGGAATGTGTACTTTTACAGAGTGGCTTATGATTTCAGTAATACTGGTAGCTGCATGGTGGGTAGCAAGGGAGGAATGTGTACAGTTGCAGAGTGGCTTATGATTTCAGTAATACTGGTAGCAGTATGGTGGGTGGCAGGGGAGGAATGTGTACAGTTGCAGAGTGGCTTATGATTTCAGTAATACAGGTAGCAGTATGGTGGGTGGCATGGGAGGAATGTGTACTGTTACAGAGTGGACTACGATTTCAGTAATACTGGTAGCAGTATGGTGGGTGGCAGGGGAGGAATGTGTACTTTTACAGAGTGGCTTATGATTTCAGTAATACTGATAGTAGTATACTGGGTGGCAGGACAGGAAAGTGTACTGTTGCAGAGTGGCTTATGATTTCAATAATTCTGGTAGCAGCATGTTGGGTGACAGGAGAGGAATGTGTACTGTAACAGAGTGTCTTATGATTTCAGTAATACTGGTAGCAGTATGGTGGGTGGAGGGTCGATGTGTGAGTGTTACAGAGTGACTTATGATTTCATGTACTACTTAGCAGCATTGCAGTTGGCAGGAAGGAATGTGACTGTTACAGAGTGCCTTATTATTTCAGCAATACTGGTAGCAGCCTGCTGAGTGGCAGAGGAGGAATGTGAACTGTTACAGAGTGGCTTATGATTTCAATAATACTGGTAGCAGTATGGTGGGTGGCAGGGGAGTAATGTGAACTATTGCAGAGTGGCTTATGATTTCAGTAATACTGGTAGAAGCATTACGGGTGGCAGGAGAGGAATATGTACTGTTACAGAGTGGTTAATGATTTCAGTAATTCTGGTAGCAGCATTGTGGGAGGCAGGAGAGGAATGTGTACTGTTACAGAGTGGCTAATGATTTCAATAATACTGGTAGCAGCATGTTGAGTGGCAGGAGAGGAATGTGAAGTGTTACAGAGTGGCTTATGATTTCAGCAATACTGTTAGAAGTATGTTGGGTGGCAGGTGAGGAATGTGTACTGTTACAGAGTGGCTTATGATTTCAGTAATACTGGTAGCAGCATGGTGGGTGGCAGGAGAGGAATGTGTACTGTTACAGAGTGGCTTATGATTTCAGTAATACTGGTAGCAGTATGGTGGGTGGCAGGGAAGGAATGTGTACTGTTACAGAGTGGCTTATGATTTCAGTATACTGGTAGCAGCCTGCTGAGTGGCAGGGGAGGAATGTGTACTGTTACAGAGTGACTTTTGATTTCAGTAATACTGGTAGCAGAATGTTGGGTGGCAGGGAAGGAATGTGTACTTTTACAGAGTGGCTTATGAATTCAGTAATACTGGTAGCAGAATTTTGTGTGGCATGGGAGGAATGTGAACTGTTGCAGAGTGGCCTATGATTTCAGTAATACAGGTAGCAGTATGGTGGGTAGCAGCAGAGGAATGTGTACTGTTACAGATTGGCTTACGACTTCAGAAATACTGGTAGCAGAATGGTGTTTGGCAGGGGTGGAATGTGTACTGTTGCAGGTGGCTTATGATTTCAGTAATACTGGTAGCAGTATGGTGGGTGGCAGGGGAGGAATGTGTACTGTTGCAGAGTGGCTTATTATTTCAGTAATACTGGTAGCAGCATGGTGGGTGGCAGGAGAAGAATGTGTACTGTTACAGAGTGGCTTATGATTTCAGTAATACTGGTAGCAGCATGGTGGGTGGCAGGGAGGAATGTGTACTGTTACAGAGTGGCTTATGATTTCAGTAATACTGATAGCAGTATGGTGGGTGGCAGGGAAGGAATGTGTACTGTTACAGAGTGGCTTATGATTTCAGCACTACTGGTAGCAGCCTGCTGAGAGGCAGGGGAGGAATGTGTACTGTTACAGAGTGACTTTTGATTTCAGTAATACTGGTAGCAGAATGGTGGGTGGCAGGGAAGGAATGTGTACTTTTACAGAGTGGCTTATGATTTCAGTAATACTGGTAGCAGCATGGTGGGTGGCAGGAGAGGAATGTGTACTGTTGCAGAGTGGCTTATGATTTCAGTAATACTGGTAGCAGCATGGTGGGTGGCAGGGGAGGAATGTGTACTGTTGCAGAGTGGCTTATGATTTCAGTAATACTGGTAGCAGTATTGTGGGTGGCAGGGGAGGAATGTGTACTGTTGCAGAGTGGCTTATGATTTCAGTAATACTGGTAGCAGCATTGTGGGTGGCTGGGGAGGAATGTGTACTGTTGCAGAGTGGCTTATGATTATAGTAATACGAGTAGCAGAATGGTGGGTGGCAGGGGAGGAATGTGTACTGTTACAGAGAGGCTTACGACTTCAGAAATACTGGTAGCAGTATGGTGGGTGGCATTGGAGGAATGTGTACTTTTGCAGAGTAGCTTTTGATTTCAGTAATTCTGGAAGCAGTATGGTGGGTGGCAGGGGAGGAATGTGTACTGTTGCAGAGCGGCTTATGATTTCAGTAATACTGGTAGCAGTATTGTGGGTGGCAGGGGAGGAATGTGTACTGTTGCAGAGTGGCTTATGATTTCAGTAATACTGGTAGAAGCATGGGGGGTGGCAGGGGAGGAATGTGTACTGTTACAGATTGGCTTTTGATTTCAGTAATACGGGTAGCAGCATTGCGGGTGGCAGGGGAAGAATGTGTACCGTTGCAGAGTGGCTTATGATTTCAGTAATACTGGTAGCAGTATGGTGGGTGGCAGGGGACGAATGTGTACGGTTACAGAGTGGCTTACGACTATAGTAATACTGGTTACAGTGTGGTGGGTGGCAGGGGAGGAATGTGTACTGTTACAGAGTGGCTTATGATTTCAGTAATACTGGTAGCAGTACCCTGGGTAGCAGGGAAGGAATGTGTACTGTTACAGAGTGACTTTTGATTTCAGTAATACTGGTAACAGAATGGTGGGTGGCAGGAGGAATGTGTACTATTACAGGTAGCTTATGATTTCAGTAATACTGGTAGCAGCATTTTGTGTGGCATGGGAGGAATGTGAACTGTTGCAGAGTGGCTTATGATTTCAGTAATCGGGTAGCAGTATGGTGGGTGGCAGCGGAGGAATGTGTGCTGTTACAGATGTACTTCAGAAATACTGGTAGCAGTATGGTGTTTGGCAGGGAGGAATGTGTACTGTTGCAGGTAGCTTATGATTTCAGTAATTCTGGAAGCAGTATGGTGGGTGGGGGGAGGAATTGTACTGTTGCAGAATGGCTTATGATTTCAGTAATACTGGTAGCAGTATAGTGGGTGGCAGGGGAGGAATGTGTACTGTTGCAGAGTGGCTTATGATTTCAGTAATACTGGTAGTAGTATACTGGGTGGCAGGACAGGAATGTGTACTGTTGCAGAGTGGCTTATGATTTCAATAATTCTGGTAGCAGCATGTTGGGTGACAGGAGAGGAATGTGTACTGTAACAGAGTGTCTTATGATTTCAGTAATACTGGTAGCAGTATGGTGGGTGGCAGGGGTCGAATGTGTAGTGTTACAGAGTGACTTATGATTTCAGTAATACTGGTAGCAGCATTGCAGTTGGCAGAAGAGGAATGTGTACTGTTACAGAGTGCCTTATTATTTCAGCAATACTGGTAGCAGCCTGCTGAGTGGCAGAGGAGGAATGTGAACTGTTACAGAGTGGCTTATGATTTCAATAATACTGGTAGCAGTATGGTGGGTGGCAGGGGAGTAATGTGAACTATTGCAGAGTGGCTTATGATTTCAGTAATACTGGTAGAAGCATTACGGGTGGCAGGAGAGGAATATGTACTGTTACAGAGTGGTTAATGATTTCAGTAATTCTGGTAGCAGCATTGTGGGAGGCAGGAGAGGAATGTGTGACTGTTACAGAGTGGCTTATGATTTCAGTAATACTGGTAGCAGCATGTTAGTGGTGGGAGAGGAATGTGAGTGTTACAGAGTGGCTTATGATTTCAGCAATACTGGTAGCAGTATGTTGGGTGGCAGGTGAGGAATGTGTACTCTTACAGAGGCTTATGATTTCAGATATGAGCATGGTGGGTGGCAGGGAGGAATGTGTACTGTTACAGAGTGGCTTATGATTTCAGTAATACTGGTAGCAGCATGGTGGGTAGCAGGAGAAGAATGTTTACTGTTACAGAGTGGCTTACGATTTCTGTAATACTGGTAGCAGCATGCTGGGTGGCAGGGGAGGAATGTGTACTGTTACAGAGTGGCTTATGATTTCAGTAATACTGATAGCAGTATGGTGGGTGGCAGGAAGGAATGTGTACTGTTACAGAGTGGCTTATGATTTCAGTACTACTGGTAGCAGCCTGCTGAGTGGCAGGGGAGGAATGTGTACTGTTACTGAGTGACTTATGATTTCAGTAATACTGGTAGCAGAATGGTGGGTGGCAGGAAGGAATGTGTACTTTTACAGGTGGTTATGATTTCAGTAATACTGGTAGCAGCATTTTGTGTGGCATGGGAGGAATGTGAACTGTTGCAGAGTGGCTTATGATTTCAGTAATACGGGTAGCAGTATGGTGCGTGGCAGCAGAGGAATGTGTACTGTTACTGAGTGGCTTACGACTTCAGAAATACTGGTAGCAGTATGGTGTTTGGCAGGGGAGGAATGTGTACTGTTGCAGAGTAGCTTATGGTTTCAGTAATTCTGGAAGCAGTATGGTGGGTGGCAGAGGAGGAATGTGTACTGTTGCAGAGTGGCTTATGATTTCAGTACTACTGGTAGCAGCATGGTGGGTGGCAGGGGAAGTATGTGTTCTGTTGCAGAGTGGCTTATGATTTCAGTAATACTGGTAGCAGTATTGTGGGTGGCAGGGGAGGAATGTGTACTGTTGCAGAGTGGCTTATGATTTCAGTAATACTGGTAGCAGCATTGTGGGTGGCAGGGCAGGAATGTGTACTGTTGCAGAGTGGCTTATGATTTCAGTAATAGTGGTAGCAGTATGGTGGGTGACAGGAGAGGAATGTGTACTGTAACAGAGTGTCTTATGATTTCAGTAATACTGGTAGCAGTATGGTGGGTGGCAGGGGACGAATGTGTAGCTGTTACAGAGTGACTTATGATTTCAGTAATACTGTTAGCAGCATTGCAGTTGGCAGAAGAGGAATGTGTACTGTTACAGAGTGCCTATGATTTCAACAATACTGGTAGCAGCCTGCGTGAGTTGCAGGGGAGGAATGTGAACTGTTACAGAGTGGCTTATGATTTCAATAATACTGGTAGCAGTATGGTGGGTGGGAGGGGAGTAATGTGAACTATTGCAGAGTGGCTTATGATTTCAGTAATACTGGTAGCAGCATGTTGACTGGCAGGAGAGGAATGTGAAGTGTTACAGAGTGGCTTATGATTTCAGCAATACTGTTAGCAGTATGTTGGGTGGCAGGTGAGGAATGTGTACTCTTACAGAGTGGCTTATGATTTCAGTAATACTGGTAGCAGCATGGTGGGTGGCAGGGGAGGAATGTGTACTTTTACAGAGTTTCTTATGATTTCAGTAATACTGGTAGCAGCATGGTGGGTAGCTGGAGAAGAATGTGTTCTGTTACAGAGTGCCTTACAATTTCAGTAATACTGGTAACAGCATGGTGGGAGGCTAGGGAGGAATGTGTACTGTTACAGAGTGGCTTATGATTTCAGTAATACTGATAGCAGTATGGTGGGTGGCAGGGAAGGAATGTGTACTGTTACAGAGTGGCTTATGATTTCAGCACTACTGGTAGCAGCCTGCTGAGTGGCAGGGGAGGAATGTGTATTGTTACAGAGTGACTTTTGATTTCAGTAATACTGGTAGCAGAATGGTGGGTGGCAGGGATGGAATGTGTACTTTTACAGAGTGGCTTATGATTTCAGTAATACTGGTAGCAGCATTTTGTTTGGCATGGGAGGAATTTGAACTGTTGCAGAGTGGCTTATGATTTCAGAAATGCTGGTAGCAGTAAGGTGGGTAGCAGGGAAGGAATGTGTACTGTTACAGAGTGACTTTTGATTTCAGTAATACTGGCAGCAGAATGGTGGGTGGCAGCGAAGGAATGTGTACTTTTACAGAGTAGCTTATGCTTTCAGTAATACTGGTAGCAGCATTTTGTGTGGCATGGGAGGAATGTGAACTATTGCAGAGTGGCTTATGATTTCAGTAATACGGGTAGCAGTATGGTGGGTGGCAGCGGAGGAATATGTGCTGTTACAGAGTGGCTTACGACTTCAGAAATACTGGTAGCAGTATGGTGTTTGGCAGGGGAGGAATGTGTACTGTTGCAGAGTAGCTTATGATTTCAGTAATTCTGGAAGCAGTATGGTGGGTGGCAGGGGAGGAATGTGTACTGTTGCAGAATGGCTTATGATTTCAGTAATACTGGTAGCAGTATAGTGGGTGGCAGGGGAGGAATGTGTACTGTTGCAGAGTGGCTTATGATTTCAGTAATACTGGTAGTAGTATACTGGGTGGCAGGACTGGAATGTGTACTGTTGCAGAGTGGCTTATGATTTCAATAATTCTGGTAGCCGCATGTTGGGTGACAGGAGAGGAATGTGTACTGTAACAGAGTGTCTTATGATTTCAGTAATACTGGTAGCAGTATGGTGGGTGGCAGGGGTCGAATGTGTAGTGTTACAGAGTGACTTATGATTTCAGTAATACTGTTAGCTGCATTGCAGTTGGCAGAAGTTGAATGTGTACTGTTACAGAGTGCCTTATTATTTCAGCAATACTGGTAGCAGTCTGCTGAGTTGCAGGGGAGGAATGTGAACTGTTACAGAGTGGCTTATGATTTCAATAATACTGGTAGCAGTATGGTGGGTGGCAGGGGAGTAATGTGAACTATTGCAGAGTGGCTTATGATTTCAGTAATACTGGTAGAAGCATTACGGGTGGTAGGAGAGGAATATGTACTGTTACAGAGTGGTTAATGATTTCAGTAATTCTGGTAGCAGCATTGTGGGAGGTAGGAGAGGAATGTGTACTGTTACAGAGTGGCTTATGATTTCAGTAATACTGGTAGCAGCATGGTGGGTGGCAGGGGAGGAATGTGTAATTTTACAGAGTGGCTTATGATTTCAGTATTACTGGTAGCAGCATGGTGGGTAGCAGGAGAAGAATGTTTACTGTTACAGAGTGGCTTACGATTTCTGTAATACTGGTAGCAGCATGCTGGGTGGCAGGGGAGGAATGTGTACTGGTACAGAGTGGCTTATGATTTCAGTAATACTGATAGCAGTATGGTGGGTGGCAATAAGGAATGTGTACTGTTACAGAGTTGCTTATGATTTCAGTACTACTGGTAGCAGCCTGCTGAGTGGCAGGGGAGGAATGTGTACTGTTACTGAGTGACTTTTGATTTCAGTAATACTGGTAGCAGAATGGTGGGTGGCAGGGAAGGAATGTGTACTTTTACAGAGTGGCTTATGATTTCAGTAATACTGGTAGCAGCATTTTGTGTGGCATGGGAGGAATGTGAACTGTTGCAGAGTGGCTTATGATTTCAGTAATACGGGTAGCAGTATGGTGCGTGGCAGCAGAGGAATGTGTACTGTTACTGAGTGGCTTACGACTTCAGAAATACTGGTAGCAGTATGGTGTTTGGCAGGGGAGGAATATGTACTGTAGCAGAGTAGCTTATGATTTCAGTAATTCTGGAAGCAGTATGGTGGGTGGCAGAGGAGGAATATGTACTGTTGCAGAGTGGCTTATGATTTCAGTACTACTGGTAGCAGCATGGTGGGTGGCAGGGGATGTATGTGTACTGTTGAAGAGTGGCCTATGATTTCAGTAATACTGGTAGCAGCATTGTGGGTGGCAGGGGAGGAATGTGTACTGTTGCAGAGTGGCTTTTGATTTCAGTAATACTTGTAGCAGTATGGTGGGTGACAGGAGAGGAATGTGTACTGTAACAGAGTGTCTTATGATTTCAGTAATAATGGTAGCAGTATGGTGGGTGGCAGGGGTCGAATGTGTAGTGTTACAGAGTGACTTATGATTTCAGTAATACTGGTAGCTGCATTGCAGTTGGCAGAAGAGGAATGTGTACTGTTACAGAGTGCCTTATTATTTCAGCAATACTGGTAGCAGCCTGCTGAGTTGCAGGGGAGGAATGTGAACTGTTACAGAGTGGCTTATGATTTCAATAATACTGGTAGCAGTATGGTGGGTGGCAGGGAGTAATGTGAACTATTGCAGAGTGGCTTATGATTTCAGTAATACTGGTAGAAGCATTACGGGTGGCAGGAGAGGAATATGTACTGTTACAGAGTGGCTTATGATTTCAGTAATACTGGTAGCAGCATTGTGTGAGGCAGGAGAGGAATGTGTACTGTTACAGAGTGGCTTATGATTTCAGTAATACTGGTAGCAGCATGTTGAGTGGCAGGAGATGAATGTGAAGTGTTACAGAGTGGCTTAAGATTTCAGCAATACTGTTAGCAGTATGTTGGGTGGCAGGTGAGGAATGTGTACTGTTACAGAGTTGCTTATGATTTCATTAATACTGGTAGCAGCATGGTGGGTAGCAGGAGAAGAATGTGTTCTGTTACAGAGTGCCTTACAATTTCAGTAATACTGGTAGCAGCATGGTGGGAGGCTGGGGAGGAATGTGTACTGTTACAGAGTGGCTTATGATTTCAGTAATACTGATAGCAGTATGGGTGGAGGGGAGGAATGTGTACTGTTACAGAGTGGCTTATGATTTCAGCACTACTGGTAGCAGCCTGCTGAGTGGCAGGGGAGGAATGTGTATTGTTACAGAGTGTCTTTTGATTTCTGTAATACTGGTAGCAGAATGGTGGGTGGCAGGGAAGGAATGTGTACTTTTACAGAGTGGCTTATGATTTTAGTAATACTGGTAGCAGCATTTTGTTTGGCATGGGAGGAATTTGAACTGTTGCAGAGTGGCTTATGATTTCAGTAATTTTGGAAGCAGTATGGTGGGTGGCAGGGGAGGAATGTGTACTGTTGCAGAGTGGCTTATGATTTCAGTACTACTTTTAGCAGCATGGTGGGTGGCAGGGGATGTATGTGTTCTGTTGCAGAGTGGCTTCTGGTTTCAGTAATACTGGTAGCAGTATTGTGGGTGGCAGGGAGGAATGTGTACTGTTGCAGAGTAGCTTATGATTTCAGTAATACTGGTAGCAGCAGTATGGGTGGGGGGAGGAGATGTACTGTTGCAGAGTGGCTTATGATTTCAATAATCTGGTAGCAGCATGTTGGGTGACAGGAGAGGAATGTGTGCTGTAACAGAGTGTCTTATGATTTCAGTAATACTGGTAGCAGTATGGTGGGTGGAGGGTCGAGATGTGTACTGTTACAGAGTGACTTATGATTTCAGTAATACTGGTAGCAGCATACAGTTGGCAGGAGAGGAATGTACTGTTACAGAGTGCCTTATTATTTCAGCAATACTGGTAGAAGCCTGCTGAGTGGCAGAGGGAGGAATGTGAACTGTTACAGAGTGGCTTATGATTTAATACTGGTAGCAGTATGGTGGGTGGCAGGGAGGAATGTGACTGTTGCAGAGTGGCTTATGATTTCAGTAATACTGGTAGAAGCATTACGGGTGGCAGGAGAGAATATGTACTGTTTCAGAGTGGTTAATGATTTCAGTAATACTGGTAGCAGCATTGTGGGAGGCAGGAGGAATGTGTACTGTTACAGAGTGGCTTATGATTTCAATAATACTGGTAGCAGCATGTTGAGTGGCAGGAGAGGAATGTGAAGTGTTACAGAGTGGCTTATGATTTCAGCAATACTGTTAGAAGTATGTTGGGTGGCAGGTGATAAATGTGTACTGTTACAGAGTGGCTTATGATTTCAGTAATACTGGTAGCAGCATGGTGGGTTGCAGGAGAAGAATGTGTACTGTTACAGAGTGGCTTACGATTTTAGTAATACTTGTAGCAGCATGGTGGGCGGCAGGGGAGGAATGTGTACTGTTACAGAGTGGCTTTTGATTTCAGTAATACTGATAGTATGGTGGGTGGCAGGGAATAATGTGTACTGTTACAGAGTGGCTTATGATTTCAGCACTATTGTTAGCAGCCTGCTGAGTGGCAGGGGAGGAATGTGTACTGTTACATAGTGTCTTTTGATTTCAGTAATACTGGTAGCAGAATGGTGGGTGGCAGGGAAGGAATGTGTACTTTTACAGAGTGGCTCATGATTTCAGTAATACTGGTAGCAGCATTTTGTGTGGCATGGGAGGAATGTGAACTGTTGCAGAGTGGCTTATGATTTCAGCAATACAGGTAGCAGTATGGTGGGTGGCAGCAGAGGTATGTGTACTGTTACAGAGTGGCTTACGACTTCAGAAATACTGGTAGCAGTATGGTGTTTGGCAGGGGAGGAATGTGTACTGTTGCAGAGTAGCTTAAGATTTCAGTAATTCTGGAAGCAGTATGGTGGGTGGCAGGGGAGGAATGTGTACTTTTGCAGAGTGGCTTATGATTTCAGTAATACTGGTAGCAGCATTGTGGGTGGCATTGGAGGAATGTGTACTGTTGCAGAGTAGCTTTTGATTTCAGTAATTCTGGAAGCAGTATGGTGGGTTGCAGGGGAGGAAGGTGTACTGTTGCAGTGCGGCTTATTATTTCAGTAATACTGTTAGCAGCATGGTGGGTGGCAGGAGAAGAATGTGTACTGTTACAGAGTGGCTTACGATTTCAGTAATACTGATAGCAGTATGGTGGGTGGCAGGGAAGGAATGTGTACTGTTACAGAGTGGCTTATGATTTCAGCATACTGGTAGCAGCCTGCTGAGGTGGCAGGGAGGAATGTGTACTGTTACAGAGTGACTTATGATTTCAGTAATACTGGTAGCAGAATGTTGGTGGCAGGAAGGAATGTGTACTTTTACAGAGTGGCTTATGATTTCAGTAATACTGGTAGCAGCATTTTGTGTGGCATGGGAGGAATGTGAACTGTTGCAGAGTGGCTTATGATTTCAGTAATAGGTAGCAGTATGGTGGGTGGCAGAGAGGAATGTGTACTGTTACAGAGTGGCTTATGATTTCAGTAATACTGGTAGCAGTATGGTGGTGTGGGAGGAGGAATGTGTACTGTTACAGAGTGCTTATGATTTCAGTAATACTGGTAGCAGTATGGTGGGTGGCAGGGAGGAATGTGTACTGTTGCAGAGTGGCTTATGATTTCAGTAATACTGGTAGCAGCATGGTGGGTGGCAGGGGAGAATGTGTACTGTTGCAGAGTGGCTTATGATTTCAGTAATACTGGTAGCAGTATTGGTGGGTGGCAGGGGAGGAATGTGTACTGTTACAGAGTGGCTTATGATTTCAGTAATACTGGTAGCAGCATTGGTGGGTGGTGGGGAGGAATGTGTACTGTTGCAGAGTGGCTTATGATTTCAGTAATACTGGTAGCAGTATGGTGGGTGGCAGGGAGGAATGTGTACTGTTACAGAGAGGCTTACGACTTCAGAAATACTGGTAGCAGTACGGTGGGTGGCATTGGAGGAATGTGTACTGTTGCAGAGTAGCTTTTGATTTCAGTAATTCTGGTAGCAGTATGGTGGGTGGCAGGGGAGGAATGTGTACTGTTGCAGAGTGGCTTATGATTTCAGTAATACTGGTAGCAGCATTGTGGGTGGCAGGGGAGGAATGTGTACTGTTGCAGAGTGGCTTATGATTTCAGTAATACTGGTAGCAGCATGGTGGGTGGCAGGGGAGGAATGTGTACTGTTACAGATTGGCTTATGATTTCAGTAATACGGGTAGCAGCATTGCGGGTGGCAGGGGAGGAATGTGTACTGTTGCAGAGTGGCTTATGATTTTAGTAATACTGGTAGCAGTATGGTGGGTGGCAGGGAGGAATGTGTACTGTTACAGAGTGGCTTATGATTTCAGTAATACTGGTAGCAGTACATGGTGGAGGCAGGGAGGAATGTGTACTGTTGCAGAGTGGCTTATGATTTCAGTAATACTGGTAGCAGTATGGTGGGTGGCAGGAGGAATGTGTACTGTTACAGAGTGGCTTATGATTTCAGTAATACTGGTAGCAGTATGGTGGGTGGCAGGGGAGGAATGTGTACTGTTACAGAGTGGCTTATGATTTCAGTAATACTGGTAGCAGTATGGTGGGTAGCAGGGAAGGAATGTGTACTGTTACAGAGTGACTTGATTTCAAAGTACAGGGTGGTTATGATTTCAGTAATACTGGTAGCAGCATGTTGTGGTGGCAGGGAGGATGTGAACTGTTGCAGAGTGGCTTATGATTTCAGTATGGTAGCAGTATGGTGGGTGGCAGCGGAGGAATGTGTACTGTTACAGAGTGGCTTACGACTTCAGAAATACTGGTAGCAGTATGGTGTTTGGCAGGGGAGGAATGTGTACTGTTGCAGAGTAGCTTATGATTTCAGTAATTCTGGAAGCAGTATGGTGGGTGGCAGGGGAGGAATGTGTACTGTTGCAGAATGGCTTATGATTTCAGTAATACTGGTAGCAGTATAGTGGGTGGCAGGGCAGGAATGTGTACTGTTGCAGAGTGGCTTATAATTTCAGTAATACTGGTAGTAGTATACTGGGTGGCAGGACAGGAATGTGTACTGTTGCAGAGTGGCTTATGATTTCAATAATTCTGGTAGCAGCATGTTGGGTGACAGGAGAGGAATGTGTACTGTAACAGAGTGTCTTATGATTTCAGTAATACTGGTAGCAGTATGGTGGGTGGCAGGGTCGAATGTGTAGTGTTACAGAGTGACTTATGATTTCAGTAATACTGTAGCAGCATTGCAGTTGGCAGAAGAGGAATGTGTACTGTTACAGAGTGCTTATTATTTCAGCAATACTGGTAGCAGTCTGCTGAGTGGCAGGGAGGAATGTGAACTGTTACAGAGTGGCTTATGGTTTCAATAATACTGGTAGCAGTATGGTGGGTGCAGGGGAGTAATGTGAACTATTGCAGAGTGGCTTATGATTTCAGTAATACTGTGAGAAGCATTACATGTGGTGGAGGAGGAATATGTACTGTTACAGAGTGGCTTATTATTTCAGTAATACTGGTAGCAGCATTGTGGGAGGCAGGAGGAATGTGTACTGTTACAGAGTGGCTTATGATTTCAGTAATACTGGTAGCAGCATGTGTGGTGGGAGAGAGGAATGTGAAGTGTTACAGAGTGGCTTATGATTTCAGCAATACTGTTAGCAGTATGTTGGGTGGCAGGTGAGGAATGTGTACTCTTACAGAGAGGCTTATGATTTCAGTAATACTGGTAGCAGCATGGTGGGTGGCAGGGGTGGAATGTGTACTTTTACAGAGTGGCTTATGATTTCAGTAATACTGGTAGCAGCATGGTGGGTAGCAGGAGAAGAATGTGGACTGTTACAGAGTGGCTTACGATTTCTGTAATACTGGTAGCAGCATGCTGGGTGGCAGGGGAGGAATGTGTACTGTTACAGAGTGGCTTATGATTTCAGTAATACTGATAGCAGTATGGTGGGTGGCAGGAAGGAATGTGTACTGTTACAGAGTGGCTTATGATTTCAGCACTACTGGTAGCAGCCTGCTGAGTGGCAGGGGAGGAATGTGTACTGTTACAGAGTGACTTTTGATTTCAGTAATACTGGTAGCAGAATGGTGGGTGGCAGGGAAGGAATGTGTACTTTTACAGAGTGGCTTATGATTTCAGTATTACTGGTAGCAGCATTTTGTGTGGAATGGGAGGAATGTGAACTGAGGCAGAGTGGCTTATGATTTTAGTAATATGGGTAGCAGTATGGTGGGTGGCAGCAGAGGAATGTGTACTGTTACGGAGTGGCTTACGACTTCAGAAATACTGGTAGCAGTATGGTGTTTGGCAGGGGAGGAATGTGTACTGTTGCAGAGTAGCTTATGATTTCAGTAATTCTGGAAGCAGTATGGTGGGTGGCAGGGGAGGGATGTGTACTGTTGCAGAATGGCTTATGATTTCAGTAATACTGGTAGCAGTATAGTGGGTGGCAGGGGAGGAATGTGTACTGTTGCAGAGTGGCTTATAATTTCAGTAATACTGGTAGTAGTATACTGGATGGCAGGACAGGAATGTGTACTGTTGCAGAGTGGCTTATGATTTCAATAATTCTGGAAGCAGCATGTTGGGTGACAGGAGAGGAATGTGTTCTATAACAGAGTGTCTTATGATTTCAGTAATACTGGCAGCAGTATGGTGGGTGGCAGGGGTCGAATGTGTAGTGTTACAGAGTGACTTATGATTTCAGTAATACTGTTAGCAGCATTGCAGTTGGCAGAAGAGGAATGTGTACTGTTACAGAGTGCCTTATTATTTCAGCAATACTGGTAGCAGTCTGCTGAGTGGCAGGGGAGGAATGTGAACTGTTACTGAGTGGCTTATGATTTCAATAATACTGGTAGCAGTATGGTGGGTGGCAGGGGGAGTAATGTGAACTATTGCAGAGTGGCTTATGATTTCAGTAATACTGGTAGAAGCATTACGTGTGGCAGGAGAGGAATATGTACTGTTACAGAGTGGCTTATGATTTCAGTAATACTGGTAGCAGCATTGTGGGAGGCAGGAGAGGAATGTGTACTGTTACAGAGTGGCTTATGATTTTAGTAATACTGGTAGCAGCATGTTGAGTGGCAGGAGAGGAATGTGAAGTGTTACAGAGTGACTTATGATTTCAGCAATACTGTTAGCAGTATGTTGGGTGGCAGGTGAGTAATGTGTACTCTTACAGAGAGGCTTATGATTTCAGTAATACTGGTAGCAGCATGGTGGGTGGCAGGGGAGGAATGTGTACTTTTACAGAGTGGCTTATGATTTCAGTAATACTGGTAGCAGCATGGTGGGTAGCAGGAGAAGAATGTGTACTGTTACAGAGTGGCTTCGATTTCTGTAATACTGGTAGCAGCATGCTGGGTGGCAGGGAGGAATGTGTACTGTTACAGAGTGGCTTATGATTTCAGTAATACTGCAGTATGGTGGGTGGCAGGAAGGAATGTGTACTGTTACAGAGTGGCTTATGATTTCAGCACTACTGGTAGCAGCCTGCTGGTGGCAGGGAGGAATGGTTACAGAGTGACTTTTGATTTCAGTAATACTGGTAGCAGAATGGTGGGTGGCTGGGACGGAATGTGTACTTTTACAGAGTGGCTTATGATTTCAGTATTACTGGTAGCAGCATTTTGTGTGGCATGGGAGGAATGTGAACTGTTGCAGAGTGGCTTATGATTTTAGTAATACGGGTAGCAGTATGGTGGGTGGCAGCAGAGGAATGTGTACTGTTACTGAGTGGCTTACGACTTCAGAAATACTGGTAGCAGTATGGTGTTTGGCAAGGGAGGAATGTGTACTGTTGCAGAGTGGCTTATGATTTCAGTACTACTGGTAGCAGCATAGTGGGTGGCAGGGGATGTATGTGTTCTGTTGCAGAGTGGCTTATGATTTCAGTAATACTTGTAGCAGTATTGTGGGTGGCAGGGGAGGAATGTGTACTGTTGCAGAGTGGCTCATGATTTCAGTAATACTGGTAGCAGCATTGTGGGTGGCAGGGGAGGAATGTGTACTGATGCAGAGTGGCTTTTGATTTCAGTAATACGGGTAGCAGTATGGTGGGTGACAGGAGAGGAATGTGTACTGTAACAGAGTGTCTTATGATTTCAGTAATACTGGTAGCAGTATGGTGGGTGGCAGGGGTCGAATGTGTAGTGTTACAGATTGACTTATGATTTCAGTAATACTGGTAGCAGCATTGCAGTTGGCAGAAGAGGAATGTGTACTGTTACAGAGTGCCTTATTATTTCAGCAATACTGGTAGCAGCCTGCTGAGTGGCAGGGGAGGAATGTGAACTGTTACAGAGTGGCTTATGATTTCAATAATACTGGTAGCAGTATGGTGGGTGGCAGGGAGTAATGTGAACTATTGCAGAGTTGCTTATGATTTCAGTAATACTGGTAGAAGCATTACGGGTGGCAGGAGAGGAATATGTACTGTTACAGAGTGGTTAATGATTTCAGTAATTCTGGTAGCAGCATTGTGGGAGGCAGGAGAGGAATGTGTACTGTTACAGAGTGGCTTATGATTTCAGTAATACTGGTAGCAGCATGTTGAGTGGCAGGAGAGGAATGTGAAGTGTTACAGAGTGGCTTATGATTTCAGCAATACTGTTAGCAGTATGTTGGGTGGCAGGTGAGGAATGTGTACTCTTACAGAGTGGCTTATGATTTCAGTAATACTGGTAGCAGCGTGGTGGGTGGCAGGGGTTGAATGTGTACTTTTACAGAGTTGCTTATGATTTCAGTAATACTGGTAGCAGCATGGTGGGTAGCAGGAGAAGACTGTGTACTGTTACAGAGTGCGTTACAATTTCAGTAATACTGGTAGCAGTATGGTGGGTGGCAGGGAAGGAATGTGTACTGTTACAGAGTGGCTTATGATTTCAGCACTACTGGTAGCAGCCTGCTGAGTGGCAGGGGGAGGAATGTGTATTGTTACAGAGTGACTTTTGATTTCAGTAATACTGGTAGCAGAATGGTGGGTGGCAGGGAAGGAATGTGTACTTTTTACTGAGTGGCTTATGATTTCAGTAATACTGGTAGCAGCATTTTGTTTGGCTTGGGAGGAATGTGAACTGTTGCAGAGTGGCTTATGATTTCAGTAATTCGGGTAGCAGTATGGTGGGTGGCAGCAGAGGAATGGTACTGTTACAGAGTGGCTTACAACTTCAGAAATACTGGTAGCAGTATGGTGTTTGGCAGGGGAGGAATGTGTACTGTTGCAGAGTAGCTTATGATTTCAGTAATTCTGGAAGCAGTATGGTGGGTGGCAGAGGAGGAATGTGTACTGTTGCAGAGTGGCTTATGATTTCAGTACTACTGGTAGCAGCATGGTGGGTGGCAGGGGATGTATGTGTTCTGTTGCAGAATGGCTTATGGTTTCAGTAATACTGGTAGCAGTATTGTGGGTGGCTGGGGAGGAATGTGTACTGTTGCAGAGTAGCTTATGATTTCAGTAATACTGGTAGCAGCATTGTGGGTGGCAGGGGAGGAATGTGTACTGTTGCATAGTGGCTTATGATTTCAGTAATACGGGTAGCAGTATGGTGGGTGGAATGGTAGGAATGTGTACTGTTGCAGAGTGGCTTTTGATTTCAGTAATTCTGGAAGCAGTATGGTGGGTGGCAGGAGGAATGTGTACTGTTACAGAGTGGCTTATGATTTCAGTAATACTGGTAGCAGTATAGTGGTTGGCAGGGGAGGAATGTGTACTGTTACAGAGTGGCTTATGATTTCAGTAATGCTTGTACAGCATGGTGGGTGGCAGGGGTGGAATGTGTACTTTTACAGAGTGGCTTATGATTTCAGTAGTACGTGTAGCAGCATTGCGGGTGGAAGGGGAGGAATGTGTACTGTTGCAGAGGGTCTTATGATTTCAGTAATACTGGTAGCAGTATGGTGGGTGGCAGGGGAGGAATGTGTACTGTTACAGAGTGGCTTACGACTACAGTAATACTGGTTTCAGTATGGTGGGTGGCAGGGGAGGAATGTGTACTGTTACAGAGTGGCTTATGATTTCAGTAATACTGGTAGCAGTATGGTGGTTGGCAGGGAAGGAATGTGTATTGTTACAGAGTGACTTTTGATTTCAGTAATACTGGTAGCAGAATGGTGGGTGGCAGCGGAGGAATGTGTACTGTTACAGAGTGGATTATGACTTCAGAAATACTGGTAGCAGTATGGTGTTTGGCAGGGGAGGAATGTGTACTGTTGCAGAGTAGCTTATGATTTCAGTAATTCTGGAAGCAGTATGGTGGGTGGCACTGGAGGAATGTGTACTGTTGCAGAGTGGCTTATGATTTCAGTACTACTGGTAGCAGCATGGTGGGTGGCAGGGGAGGAATGTGTACTGTTGCAGAGTGGCTTATGATTTCAGTAATACTGGTAGCAGTATTGTGGGTGGCAGGGGAGGAATGTGTACTGTTGCAGAGTGGCTTATGATTTCAGTAATACTGGTAGCAGTATGGTGGGTGGCAGGGGAGGAATGTGTACTGTTACAGAGTGGCTTATGATTTCAGTAATACTGGTAGCAGCATGGTGGGTGGCAGGGGAATGTGTACTGTTACAGAGTGGCTTATGATTTCAGTAATACTGGTAGCAGCATGGTGGGTGGCAGGGGAGGAATGTGTACTGTTACAGAGTGGCTTATGATTTCAGTAATACTGGTAGCAGTATGGTGGGTGGCAGGGGAGGAATGTGTACTGTTACAGAGTGGCTTATGATTTCAGTAATACTGGTAGCAGTATGGTGGGTGGCAGGGGAGGAATGCGTACTGTTACAGAGTGGCTTATGATTTCAGTAATTCTGGTAGCAGTGTGGTGGGTGGCAGGCGAGGAATGTGTACTGTTACAGAGTGGCTTATGCCTTATTACATCCTCTCCCTCACCCCCCCCACACTCTTCCAACCCCTTGCCTATCTCACTCCCACTCTCTGCAATTTGACAGAGCCACCATTTTCTGCTACATTTTCTTTACCTCGAAATACCAGACAATAAAAGCCGGTGAACTGAAATTAAACAACGAGTCAAGAGTAATGAATGCAGATGATTTAATGCTAGTACAAATTCTTCACGCTGTTTGTTTGTTCAGCGTGAAAAGTTTGTGCAAGAATTAAATCACCTGCATTCATACCTATTGCCTCATTGTTTTCTTTCGGTGCACCTGATTTTTCTTTACTGTTTTGCCAGTATTTTCAGGTGCAGCAGTTTGAAACAGGTTTACTGCCTGAGCGCCATTGCTTTTTCTTTTTTCGGTTCTCACAAAAGACCAGAGCCTGGTATCATGGAGATCCCAAGTTATTGTACAAGTATATATGAGTAAGGACCACACTCCACTTGTGCTGATGGAACCTTTGCACTTATCTTCTTATAAACTGCAAGTATTCACACATTGAAACATGAGAAACGTTTTTTGTAACAAAAGTAACCTTCTCTGTAATCTATGTAACATTTGCCTGTGTCTTCATTCAGATTTCATCCTGTTGTGTACTGACATATGACATGATCTTGTCTCTTGTCTTGACTCAGAATCTTTGCAAAAGAGCCTAGTGCTCAAAGGTTTTTAATCCTAAGCATAAACTAAATAAATAAATACATTTCAAAAATACTGGAGCAGCACGCTGGGTGGTATAGGGGGAATGTGAACTGTTGCAGAGTTGCTTATGTTTTCACCAATGCTGGTAGCAGCATGATGGGAGGCAGGGGAGGAAGGTGAACTGTTGCAGAGTGACTTAGAATTTCACTAATGCTGGTAGCAGCATGCTGTGTGACAGGGGAGGAAGGCGAACTGTTGCAGAGTAGCTAATGATTTCAGCAATACTGGTAGCAACACACTGGGTGGCAGGGGAGGAGTGCAAACGGTTTCAGAATGGGTTATGATTTCAGCAATACTGGTAGCAGCAGAATTGGTAGCAGGGGAGGAATGAGAACTGTTGCAGAGTGGCTTATGATTTCAGCAATACTGGTAGCAGCACATTTGGTGGCGAGGAGTATGGTGAACTGTTTCAGAGTGGCTTATGATTTCAGCAGTACTGGTAGCAGCACACTGGTTGGAAGGAGAGGAATGTGAATTGTTGCAGAGTGGCTTATGCTTTTAGTAATACAGGTAGCGTGCAGGCTGGGTCTCAGGGTAGGATTGTGAACTGTTGCAGAGTGGCTTATGTTTTCATCAATACTTGTTACCGCAGGCTGTGTGACAGGGGAGGTAGGTGAACTGCTGCAGAGTGGCTTATCATTTCAGCAGCACTGGTAGTAGCACACTGGGTGGCAGGGCAGGAATGTGAAGTATTGCAGAGTGGCATGTCATTTCAGCAATACTGGAAGCAGCATGCTGGGTGGTGGGGAGGAAGGTGAACTGTTGTAGAGTGGGTTATGATTTCAGCAATACTGGTAGCAGCATGCTGGGTGGCAGGGGCGGAAGGTGAACTGTTGCAGAGTGGCTAATGATTTCAGCAATACTAGAAGCAGCAGGCTGGGCGGTGGGGGAGGAAGGTGAACTGTTGCAGAGTGGCTTATGATTTCAGCAATACTGCTAGCAGCCTGCTGGGTGGCACTGGAGGAAGGTGAACTGTTCCAGAGTTGCTTAGAAGCACAACATACAAACATACAACTCTCCCAACTCATACAGGCCACACGGTCTATCAAGTCTGCTTGAATGCACTTCTGGAAACCCTAACAATGCTTCCTCACCTGCCTCCCCCCCCTCACAGTGACCCTCTCCCTCACCTTGTCCCATCCCCTTTTAAAACTGCCCACTGTATTACAGGATACCACCTCCTCAGCCAGAGTGTTTCACAAAAACATCACCATTTCCGTGAAAAAGTGTCTCCTCATTTCTCTAATGAATCTTCCCCCCTCCAATCACAGACCATGTCCCCTCATGTCCCTCCCTCCTCCCCTCAACTTATATCCCCACCATACCAGTCTTGTTTATACCCTGCAGGTATTTAAAGGTCTCAATCATATTACCCCTATTCCTTCTCTCCTCTGCTAGTTCATGTTAAGCTCCATAGCCTCCACTTATAGGGTTTTTCTTCCAATCCTTGGATCATCTTTGTTGCTATGCGCTAGACCCTTCCAGTAATCTTACATCCTTCTTCAAGTATGGGTGGCTGTACTGCACACAGTACTCCAGGTGTGGCCTTACCTACAGTAGTAGCCAGAGACTTTGCCAGCTATTTCCAGATATTTTGCAAAATTTCTGAAGAATTTCTCTCTGCTGCCCCTACTGTGGAAATGCAGAAAGCAGGAGATATTTCTGGAACTATCACAGAAAGTTCAGGAACTATCTGGCAGTGTCTGTGGCTGCTACTGTACAACCTGTGCAGGTGCAGGATCACCTCCCCTCGCATGGAGATGGTTCCTCTAGCAATACAACCCAGCATCTTGTTGGCTTTAGCGGCTGCCTTTCTGCACTGTGCTGAGTTGTTCATTTGCCCTGTTATTATCACCCCAAGATACTTATCCTCCTCCTCAGTAGTGGCTAACTGTATCCCTTGCACCGCAACCAGTCTGATGCAAATGAGACCCACTCACCAGATATGTGTTTTAATAATTTACAAGGTTATTTTTTTAAAAAAGTAATTTTATTTTCTAAATGACATCAATGTTTTGCAGTTAAACATACTGCTTCATCAGGATCTATTATAAGTAACTAAAGACAAATTCTTCAATTATATTTGAATTCTTATGATAAAAGACTGAATTTAAACATCAAAAACATGTGCTGTGTGGAGTTTTAAAATTCCGGTGGAATGAAATTCTGTGGAATATTCAAAATTATGCCTAAATTATGCCGAATTCTGCTGGAAATGGAATGGATGAATTACACAGCAAAAAATAGTTGTGGAATGATTTCCTGCAGAAAATTTTAATTTCTGAGTGCGTCTTTCCAGTAGCGCTCCTACATAACTCAGTCAGCGGCTGGCCATGGAGGTGAGAGGTGGGCTGTGCCAGTTGCCAGCTGGGGATGGGTGGGGGGTGATGGGTGGGCTGGCATGGCTGGGTGGAAGGGTGGGGGCCACTAGACTACTAGGGCTTGGCAGGTTATTTGCCGCATTTGTGGCCGGCGACTCAGGGGTCGGGGCATGGATGGGGGGATGACAGCGCCGCCTTGTGGGGCAAGTTACAATGGGGGAGTCGGGGTGCTGGGAGTGTGGGAAACCCTGTGGGGCATTTAACAGATGCATGGGGGGCAGTTGGTGTGGGCAGCCCTGCGGGACCATTACTGTACAGGGGGGCATCTACAGTATAGGGATCGGGCGGGATCGTGCATGATGCCCAGTAGGGCAACAATAGAGGTGGTCTGGGAATGGGGGGGCACATGGACTGGGTTCTACAGGACCCTCGGAGGACGGATGTAAGTTACACCAGCTACATGCAGGTGTAACTTACATTGGTGGTTCTCTTCTGGAGGTTCTTGTGGATCCCGACATTGGGGTCTTTGCTGCTGCCCTTCTGGAATGGGGCACAACTGCTGCCATAAACCCCCTAGCACCATATCACAGGGGGTTTATAGCGCAACTGCCAGTGTAACAGCTGTTCGGTACAAGTGGCCTGCTAAAATAATGCAGGTCTCAACTGCTGGTGTAAGTTGCTACTCACGTCAGTCTACTTGGCACAAGTGCTGTTATGCCTGGTATAGCCTTTCTAGAATCGGGGCCTTTGTTTGTAGGATTTTGACATCTCTGCTCTAAATAAATTAAAGAAAACCTTTTTTCTAGCTTTCTGTTTAGTTACCTTGTGTAGCATTTGTATATTTGGGTGCTATCAGTTTTATCTCATACAGATATACCTTTTCATCATGTATTCCTAAATATAGGAACAACAAAACTCAGTTTAGTCTTTTTCTTACTATAAAACGGAGTACTGATAGTACAAGTTTAAAGTTTGTTATACCTGAGGGAAGTCTGTGTGTAACAACAACTGTTGTCTATTTTTGTTTCTGAGGCTTCAGGCCTCTATATTTTGTATCCCTAGTGTAAACAAAACACATTTTCAGCACTCCCAATTTCTTATTTTCATATTTGTTTCATTGCTCTGTGCTTATATTCATCAAGGTACATGTTTTCAATACTGCTGAATTCATATTTTAAAACAATTTCCTGCATTCATTTTGTCTGTTTGTAGCTCAGGTTTTTACTGGATAACATTATGTTTGTTTTAACAGATTACATCACACAGTCTTCACTCATTTCTGTAATGAGTTTAGGTTGTTTACTAAATAAAGCTACAGACATGTCTAACAAGATCTCCTTCTCTTATTTATAAATTTCACAGCTTACCAGCTTCTCTTATGAGGACACTCACTCCTAGGGCATCTTTGCAAAGTAATGAACACTACTGCTGTGTCATAGTTCTTTACAAAGGCTGGGGCACCGCTCCTTTGGGTACAATGACCACTCTGATTGGCTAAATTGATTTTCAAGAATTTGGTGCTTAGAAATCCATGTAAGACACAATTTTTCTTGTGACATGTCCAGTAGGGTCAAAATAACTCTAACGTTTTAGACATAGGCTTATTTCTAACCTTAATTCATTTTTCATTTCATTTATTCTTTGATAATTGGGTAAGCGCACTGGAACAAAGGTCCCTTTTCAGGCCTGACCCAGATAAAAAACATCTGATACAAAACTTATACAAAACAGTTGTACAAACATTCAGAATAACAAATCACATATTGCATTTACAAACAGATTTTTGTAGCAAATATTGCTTCAATCTAAATTTGGAAGTCGGAAGAGAGGGAGCAAGCCTAACTAATGCTGGTAGGGTATTCCAATAAACAGGTGCTGCTACAGAGAAGGCCCTAGTACTGGCCTTCAAACGATACCTGGGGACATGATATAAGGGACCATCAGCTGCCCTTAGGATAGAAAGTAGTTCTCTCCTAATAACTACATTTGAAAGGGCAAAAGTAGAACCAAAGTGAAAACATTTATACATCAGACAGCCTAATGAATATTCCACACAACAATGGGGGAAAGCCAACCGAGACTTGAGCAGAGACCACAGTGGTGGGTTTGACTAAGGGCTACTGAAACAAATCTACATATATTATTATAAACAACAGAGCTTGCCGTTCTTTTGCTCCACTGTTATAATAGATGCTAGCTATAGATTCATAGTGAAGAAGAAGGGATCCAGTAGCAACAGCCAGCCTAGTATTCTGAGAGACATAAGACTTACGTTTGTACAACACCCCAATGTTTTGATTTATTTTCTTTACCATTTCAGACACCTGTAGGGAAAAAGTCAAACATGGATCCAGAAGTATACCAAAATGCTTAAACTTAAATACCTGTTCCAAAAAACCACCATGAGAATCAGATATCACCAATTGTGGAGAATCCTCCAACATGGGTTGAATACCAAAAAGCATGACTTTTGGTTTGGCAGAATTCAATATCATCGCATTTTTTGTTAACCAGCAACAAACCTTAACAAAATCCCTTTCCAGTGAATAGCAAAGTTCAGACATTGAGTCTGACTGGGCAAAAATTATTAAATCATTTGCATATAGCAGTGATTTCCCCATCTTGCAAACCCTTGGTAATTGATTAACAAAAACTGAAAATAGCAAGGGTCCCAGAATGGACCCCTGAGGCACATCACAAACAACAGGCATCACTTCAGAAGCAACAGGGCCCACTTGTACAAACTGACTTCGATTACTTAAATAATCGTGAAACCAAGTAACAGCAGTTGCAGAGAAACCAAGATCATACAACTTAATACATATTAGTTCATGATCTATCAAATTGAAAGCCTTGGTTAGGGCCATGAACACCACCCTCGTCATCCTGCCTCTATCAAAACCATGCTGGACAGTGTCCGCGAACCCAGCCAAGGCTGTCCCCATTCCTTGATGCTTCCAAAAACCATGTTGCTGTTCAGACATCAAACCATGTGTCACGAAGTAGACTTCAATCTGCTCAGCCACCACTTTCTCCAGTAATTTACTAAGTGGATTAAACATTGAAATTGGTCTATAATCATTCAGAAAAGTAGCATTACTCTTTTTTGGGACAGGAACAACCCTTGCTTTCTTCCACAAAGATGGAAAAACAGCAGAGTTCAGAGACAAATTAAATATGTAACAAACGGGATCAGTAATAAAAGGAGTAGCCAACTTAACAAATCGACCATCCAGTCCCACCCATCCCCCACAATCACTTCTTTTATCAGGTAAGAGTTAAGCTACCTCACTAGGTGTCACTTCCTAAATAGAAACGTAGGACTATTCACTGTGAGGTCAACCAAAAGAGGTTCAGTATAACCAGACGATGGCAAAGAAGATCAAAATTTAGATAAATCAGAGAACTTGCAATTTAACAACCTAACAATTTCGGATAAGTCATTAATTTCAGAATCACCAACTTGAACTCTCTGTATGCCAACTTCAGATTTCGGAGACAATAAAGAATTAACATTATTCCAAAACATCTTGGGATTATGATCTTGGTATTTTGATTGATTGCTATAAATATTCCCAAACTTCATTTTTGAACTAAGTATATCATTTTTACTCAATAATTGTAATACCATACTTTTTCTTTAGTAGTTTCCATGTTTTTAAATGTTTTTAAAGGTACAGCAGAGGGCTGAATCAGGACAATGTCACCAAAAGGTAAATGTGGCCCCTTTTCCTGACCCACCTGTGTAAACAACACATAGAGGTGGGCATAAAAAAGCACTCCAGAGGTAACTGTGTGCTCTACATGGTCAGCCCATTTCAGGGGCACTGTCAGGATTGAAACAAAGTGACATATCCCTCTCAACTGATAACATCTCCTTGGGTTCCTTGCTCCAAAGTGCATTACTTTGCACTTCTTAGCATTGAACCCCAGCTGCCAAGTGTCCGACCTGTCCTCCAGTTTAACTAGATCATCCTGCAGCCCATTTTTATTTATTTATTGAAATGTCTCACCAGGAAGGCACACTGGGCAACAAGTCGCTCATCTCCCAGGGTGACCTGGGGGGAAGAGGTAAAATGGGAATGAGACATTAAACATTCAAGTTATAAGTTCAGCATTAACATAGAGTTGTAAGGCAGATGTTACAAACAGTGTTACAACAGTGTTGCACATGATAGGTAGAAAGAGAGGACAATAATAAGTGCTTGGTTAATAAGTAACAAGTGCCTTTGTGAAAGTAAAGAGGGAAAAGAGAGACAGTGGTGAGCAGGGTGGGGAGGAGGAAGAGTTGTGTCCCTGGAGGCCACTTCAGGATGTAAGAAACCCTGCAAGGGGGCTGATAGGACCAGAGAGAAGGGGATAAGGAAGTGTCCCAGAGAGACCCCTTCAAGATGGTGGGGGAAGCGAGTAGATGAGAGATACAAACCCCTTGAGGGGGGTAGGAGAGGGACCCATGGAGACAATTATGGGTCTGTTACATTCTGTGAGAGATCAAGGGAGACCAGTAAGGGAAAGCAATTTGGGGGAAGGTGAGGAGAGCTAGGAATTCGGGTGGGTGTGCAGAGGGTAAAATGAAGGTGATGGTAGACTGGTAGGGTTTGTCCCCTGCCACCCTGCTGCGTCATCTACCACCACTCTGATCTTGGCGTCATCTGCAAACAGACTGATCTTATTCAAAATGCCATGCTGAGAGACAGAGAGAGAAAGCAGCCCAAAGCTTCCTTAAATCAAGGAGGTAATTTAACAGACTACACTGATTTGAATTATTAATTTTTGGGCCTGTGTAAGTAACTAGTTTTGAGTCTCTGCTTTTGGGGTTGACTTTTCTTAGTTTCACTTTTATTTGCCACGGAAGAACTCTAACTGGAAGAGATTTGTAGTCATTTGTGACTACACCTGTTACTTAACCTCTGTAAAATAGGTGTCTGTTAAGGGGAGGAGCTGAAAGGGACCTGGTGAACTGTGGATTTAAAACAGGAGTTGTTTGTGGGCTCTGTCTGCTATGAGAGAGAGAGAGAGAGAGAGAGAAACAGCTAAAAGCATCCTTAAATCAAGGAGGTCATTTAATAGACTGCACTGAACTGAATTATTAATTTTTGGGTCTGTGTAAGTGACTAGCTTTGATTCTCTGTTTTTGGGGTTGACTTTTCTTAGTTTTACTTTTATTTGCCAGGGAGGAACTCTATCTGGGAGAGATTTTCAGTCATTTGTGACTAGACCTGTTACTTAACCTTTGTAAAATAGGTGTCTGAAAGGAAGGAAGGCACTCCCCGTGGTGGCGGGTCAGCGTCGTAGTTGATTGTCTCTGGAGGGCACAGGTTTACTCCCAGCCACCCTGCCCCTCACCTCACCTGCCCCAAGTGCATAACTTCCTTTATAGCAGGGATTCTGACATCACTTCCTGAAAATTGCTAACAACATATACCTGTTCATATCCTTAAAGGCACAGCACACTGAACAGGGGGTAGAGACACTCACAAGTCTGCACATACCAAAACAAGAACAAAAAAAGAAAAAAGAAAAAACATCTGAAACAAGAAGGGAGACAGACATGTGGGGAGTAGAGCAATGCACTGGCTGTGGAGCAGCAGTCTTCTGGGAGACATTCTGGAGACTGCATTGCTGCCCTATTTGCAGGCATCTCCATGGTCTGAGGGAGGAGGTTGCTCAACTCCATGTTGACCTGGCAGGGATTCGGGAAACCTGCTCTCCCACCCAGGGACCACCTAGGCAACCACCACTACCTCAGAGGTTGCCAAGAAAGAGGAGTGATTGGACAAGAAAGCAGTTGGAAAACTGGTAAAAATACCTTGGTGCCATCACCAACAGCTTTCTGGTCCCTGATGGATGAACGATTGTGCCAAGGGGGTATGCTGTCACTCACAGAGGGAGTGTAAGGGGGTCTGGTGTGGGTCTGCCACATCTGAGACCAAGTCAGTGTGGGTCTGCCACAACCACTACCACTGTAAGCATGAGTAGGTCCATGTAGTTGAAAATCACACTACGCTACTTGACATTCATAAGAAACTGAATGTGAATCTTCCTTTGCACATTCCAATCTGCACACAGTCTCCAAAATGTAACTGGAGTGATACATTACTCTATCAGGTTCTTGTTGGAACTGCATAGAAGGAAGCGATGACAGACAAGTGGTACTCATGTAATAAATGAAATTTATTACAGATCAGTAATATAGCCTAAGCCTGCCCCATGATTTCACCTCCCAGCCCTGCCTGCAGTTTCTTTAAGGCCATCCCTTAATATCTTTCTCCCTCTCTTCCAGCTGTAGCACCCTTGAGTGGGTGCTATGCCACCTGTGGGATGGCCCAGAACAGAGCCGGAGGGGAACCTCCCGCTGCCCACCGCACCGACTCAGGTAATCGGATCCTGTCCTTCTTTGTAGCCTGCTCTCTCCTGCCTGGACCTCGGTTGGCAGACTTGGACGGGACTCGGATCCCTGTTGGATGGCTCCAGATCCTACTCTTCTCTGATTGGCTCACCTTTCAATCTCTGCTTCAGTGCTATTTTTAAAACTGCATTCGAGCTTCCTTGAACCTGTATAACAGTACTCAATGTAATATTGGGTTTTAATTATTGTAAATGTTGTGGAGCTGTTGTGGTACACTGCTTTAATTGATTTTTATTTCTTTTCTGTCTAAATATTATGTTGCTAGTCAGTACTAAGTGTTAGCCCTACAGTGCTCATTTTAAAGCTGTTAAGTAGCCCTAGCCCGAGGAAAGGAGGGAGAGGGGGGACATGATAGAAACTTTCAAGTACCTCAAGGGAATCAACAAAGTCCAAGAGGGTAGCATCTTTCAAAAAAAGAGGTGTGCAAGAACAAGAGGGCACAATTTGAAGATAGAGGGGGGGCGGCTCAGAGGTAATTTCAGGAAGTATTTTTTCACAGAGAGGTTTGTGGATGCATGGAACGGCCTTCCAGAGGAGGTTGTGGAGTCAAAATCATGGTGGAATTCAAGCATGCATGGGATAGTCATAAGGCAATTCTGGGGGGGTGGGGGTAGGAAGAAGTAGGCTGCTGGTTAACTAGGATCTGCAGCTTGTCCAGTAAGTAGGGAAATGGGCAGACTGGGTGGGCCAAGCGGTCCTTATCTGCCATCAAATTCTATGTTTCTATGTTTCTATGTTTCTAGTCTGCCCTTTCTGCCTTTCTAATTCTCTCAGCCAAAGTCATAGCTCCTGCTCGGCATGTGATTCTCAACTCCCCCGACTCAATTCTCTGTCTCTCTTTTCTTCCCCTACCCCCATCCTCACCTCACCACTTTCCTAGCTCTTCATGCCCAGCTTTCTGCAAAGTCTACACTCCCGTAACCACTGGCACCATTGTCTTGAGCCCCCACCTCCACTCTCAATTCACCTTGCGTCAGCACCTAACTACTTTCACCCTCCCCCCATCTTTTCTCACCTCACTCTCTTCTCTATTGTCCCCTGGCCCAAGCCTGCTCCCCCCCTGATTTCACCTCCCAGCCCTGCCTGCAGTTTCTTTAAGGCCATCCCTTAATATATTTTCCCTCTCTTCCAGCTGAAGCACCTTTGAGTGGGTGATGTGCTGGCTGTGGCATGGCCCAGAACAGAGCTGCACGAACCTTCTGCTGGCTGCCGAACCGACTCAGGAAATCAGATCCTATCCTCTTTGCAGCCTGCTCTCCCCTGCCTAGATCTTGGTTGGCAGCCTTAGATGGGAATTGGCTCCCTATTGGATAGCTCCAGACCCTAATCTACTGTGATTGGCTCACCTTTCAATCTCTGCTTCAGCGCTATTTTTTAAACTGCATTCAATCAATCAATCAATCAAAATCTTTATTTATTCAGGCGAACATCATTGAGCAAAACTCATTTACAAGATGGACCTGAGTGGTCATACAAATGAGGATACAAGTATTATTACATAGACAAGAATAGAATAAATAGCAATACAGTGGCATGAAATGATTATATACAACAATTTACATATATACAAGTAACAGTAGAACCATTTAGCCTGTAGGAAAAAGGGGACAAAGGGTATAGCAGGCATAAAATATAAATTATATGGTCTAACTAGTTTTTATGAGAATATAATAGGTGATTCGGAAGAAAGAAATTGAATTAATATAATGGATGGAAAAAGGAAGGTGGGTCAGATAGGTAGGGAATTAAGCTTATAAAAGCAATTGCAGAGCTCTGGAAAAAGGCGGAGAACAATCTTTGAAGGATGCCAGAGGTAGTAGGCTATCTAGCTTCATGGATTTTTGAGAGAGTTCCATGCAACCGCTAAGGAATAGCTGAAAGCAGCCCTCCCATACCGGGTGCAGGCATTGGGGACCTTAATATGATGAGTTTACTGATCCTTAAGGTGTATGGCCTAGTTGTAATTTGGGTAAAGCAATCAGTGATATAGGTCAGTAGTTTGCCTGTTAACGCTTTGAATATCCAGATAACAGCATTCCTATTTCTTCTGTGTTGCAATGATGTCCAGTTGACTGCCATATAAAGGAGCAATGATGGGTGCTGGAGGGAAGGTCAGTAATAAATCTTATGGACCTGTGATACAGGGTGTCCAGTTTATATAGCGATGACTTGAACAATGGCAGTAGAGAAAATCAGCATAATCAATGAGGGATAGGAATGAGGCCTGAATTAACCTTTTTGGAATCACTGTTTAGGTAATGTTTTATTCTAAAAATAGTCCGAGCCTCTGTCTTAGCTTTTTAAGTAGCTCTTCAATATGGACAGAATAGTCAAGCCTGTTATCTATCAGACTCCAAAGGTATTTGAAGTTATCAACAAATTCAAGTTTCTCTCAAGTAAGGTGGATAAATGTAGGGTGTTGGATGCTGGGGTAGTGGTAGTCAACTCTTGTGGCAAAGAACATAGCTTTTGTTTTTTGCATTCAGAAGTAGTTTTTGTCAAGTAGATTGTGCTGCAGAATGGAGAATTCGGATTGTAACAGTTCACAGGCTTTGGAAGGTGAGGGATTGCTGACATATAATACAGTATCATCAGCAAACAGATGAATGTTAGATTGAGTGAGGTTGGCATCAATATTGTTTATATAAATAGCAAAGAGGATAGGGCCAAGAATAGAGCCTTGTGGTACGCCCCTTAGCAGTGGTTTTGAGGTGGATAGGTAATTTCCATTTCTAACCAGTTGTGACCTATCTGAAAAGTAATCCTTAAACCAGTTGAGTGATAGGGAATCCAGGCCTATTGAGTTAAGGGAGGTGATTAATAAGTCATGATCCACTGTGTCAAAGGCTTTACTCAAATCCAGAAACACAGCACAGGTAAAATTTTTCTTGTCCAAGTTAGTCTGCCAATCATTGGTTACCTTGGCTAAGGCAGTAATGGTGCTATGCTTTGATCTAAATCCAGATTGTGCAGAATTTAGAAGGTTATTGTTATCCAGATAGTCCCTTAACTGAGAGTTTACTAGTTTTTCGAGCATCTTAGATAGTACTGGTAGGATGGAGATAGGTCTGTAATTGTTGAGATCCCTAGTATCACCAGATTTGAGTAATGGAACTACTTGAGCTGTTTTCCAAGTAGATGGAATGGATCCAGTAGTTAGGGAAAGATTGAAGAGATGAGTGAGGGGGGCAGATAAGACATGCGAAGCAATTTTCAGGAAATAGGGATCCAAGGAGTCTGCACCTGCACTCTTAGTGGTGTCTAAATTAGAGAGAGATCTTCCACTTCTTTCATGGATATTGGGATGAAGGAAAAAGTTAAAGTGGCCATTTGTCCCACAGTAGTTTGCAGGTTCAAGGAAGATCTCAGGATATTTGCTGGTGATGAGTCAAATGCTAGGCCAGCAGTGGTGAAGTGAACATTGAAGGTATTTAAGATTTCTTGTTTACCTGTAATTTCTGTATCATTTAGTAGCAATTTGGTGGTTAAGGCAGGAGTAGAATTTTGGCCCAGAAGTCCTTTTATTGTACCCCAGAGTCTGGATGGGTTATTGTAGGAGGCATCCAATTCAGCTGTATAGTAGGCAGTTTGGCAGTTCTTATTTTTTGTACATGAATTCCTTGCTTTTCTGAAATTTAGCCAATCTCTGGTGTCCTTTGTTTTTCTTGCCTTTTTCCACAGCTTGTCTCTGGTTCTCAAGGCTGCTTTAAGCTCAGAGGTGAACCAAGGGCAGGATTTTACCTTATTTCTGATACTGGTGATAGGTGCATGAATATTGAGAACATTGGTGATAATATCCTTTAAAGTCTGGAGAGCTGTTTCAACAGAGGTTGTAAGATAGAAATCTTGCCAATATATTGTAGTACTCAGGTCATGGAGGTAACCTGAGATATTGAAATTCTTTTTTGACCTTTTGAGGATAAATTCTGCAGGATTTGGTGGTTTGAGTGTGGATCTTATGCCAGCTATAGGGTAATGGTCACTCACATCACTCGGCAGTACTCCTGCATGTGAGTATAAGTGAGGCTTGTTTACCAACATAATATCCAGGAGTGAGCTGTTGCTGGAATTTCTTAGGTTGATCCTAGTTGGGTCTTTAATTAGCTGTATGAATCCATAGGTGTCACAAAAGGTTATCAAAGGTGCAGATACATTAGACAGCCAGTTTAAATTCAAATCACCAAGGATGACGGTATCTTCAGGGCCTAGGTTGAGAATTGACCCTAGGTGAGAAAGCAGTTTAAGGCCCTGCAGAGGGGGCCTATAGCATCCAATCAGTTTAAATGAAGACGAGTTAGGAAGGATATTTTGATTGATAAACATTCAAATTCATTTGGCTCAGATGTGTTGATGAGGCAGGTTGCAGAGATGGTGTCCTTAATGTATAGGCCACCCCACCACCCCTGGAAGGGCGATCTGCTCTGAAGAGCTGGTAATTGGGAAGGTTTACAACACTGTCTTTTGTTGTAGGCCTGAGCCAAGATTCAGAGATGACCAGGAAGTCTGGAAGAGTATGTGCCACCAAGCCTGTATTAAGATGAACTTTTTTAGGAGGCTACAAGCATTGAAGTGTATGAAGCTTAGGCCTTTTATGGTAGTCAGATCAGCAGGGAAGATAAACTTACAATGGGGCCAGGATTAATCTCAATGGTGCCAATGCATAAAAGGAGGTAGAAGATTAATTTGAGTAGGGCACCAAGGGATAGGGATAGAGTGATCAGAGCATTTCCTCTTAGTCCTAGATGCCCACTGTGTAGTGGGAGATGGTCCTGTTATATAGGTGTGTCTTTTATCATAACATAGGAGTCTGATGGACAGGCATAGTGGGTTTTTATAAATCCAGGATACATGTAAGGGGCTAGGGGAGTGCTGGATTGTTAGAGAGGCTTTATGTGGGATACCCCAGGGGTTGCAGTGTAAGAGTGGTTCAAAGTGAATAATGAATAGATGGTTGTACATTGTGGATGGCAGTGGAGAGCAGAACATACTCATTAACTTATTCGTCATGACAGGGGGTATAATATGATTATCATAATGGAATGGGGAGATGAGAGCTAAGGAGCAAAAGGAAACAAGTTAGCATTGTGCAGGGTAGGTATGGGTTAATAGAAAGAAATTAGATGTGGGCGTGGATTAGAAATGGCGGGAAAAGGGTGTATAAATACAATCAACCAAGAGGGGAGGGGTGGGCAAAATTTTGCGGCTTTGCGTACCTTTCACACTGCTTCTCTGGCCTCCCTGGATCTCTTGGTCGCTGGAGGTCGCAGCCGGCCCGCTGGCGGCTCGGAGCCCCTTCTGTGGCTGGAGCTGGAGGGCTGTGCCGGCTGCAAGTCAGGGGACAGAGGAGAAGGCAGTGAGAAGGCAATTTTATTGCAGGCAATCTGCAATTAGGTGCAAGAAACAAGAATCTGCACAACAAAAGACTGGGAGGGTTTGGGGGTTAGGCGCCTAAGCGTCTAGCCCACACAGATCACCAGAAAAGGCTGAATCACTAGCAAACATCACATCAATACATGTTTAAATTGCCCACAATTTTTAAGTAAAAACAGCTCTTTTAAGGTAATTAATACAAGTTACAGCTAAGCAGAAAAATCCCATCCAGAATAGTGTTGCAGAGTCCAGCTAAAGTCAATGGGAAAGGCGCACCAATCGGAAGCAAGGCAGAGACAGCGGTCGCTTCCCGATTGGTTGCTGCTTTGCCCGTACCTTTCACACTGCTTCTCCCGGCCTCCTGGATCTCTTGGTCGGCTGGAGGTCGCGGCCCGCTGGCGGCTCGGAGCCCCTTCTGCGGCTGGAGCTGGAGGGCTGTGCCGCTTACACTAGCTTCTCCGGCCTCCTGGAATCTCTTGGTCGGCTGGAGGTCGCCGCTGGCCCGCTGGCGGCTCGGAGCCCCTTCTGCGGCTGGAGCTGGAGGGCTGTGCCGGCTTTCACACTGCTTCTCCCGGCCTCCTGGATCTCTTGGTCGGCTGGAGGTCGCCGCCGGCCCGCTGGCGGCTCGGAGCCCTTCTGCAGCTGGAGCTGGAGGGCTGTGCCGGCTTCACACTGCTTCTCCCGGCCTCCTGGATCTCTTGGTCGGCTGGAGGCGCCGCCCGCTGGCGGCCTCGGAGCCCTTCGCGGCTGGAGCTGGAGGGCTGTGCCGCTTTCACACTGCTTCTCCCGGCCTCCTGGATCTCTTGGTCGGCTGGAGGTCGCCGCCGGCCCGCTGGTGGCTCGGAGCCCCTTCTGCGGCTGGAGCTGGAGGGCTGTGCCGGCTTTCACACTGCTTCTCCCGGCCTCCTGGATCTCTTGGTCGGCTGGAGGTCGCCGCCGGCCCGCTGGCAGCTCGGAGCCCCTTCTGCGGCTGTAGCTGGAGGGCTGTGCCGGCTTTCACACTGCTTCTCCCGGCCTCCTGGATCTCTTGGTTGGCTGGAGGTCGCCGCCGGCCCACTGGCGGCTCGGAGCCCCTTCTGTGGCTGGAGCTGGAGGGCTGTGCCGGCTTTCACACTGCTTCTCCCGGCCTCTGGATCTCTTGGTCGGCTGGAGGTCGCCGAGGGCCCACTGGCGGCTCGGAGCCCCTTCTGCGGCTGGAGCTGGAGGGCTGTGCCAGCTTTCACACTGCTTCTCCCAGCCTCCTGGATCTCTTGGTCAGCTGGAGGTCGCCGCCGACCTGCTGGCGGCTCAGAGCCCCTTCTGCGGCTGGAGCTGGAGGGCTGTGCCGGCTTTCACACTGCTTCTCCCGGCCTCCTGGATCTCTTGGTCGGCTGGAGGTCACCGCCGGCCCGCTGGCGGCTCGGAGCTCCTTCTGCGGCTGGAGCTGGAGGGCTGTGCCGGCTTTCACATTGCTTCTCCTGGCCTCCTGGATCTCTTGGTTGGCTGGAGGTTGCTGCCGGCCCGCTGGCGGCTCGGAGCCCCTTCTGCGGCTGGAGCTGGAGGGCTGTGCCGGCTTTCATACTGCTTCTCCCGGCCTCCTGGATCTCTTGGTTGGCTGGAGGTCGCCGCCGGCCCGCTGGTGGCTCGGAGCCCCTTCTGCGGCTGGAGCTGGAGGGCTAGCTCCCTTGAACCTGTATAGCTGTACTCAATGTAATATCGTGTTTTAATTATTGTCCCACTCTACCACCCCAGCCCCAACCTCTATTAAATATGCTTTGGCCCCGTCCCCTGGCCCCAATCCCTCCTCTGCCACTGTGTTCCTCCCTCTTCACTCAGCTCATTCCTCTTAATAAGGGAGCTGCTTACCTCTCACCCACCCTTTTTCTCTCCTCAGGGTTGCTCCACTGTCTTCAACCCCGTAAATTAGCACCCAATCCCCCATCCTCAAAAAATGCTTACCCTCTTCTTTTTCATTCCACCCTTCCTGGTTCTTACCTTTATCTACCCCCTTCCCATCCCACTCACTGCATCTGCTTCGTGCCCTCCTCCCCCAGTTGCCTCCTTCAATCTTGCACCACCCCACTGTGGCAATTCCACTTATTTGCAAGTGTACCACACCACACACCACTGTGACCGGCTATCCTCACACATCCTCCCTTACTCCTGGCTCTGCTGTGATGGTGTGTATATATATGACACATAGAGGTGAAGATCAAGCGCAGAGCGACTGCACTGGGAGAAAGAGAGAGAGAGAGAGAAAGAGAAGTCAGGCAGCAGTGGCTTTCAAAAAAACAAGGCTTAGGGCTTGATATCAGTGCTGTCAGTTAATGCCAGTGCATTCATAAACTGGGCATCTCAAGCAAAGCAAAAAATGCATCATTCATGGACCAGGCGATGCTGCATAATGGTTTTTATTTCTTCATACCACACACTGTTGAATAAACATCACCAAATAAAACAGCTGCAGCCAGAAAAGGTCCCCAGCACTTAGGTTATACCATTCTCCGTAAGGAGGTTGAAACAGAGGGTGGCCAGGAGGCTGGCAACCAGTTACAAGGAAGTGAGTGTGTTGCCTCCTGCCATTCCAGTACACAAAACAAACATTGAAGCACATGTAAGTAGATAAACAAAGGCATTTGTAAGACAAGCTGTGCGAAAACCAAATTCAACTTGCTCTTCCAATGCGTGATTAGCAAGTACTTAAAGTTAAAAGCGCAGATCAGTGGAGAGTGGGTGGAACAGGGGTGGAGATTAGGTACTGTAAAGCTGTGATAGGCGGAGGATAGCCAAGATTGCAAAAGCCCACTCAGAACAGGGTGCTGGAGTTTCTGAGGTGGATTATCCTTGGCTACTTCAATGCATAAGTTGATGACAAATCTTCATGTTTTGCACAGGAATTCATCCAGGGAATGAAATCCATGGGGCTGGTACAATCTGTTGGTGCTGTGACCCATCAACAGGGACACACTGTGGAGCTGGGGTTCTCCTTGGGACTTGAGGATGATAACCTCAAAGAGGATCTGATCAGTTGGTCAGACCAAATGCCATTGAAATTGACTTCAGGGCATCACTCTATAGTCCACCTTCCAATGAGATGGTCCAATACTGCCCTTTGTGATGGATTAGGCAGGGAATGTCTCCTGGCGGTACTGGACTGCTTGAGGATATTGGTGGCATGTGCTGGGAGGGTGGAGGAGGTAGTGACAGCCTGTAATAGGGCTATTGGTGGTGCCTTCAACCTCGTAGCACCAGTCCATGTACACCCAATAGCTTCATGCCTCAGATCACCATGGTATGATAGTGAACTGAGAGTGATGAAGGCTAGGTTGAAGCAGTGTTGTAAGAGATCTGGGATGGGAGAGGATAAACTGGTTTTGAATATTCCCTATGGCGAATATCAAAGAATAATCTCCCGTAAGTGGGTAGAGTTCCTGTCCATGGAGATTGCAGCTGGAAGGAACTCACCTGCTCAGCTTTTTTCAGGCAGTGGATAGGCTTCTCCATCCAGCTTGTCTGGAGCCTGTAAAAACTGCTTCAGTTGCCAAGTGCCAAGAGTTTGCTTGTTTTTTCTAGATAGAGTGTACTCAATTAGATCCTCAGTTTCACCAAAGGGGTCATACGTGCCCAACAGTGTTGAATCAGGAGGTTGCACTTGCAGTCAGTGACTATGGGGAGAATTTGGCTGATTTTGATAGAAGAGGTTGTGGAGGTGAAATTGGGTCTGCGACCATCCTATTGTTAAGTGGATCCAGGCCTGACCTGGATGCTAGTGAGCTGTGTTGGGCAGCTGTGCCCCATGTTCATTGAGATCATTAGATGCTCACTTTAGAAGGCATTTTCCAGTCCACATTAAAAAACAAATAAAAAAGTCACTGGACATGGATATCTTGGCAAATTACCAATGCGCCTTTAACCTAACATTTTTAGGCAAGGTTAGTGAGAAGGTGGTTGTGTTGCAGCTGGAGGCTCACCTTTCGACCTTTGATATCTATCAGCCTGTCTAGTCTGGATTTAGGTCAAAGCACAGCAGCACAGTGACCATGCTGGTCAGGGCCCATAATGACCTTCTCAGGGTGAGTAATGGAGGAGAGCAGCCAGTACTTGTCCTCCTCCATCTCTCTTAAGCATTTGATACAGTAGACCACATCATTTTATTGAACTGACTCAGTGAGGAGGTGGTACTCACTTGAAAAGTCATATGCTGGTTTGAGTCCTATCTGAGGGGCAGGACACAGAGGGTGACATTGGGGCAGTTCTCTGATGGTGATCTCTGGTATCCCTTAGAGATTGTTCCTCTCTCCCATGCTCTTTGCAGTTTATATGCTACCCCTGGAAAGGACTACCAGACAGTATGAAGTTTGGTTTCATTTTTACACAGTTGATACCCAGCCCTAACTGTGTTTTGTGCCCGAGACAAGTGACATGATTGATGTGTTAAATCAGTGCTTGGTCAAGATCTGAGACTGGTTGCATTTGAGCCTTCTAAGACTTAACCTTGATAAAACTGAAGTACTGGTGATTGAGACATTTCATATGGGGGTGTATCAGCAGGAAGGAGGGAGAAATGGCTATGCCTTGGTGTTTCTAAGATTATAACTGCTGCTAAGGTTATGAATCTGGGTGTCATTCTAGATGATGGGCTGACATTCAAGACTCAGGTGTAAGCAGTAGTTCACAATCCCTTTTATCATCTTAGGAATATCACCCAAATTCAGTGTCTTGTCCCCTCACAAGACTTGCCCTCACTGATGCATGCATTTGTGACCTGGAGGCTTGATTACAGTGACACTGTTTACCTTAGGGTCAATGGAAGTACAGTATGCAGCTGCTAGGGTGTTAACCAGCCTTCCTAGGTTGACCCATAATTCCCCAGCACTGTGTGAATTGCACTGGCTGCTGGTGAAGTCATGTATCTCCTATAAAATTGGCTTACTAACTTACAAGGCCCTACATGGGCTGGGTCCAGGCTACCTGCACGACTTCCTGTATCCCTACAGGCCCATGTGATCCCTTTGCTCCACTGAGGAGGGTCTTCTTGTGGTCCCCAGGTCAAGACTGAAAAATTCTAGGGACCAACCTTTTTAGGTGGCAGGCCCAGTGTTATGAAATTCCCTTCTGAGGGCCATCAGAGAGGCCCTTATGATGGAGAGTTTTCAAAGGGACCTTAAAATGTTATTTTCTCAGGCATTTGGGGTCTAATCCTCCATTGACATAAAGATGTTACCTTTTAGCTAGGTGCAATATGATTTTTTGATTTACAGGTAGTTTTATTTGATGCTAGTTTTATACTTGTGTTCCATATTGTTTAATTTATAGTAATATTTATGATAGATGTTGATTTTATTTAGGATTTTTACTTTGTACTGGCACCCTGGGCTTCCAAGGAAGGGCACCATAAATGCAATCTACTACAAGTAGAGTGTCAATAAAAACATGAGCAATACAGGGACGGGTGAGCGGAGGGTGGAGAGTGTCACTAGACACCAGGTTGAACATCTACATTACCTTGGTGAGTGATCAGAGGATGGGGGTGGCACTAGACACTATGGTGTACATTTGCATTGAGGGATGGGCAAGCAGGGGTTGGGGGGCTCAGTCGCCACCATGACTGATGTGGTAAGCAATCATGGGACAGGTGCAGACCTGACACTGCTTCCCATGCACACGACCCCTTTGCACCTTGAAACCTCCTGATGAGCCCATAATGACTATGCACATAAGCCCTTATCACCTTGTGTCCCCAAGGGGCTTATTCGCATTTTGTGGCTGAGCATCATGCCATTGCTCCTAGCACTGCTGTTCCTGCAGATCCATGTTGATCACTGGCAATGGCTGATATTCAGTCGGACTGAATATGGTGACCTTCGGGTCAGGCACAAGTGCAAACACAGTGCAAACCTTTGCACTCCACTTTTACACATATTTGCACGTCTAGCCGAAAATGTCTTGTCTCTGCCTTCTTCCATTGACATCACAACCAAATATGGATGGCTTGACGAGGAGCTCCATCTTTAATCCAGTAAACTTCCTCCCATTACATACTTTTTTTAGCACCATAAATAAAATATACTATTACTAAACACCATGGAAATCACAAGTAATACAGGAACGGGTGAGTGGAGGGTGAGGGGTGTCACCAGACACTAGGGTGAACATTCACATTAACATGGTGAGTGGTCAGAGGATGGGGGTACCACTAGACACTAGGGTGTACATTTGCATTGAGGGATGGGCATTCAGGGGATGGGGAAGGGGTCAGCCACCACTCGAGGGGGAACAATCTTAGACCTGGTTCTCTCAAATGGAGATGAAGAGAGGATCACAGATGTAGAAGTGGGCAGCCATCTGGGAACTAGTGACCATCGAACAGTATGGTTCACAATAAACACAGCAATAGAGTCAAGCCATATAAAGACAAAGGTACTGGATTTTAGGAGGGCTGACTTTGCCAAAATGGGTGAGTGCCTAAGGAATGCACTAGCAAATGGGCAGGAAGGAGGGGTGGAAGAACAATGGGGAATAATAAAAACTGCCATCACAGAGGTAACAAGCCTTTGTGTAAAGCAAATAAACAAAGCAACGAGGTAAGAAACCACTATGGTTCTCAAAGGAAGTGGCAGTGAAGGTTCAAGAGAAAAAGAAAGCATTCAGGAAGTACAAGGAATCACAGAAGGAACAGGACAGAGAACTGTATCAGTTAAAGCAAAAGGAAGCTGGGAAGGCAGTCAGAACAGCAAAGGCCCAAACCGAGGAAAAGATAGCCAACTCAGTTAAGAAGGGGGATAAAACCTTTTATAGGTACATCAGGGAGCGAAGTAAGACCAAGGGAGGGATAGTGAGGCTTAATAAAGGGGAGGGAGGGTGGGCAGAGGGTGACTGTGAAAAGGCAGAGATACTAAACAAATATTTTGCTCAGTATTTACAAAGGAAGAGGAAGTACCTAAAACAAACAGAAATACTCTGGATACAGAAGTTGATACCAGCCCATTTACAGAAGAAAGGGTTCTGGAAGAACTCTTAAAACTGAAGAGTGGACAAAGCAATGGGGCCTGATGGGATTCATCCAGAATTCTAAAAGAACTAAGGGTAGAACTAGTGACACCACTGACTACCCTCTTTAACAAATCATGGGAGTATGGGGTGGTACCCGAGGACTGGAGGAGGGCAGATGTGATTCCCTTCACAAAAGTGGGAGCAAGGCAGAAGCAGGAAACTACAGACCTGTTAGTTTAACCTCAGTGGTAGGAAAATGATGGAATCACTTCTGAAGGAAAAGAATTGTTGAGTATCTAGAGGCCAGTGGGGCAGAGGACCCAAGGCAGCATGGATTCACAGCGGAAGGTCATGCCAGACAAATCTGATAGATTTCTTTGACTGGGTGACCAAAGTAGTTGATCAGGGAGGGCTGTGGACATGGCCTACCTAGACTTTAGCAAGGCATTTGACATAGTCCCACACAAAAGATTAATATACAAGTTAGCCAGCCTGGGAGTGGGTCCCAAGATGACAGCCTGGGTAAAGCATTGGCTGGAGAATAGGACACAGAGAGTAATAGTAAATGGAGTCCACTCTGAAAAAAGGGGGGTTAGTAGTGGGGTACCGCAGGGTTCAGTATTAGGACCGGTCCTCTTCAATATCTTTATAAGCGACATTGCAGAGGGACTGGAAGGAAAAGTATGTCTCTTTGCAGATGACACAAAGATCTGCAACAGAGTTGATGCACAAGGTGGAGTGGAAAGGATGAGAAGGGACTTGGCAAGGTTAGAGGAATGGTCAAATGTATGGCAGCTTAGATTCAATGCTAAGAAGTGCAAAATTAATACACCTGGGAAACAAAAACCCAGGGAAAGAGTACACAATGGGGGGTGAGATACTAACAACAACAAAAATGGAAAGGGACCTGGGGGTAGTCATATCAGATGACCTAAAGGTGGGAAAGCAATGTGAGTGGGTAGCAAGGAGGGCTGGGGGGATACTGGGATGCATAGGAAGAGGCCTCACCAGTAGAAAACAGGAAGTTATTATTCCTCTGTACAGACAGCTAGTGAGACCCCATCTGGAGTACTGCGTGCAGTTCTGGAGACCCAATCTCCGCAAAGACATAGACAGGATGGAAGCTGTCCAGTGGAGGGCAACTAAAATGGTGCAGGGTCTGCACCGGAAGACATATGAAGAGAGACTTAAGGAGCTTAATATGTATAGCCTCGAGGAAAGGAGGGAGAGGTGAGACATGATAGAAACTTTCAAGTGCCTCAAGGAATCAACAAAGTCCAAGAGGGTAGCATCTTTCAAAAAAAGAGGTGTGCAAGAACAAGAGGGCACAATTTGAAGATGGGGGGCGGCTCAGAGGTAATTTCAGGAAGTATTTTTTCACAGAGAGGGTTGTGGATGCATGGAACGGCCTTCCAAAGGAGGTTGTGGAGTCAAAAACAGTGGTGGAATTCAAGCATGCATGGGACAGTCATAAGGCAATTCTAGAGTGTGGGGGTAGGAAGAAGTAGGCTGCTGGTTAACTAGGACCTGCAGCTTATCCATCAGGTAGGGAAATGGGCAGACTGGGTGGGCCAAGTGGTCCTTATCTGCCGTCAAATTCTATGTTTCTATGTTTCTATGACGGATGTGGTAAGCAATCATGGGACAGGTGCAGACCTGCCACTGCTTCCCATGCACACGACCCCTTTGCACCTTGAATCCCCAATAGACTCATCTGCATTTTGTGGCTGATTATCATACTGTGGCTGCTGGCGCTATCTGATCTGGGAGCACAGTTCCCCCAGGTTAATGCTGGGGCAACACTACCTGACTTAGCATGAGCTGATATTCAGTTGGATAGCGCAGGGCTCTGTCTGAATGAATATGGCAACCTCCGGGTCAGGTTTAAGTGCAAACACATTGCAAACCTTTGCACTCCACTTCTGCATATATTTGAATATCTAACCAAAGATATCTTGTGTCTGCTCTCTTCTGGAGATGTCACTGCCTAATACTGATGGCTAGATTAGGAGCCCCATCTTTGACACGATAAACAGCCTCCCATTACATCGTCTTTTTGGCATAATTTTAGCAGATTTTCATTTTGGAGGCTTTAGAATTCTTCAGCAGAGAGGGAAACATATAACAAGTGGTATTTCAATGAATTTCTCTTCTTCGCAAGTAATTACATCACTGTGGGTGGCTTGCAACACTGACATGGTGGTTTGTAGCCATGTGGCTGATATGCAACCAACCAATGCCGTTATACTAGAAGAACTTCGGGACTTCAGAACAGAAATTTGAGATAAGCATAATGAGCTGAAAGCCTTGGTCTTAGCCTTACAATGAAAACTGGTGACTTGGAGAAACAGGCTACTGACTCCAATACTAGGGTGGACCGCATGGAGTGGGTTTTACTGAAACTTTTATAGGATCATCAGATGTTAAGAGATCTCTGTGAAGATCCTGAGAACCACTCCAGAAGAAATAATATTTGCATCTATGGGATACCAGACGGGTAAGAAGGTGGAAGTGATATGCAGTGACCTGATTTTTCCATGATTCCATAGCCACGGAGGTTGCCATGGAATTTAGAAACATAGAAACATAGAAGTTGATGGCAGATAAGGACTGCAAGGCCCATCCAGTCTGCCCATTTATTTTTCTACCTTATCAATGGCCTATCTATTCATACTCATCTGTATTGCTCCCTTATGCCTATCCCATGTCTGTTTGAAGCCCTGCACTATATTCATATCCACCACTTCCTGAGACAGGCTGTTCCATGCATCCACCAATCTTTCTGTGAAAAAGAACTTCCTCATATTACCCCTTAATCAGCCTCCCTATAATCTCATGCTGTGTCCTCTTGTCCTGCTATTTTTCTTATATTGATACATGTTAGACTCTTTCACCTTGTTAATGCCCTTAATGTGTTTGAATGTTTCGATCATATCACCTCTCTCCCTCCTTTGCTCTAGGGTATACATATTGAGCTCCGTTAATCTGTCCTCATATGTTTTCTGATGCAGTCCCTGCACCATTTAGGTTGCTCTTCTATGGACTGCCTCAATTTGGTTAATGTCCTTGTGAAGGTGTGGCCTCCAGTACTGCACGCAGTACTCCAGGTGGGTCCTAACCAGTGTCTTGTAAAGAGGGATTATTACCTCCTTCTTCTGACTTGTGATGCCCCTACTAATACACCCGAATATCCCCCTAGTCTTTCCTACTGATTTAGTGATCTGCTTGAATGATTTCAGGTCATCGGTGATGATGATGCCCGAGTCTCTTTCTTCTCTTGTGACTGCCAGCAACTCCCCTCCCAGCCTATAGGAGACTTCAGGATTTCTCTTCCCAATGTGCATGATCTTGCAGTTCTTTGCATTAAACCCCAGTTGCCACTCTTCTGACCATTTTGCTAGTTTATCCAGATCTCTTCTCATTCTGCCCACCCCATCTGGATCTTCTACTCTGTTGCAGATCTTGGTGTCATCTGCAAACAGGAAAACCTTACCCTCCAGTCCATCTGCAATGTCACTGATGAAGATATTGAAGAGGATTGGCCCCAGGACTGATCCCTGAGGTACCCCACTTGTGACTTGCATCTCTTCTGACTGTATATCGTTTACCACCACTCTCTGTTTTCTGCTCATCAAGCTGTTTGCCACTCAGTTGACCAACTTCTGACCCACCCCGAGCCTACCCAGCTTATTTATCAATCTTCTATGTAGAACAGTATCGAAAGCTTTGCTGAAGTCAAGGTAGGCAACATCAACTGCTACCCCTTGGTCCACCACTCTGGTTACCCAGTCAAAGAAATCTATGAGATTAGTTTGACAGGACCTTCCGTTTGTTACCCATGCTGTCTTGGATCCTGTGCTCCTATTGATTCCAGGTGTTGCACTATCCTTTCCTTAAAGAGTGCCTCCATAATCTCGCCCACTACTGAGGTAAGACTGACTGGTCTGTAGTTTCCTGCCTCCTCCCTGCTACCACTCTTGTGGAGCGGGATCACATGAGTCCTTCTCCAGTCTTCTGGGACCTCTCCTGTGCTCAGAGACTCACTAAACAGTTCTGCTCATGGCTCTGCTAGTTCCACTCTTAGCTCCTTTAGTACCCTGGGATGTATGCCATCGGGTCCCATTGCCTTGTCCACCCTGAGCTTATCAAGCTCTTGTAGGACCCTTTCTTTTGTGAAGCGACTAGTGCTCACCTCCCTCCTCCCCCCGTTTCCATTGTGCTGAGCTGTGGGCCCTGCCCTACCTTCTCTTCAGTAAATACTGAGCAGAAGTATCTACTTAGTATAGATGCTTTTACATGGTCCTCCTCCTCACATGCCCCCTTATCTCCTTTGATCTTAGCAATATCCCCTCTGGACTTTCTCCTTTCACTAATGTATCTATAGAAAGTCTTGTCACCTTCTTTTACTGTCTGCGTTAGTGTTTCCTCAGTTTGGCCCTTTGCCTGCCTGCCTTACTGCCTTCCCAGCTTCTCTTAGGGAAGTTTGGTATGCTTCCCTGTCTTCATCCCGCTGTGTTCCCTTATATTTCCTGAAGGCCAGCCTTTTGGCTTTGACCTTTTTGGCTACTGTTTTTTAGAACCAAAGTGGTTTCCTTCTTCTTTTGCACTTCCTTTTCTCTCTAACACAATGGGATGTTGCTTCAAGTATTGCATCCTTAATGTTTGCCCACTTTTCCTGTACCCCCTCACCTGTATTTCTTTTTGCCAGGGCTAGCTTAACTCTGTTGGCCATCTTATCAAGGTCAGCTCCTCTGAAGTCCCATATTTTTGCCTTGGAATGGAATGATTTAGTTGTACTGGCCAAATTGAACCATACCATGTGATGGTCACTGGCCCCCAGGTGACCTTCTACCTGGAGATCTGTGATACTTTACATGTTAGTCAGTACTAGATCTAGGATAGCCCTGTTTCTTGTGGGTTGTTGTACCAGTTGTTTGAGTCCCTCCCCCTGCAGGGAATCCACTATGAGTCTAGTTCTGGCAGATGTGCCTGCTAGTATTGACCAATCTGTATCTGGCATGTTGAAGTCTCCCATTATCAGAACCTCCCCTTTAGCTGTCATGTTTTGTATATCTTCTAACAGTAATGTGTCTATGTCCTCCCCCTGGTCTAGGGGCCTGTAGAGAACCTCACTTCATGTGGTTGTCCCATTTCCTGTTTCCAGTGTGACCAACAGTTCTTCTGGCTCCTTAATGTAAATTTAATGTAAACTGTGAAAAATCCATGGAATATTATTCTGCAGTTTACATGAACTGCAGATTATTATTCAGCTTCAGCTGATAGGGCATTTCTGACCAAACTCTCCAGTCCCTCTTCATGCCCGTAATCCATTGTCCTGTGATTCTACAACCATGCTGTTAAACAGACCTTATTAACAAGAGTTTGGCATGAGGAGGCCTTTACTTATAAGGGACAGTGCCTTTATTTTGATAACAACTGTCCCACAGCTCTTCTGGCTAACTGTAAGGCATATACACTATTCTCCCTTTTTAGAAGCCAAAAAGCATTACATTTTCTACCCCATACCCAGCCCACCTTTGTATATACTTTGCAGACGGCACTAGACTGTTTGGCGATCCAGAATCAGCAATACTGGAGCTCTGTACTAGAAACTCTGACATTGCAAAGGAGCCTATTGACCGGTCAGATCCCTCTGAACCAGCTCTAGCCAGAGCCGATATGGCCGTTTTCGGACCCCTCTTCATGAAGAGTGTCATTGTCATTTTGTTCACTTGTCTTGAAAGGTGATTTCGCAGCGCGAACGTGCTATTTTTTAATATTCAGAAATTGGTAGGAAACTTGATATGAGGTGGGGGAACTTTGCAAATCTTCAGGAAGTGAGACATTCCCAGATTTTTACCAACATCACTGACAAACTATAAATTAATTTCTCTATCTCCAATACAAACACATTCCCTTAACCCAATATACACATTCCAACATAACCCTAAACAAAGCCTGTCGGCTCATCACAGATTCAGACTGCCTGACTCACTCATGTGATCTGTATGCACAAACTGGCTGGCTAAATCTCCAAGGATGGATCAAATACTATTCATGCATAATAGTGAAGAAAGTGCTCCTTGGAGTCCTACCAAATGGAATCTCCTGCCTTCTACCCAGATCCCTCAAAGCTCGCCACACTTGGGCCTCTGTTAATGACCTTCTTCTCGTACCAAAGTTCCAGACTACTCAGTGCCAGCGGTCTTTCCTCTACAGACCCCCCAGTTGGCTCAATAGCCTTGGCTGTGAACTTACCTAACTTATATTACCCAGTTTAAGCGCCTCCTACACTTGTGCATCATGAATGAATGCACCTGTGATTGCCCCAGCTAATTTTCAGCATTTTGCCCACCAGTGAACTTGCCACCTGCCCCTTTAGCTTGTCTGGGCCCCTAATCTCAGACCTCCTCCCTATCTTTTACACCCTGCACCCCCCGCCTGTCTCCTTAACTTATTTACTAATCTTTTTGGAGCCACCCATAGCCGCTGGCTTCAACAAGCCTCTCTCCATCCCCCCCATATGCCCCCTTTTTCTACCCTTTGCCCCTTCTCACCCTACCCCCATACTCTTATTTATTCTCACCCCAATCTGTGCCTTCCTTACTACCCATGACAAGGCCTCCTGGCTGCTACTTTTCCTACCTTTCTGACCTTTCCTCAACTTCTACCTCTTCTTTCTCATCTTAGCTTGTACCACCAGTATTAACTGTAAATTCAACAGAGAATTTTCTATCAATGATGTAAAATGATGTTTCACTGATATCTGTAAGAACTGTTGTTTATTATCCAGTGTCTGTCTTTGTTTTACCCCTCCCCTCTCTGACATGGAACCTTTGTAAATGAGCAGTTCTGTGCTCAAAGGTATTTGTAATCCGAGAATACATAAATAAATAAATATTCCCTTTGTGAGTTTTTATTTTGAAAGAGATTATTTTTGCTGTTGTACATGACATGGTCATAACAGCAAGTATAAACAGTATTTACAAGTTAAATATTTAAAATTCACGCTACATATTGAAGTAATATTATATGACTGTTAAGGAGCAATAGGCAAATATGAAAAATGTATTTTATTATTTTTTTCCCCATACTTTCACTCAAATATTATTCTGGATAAACATTTCAGATGGCAATTTATTATTTTCTTGTTGGTGCCATATAGTGCTGTTCAGTCACAATAATCAAAAACTGGCATGTTGCTAATTCAGTCCTCTTGAATTTATTTAGTCAGAGTACATGCTGCTCTGTGTGCTGTGTGTGTGTGTGTGTGTGTGTGTGTGTGTGTGTGTGCATGTAACCTGTCACTGTAGATGAACAAAATGCTATAGTCCCCAGTTCTGGCAGTCTCTCACCATTTGCCAGGACTAAATGCAGACAGTGTGGAAATTGGTGTCAGTCCCTTACCAGCACTAAATCAATAACAGTGTGGGTAAGATTGCACTGAGCCCGCACCACATGATACTGTACCTGTGGATAAACTGAGAGCTTTATCTACTTTTTACCAACACTAAATCCATCACAGTGGGTGAGTGGCGGGTGAGGGGTGTGCACAGTAACTGTCCCTGTGGATAAGCAAGGAGCTTTAGTTTAGCAGTCAGCAGTAGACCTGATTCTGTGAATAAACAGAGGTGTTGTAAGTCCCCTCTTCTGTTTTTTTTATATATTTTTCTATTCAACCTTTCACCAGCACTGAATAGCAAATATACAAAGGTTGAATAGAAAACTGTATAAAAAAAACAGAAGAAAATAGTTACAGTTGGACTGTCTGTAATCTGACACTGCAGACTGCCTGACTGTTTCAGAACTTAAATAAATTCTAGTGCAACAGAAAATGAGCCAACCCCTAGGTTGCTGAAAGTCTGCAGCCCTGCAAAGGTTCAATTAAGGGGCTAGAAACAACAGTTTCAAAAGTTTTTTTTTGTTAATATCCTGAGAAGTTTGGAGGTACAATAAAGTAGCATCCCCCCTTCCTTCAGATGCCTTTAACATAGAGCAGCAAATAACAAAAATCGGAGGGGGAGTGCACTATTTTGCAGCTGTGAAGGAATATTTCCAAATGTCCAAAAAGGTACAGTAGTTCCATGATCAATGTTTTTTAAGTCTACAATCTAATCCCAATAGTGCTGTAGACTCAGCCCACAGCCCTAAAAATGAACACTGCAGTGGGACTCTAGGACAAAGGCTACTCCTCATAGTAAAAAAAATGCCATACGGAGCAAGCCCTACTTAAAATTAAGGTAATGCTATAATTGTTTTGTAGACAGAAACCTGCATAATTGCTTTTACTGGGACTAAAATGCACCATCGAGCAGCTAACAGCTCTGGTTTAATATTTTTTATGGACGTCCTCGCATTAGGAATGCAGTGTTTGCTTTACAATTTAGATTTATATTAATGGACCTATCTTTTTGGTCATTTGGTAATGTTCGGTTGTTTAACTAGTGCTTCTATTTAACATTAGCAAGTTTCTGTTTATAGGTATGGGTAGCCGAAGCATTCCAAGGAGGGCGCGGGTGGCTGGGTTTCTTATTTTTGTAAAACTGTTGCTTTCCTTTCTCTTACATACTGCCTAGCTGCACTCAGAGATCATTGACAATTTTCCTTGGTCTTCAGTTTACCCTTTTTCTTTTAGTCTTATTATAAGTTCTTTATGCTAGTATTTTCTTTATTTCCTAGATGATCAATGTTCTGAGCTTGGCTGTACATTAGACAGCCAGAACAGTGTGAAGCCCCCCCCCCCAATTTCCCTACCTCCTCGTGTTTTGTGTTTTGTCTCGACAACAAAATTTCAGACCGAGGCCACCATGACCAAGGCAGACCTGGACATGGTTACAATTACAGAGACCTGGTGCAATGAAAACCAGGACTGGGATGTATATGTAGTCATACCAGGGTATGCTCTATTCAGGAGGAACAGGGTAGGAAAGAAGGGAGAAGTGGCTCTTTATGTGAGGGAAAGCATAAAAGACATGGAAATACAGGTGGTACCAGGGAAAGCAGAGGTACTGTGAGTCAATATGTAGACAAGGAAGGGGGACACTATTCATACAGTAGTCATCAACAGATCTCCAGTGCAGGGGGAGTAGGAGGATAAGGATATGATGGAACAAATCCAATGGATGGCTAACAAGGGGCATGTAATGATGGTAGGGGGCTTCATCCTACCAGATGTGGATTGAAGCCTCCGAACTGCAGCAACAGTTAGAAGTATGGACATCCTAGACTCCATCCAGAGGGCATTCCTTAGGCAACTATGTTAATCCATTTTATCCATTAGCACCATATGGCATCAGAACCATCCGTTGTGTAACCTGACCCAAAATGGTGGCATCAGATAGAATGAGCTAAAGAGCCCACTCATGGGGGTGATACTGGATTTGGTACTGTTAAACAGGGACAGTGTCTCGGACGTCACAGAGAGGAGCAACCTGGGGACCAGTGATCATCATATGGTATGCTTCAATGTAAGGACAGAAGAAAAACACACTAAAATGAGGGTCCTAGACTTCAGGAGGGTCAGTTTCAAGAAAATGGGAGAATGCCTTATGGACGCCCTGGCAGGGATTGAGAAAATGGGTCGGGTAGAGGAACAGTTGGTAGAACAGAAAGTAAGACAAAGAAACTTGTTTTTAAGAGATACAAGTCAACACAGAGGGAAGAGGATAGGAAGGGGTATCAGGAAAAGCAAAAGGAGGCAGGCAAAGCAGTTCAGAGAGCAAAGGCACAAACAGAGTAGAACATTGCCAAGTCAATAAACAAGAAGGTTAAGACAATTTTTAGGTGATCCCCCTACTCAAACAAACTAAAAACCAAAATAACCAACAGATCATTCCCTCAGCAGAACATTCATCATGGTGTCAAGTCCCAATGTACCTCTATACAATTACCATAGCGTAACTACCTGGCTGGACAACAGGACACAGAAGGTAATTGTAAATGGAGTCCACTCTAAAGAAAGAGGGGTTACTAGTGGGGTACCGCAGGGTTCAGTACTGGGTCCAGTCCTTTTTAATGTCTTTATAAGTGACATTGCAGAGGAACTGGAAGTAAAAGTATGCCTCTTTGCAGATGACACAAAGATCTGCAACAGGGTTGATACACAAGGATGCATGGAAAGGATGAGAAGGGACTTGGAAAGGTTTGAGAAATGGTCAGAAGTATGGCAGATTGGATTCAATGCAAAGAAGTGCAAAATAATGCACCAGGGAATCAAAAACCCAGGGGAAGATTACACAATCGGAGGGGAGGTAGTAACAACCACAAAAATGGAAAGGGACCTTGGGGCATTCATATCAGATGACCTTAAGGTTGGCAAGCAATGTGAGAAGGCAGTAGGGAGGGCTGGGGGAAATACTGTGATGTACACGTAGAAGCATCACCAGCACAAAACAAGAAGTTGTTATCCCTCTGTACAGACAGTTGGTGAGACCACATCTGGAGTACTGTGTTCAGTTCTGGAGACCCCATCTCCGCAAGGACATAGACAGGATGGAGGCAGTTCAGAGGAGGGCAACTAAAATGGTGCAGGGTCTGCAAGAGAAGCAATATGAGGAGAGACTAAAGGAGCTTAATATGTATACCCTTGAGGAAAGGAGGGAGAAGGGGACATGATAGAAATGTTTAAGTACCTCAGTGGAATCAACAAAGTCCAAGAGGGTAGCATCTTTCAGAAAAAGAGATGTGCAAGAACAAGGGGACATAATTTGAAGATAGAGTGGGGACGGCTCAGGGGCAATATGAGGAAGTATTTTTCCACAGAGAGGATGGTGGCTGCATGGAACAGCCTTCCTGAGGAGGTTGTGGGGTCTAAAACTGTGGGAGAATTCAAGAACGCATGGGACAGACATAAGGTCATTTTTGTGGGGGGTAGGAAGAAATAGGCTGTTGGTTAAATAGGATCTGCAGCTTATCCTCTAGGTAGGGAAATGGGCAGACTAGGTGGGCCAAGCGGTCCTTATCTGCTGTCAAAGCCTATGTTTCTATGTTACCATAAGGTAACAAAATGTTATGCAGCACTTCTCAATTTGCATACTGGTGTGGGATTCTGAAACACTTTTATGCAAGGGGTCTGATGTTCTCCACTTTCACCGGTGCTTCTACGTATACCCCCTCATGTGCCGCTTGTATGAGGCAGGCAACTAAAATTACAGTTGATTCTTTTGGCATGTGTAAAAAAAGCTATAACCAAATTATGGTTTCAAGCCTGGTCCCCTCAGATATCTGGATATACCTCTGTCCATCAGCAGGCTGTCTAAGTCACTAACGCACTGTTCCCTCCTCTCAGGTGTCCCCCAAGATTCTATCCTGGGGCCAGTTCTCTTCTACATCTTTATAAATGACCTTCCCTCCATATGCGTCACAGCAAACATTCAAATGTATGCTGATGACACAGTGCTTTACCTACCAGGCACCTCTAGCAGTGCAAGTGAAGCCCCTCTCTAGCTCAAATTTCTCAATGTTCTACAATGGTTTAGCTCTAACCAACTTACAATGAATACTAAGAAGACTGTATCAATGACCTTTGGCTCCCCCCAGAAACTCACCAAACTCCAGTCCCTCCAATCTATCACACCCTCAATGGCACCATATTGGAAACTGTATCTACCTACAAATACCTGGCAGTTTGGCACAACCCAATACCAAATCTGAATACATAGATAATTAAAACCACCCTTGGGTGGCAAGTTCAATAATAGGCTTTACCTCCTGAACTTATATGAAACTATGAAACCCCAAGTTGGACTTCTCACACCACATTGATGATTTGCACACCCAACTCCACCCCAAACTAGGAGTCTAGTATTGCTCCAAAGATTGTCTAACCCTCCCAACTCGTGAGCTTGTCACTATATTGATTTTTCCCTTGTTTGACTACATGGGTGTTGTATATGACTCAACCTCCTCCTCCTCCTCCTCACCCATCAGACTAGACACCCTGTGCAATGTGCCCCCTGCTGCTTTGCCACCAATATCCCTCCCCACACTCACCATTGCTCATTATATTCTGTGCTCTCAGTCCTTCCTCTCTCCCTCCGCTGTCAACATCACAGCACCTCCTTTATTGATAAACACTGGCTTCATTTTCTCCCTTCCCACCTATCCTCCTTCCTCTCTCCTACAAGAACCTCCGACTACCCACTCCATACCAAACACTCATACACCTTTTCAATCACTCAGAAATACTCTCTTGCCAGAAAATCATCTACCTTCTACTACCACCTCTGCCTTCTTGAAATTTGCTCCCCTCCCCTTTATGATTGCCCTCTCCCTTTCCTCACTAAAATACCTGCTAAAACTATCCTTCTAGCCCTCCTGCCCCTGCTCCCCCAGTCAGACCCACAGTTAATTCCCTCAAAAGTCCCTTCTAATATGATATCCTCCACTCATGATATCCTTATTAGCCCTAAGTCTATGTGACTATGTGACTCTGGTTCCTATCTACATGAACTGTTCCTAGTTGTTGAAAAAATAACCCCATCCTGCCCCCTCACCTACTCTTCCACTGCTTTATACCCTGCTCTTGCTATGTAATATGTGTCATTTTCCCGATTGTTTCATGCTTTGATGACGATATATAGATGATATATGGATTTGTTTTTTTGCTCATTGTTACTGTTTTAGCATGTAAATAACTGTATAATATCCCGCTTCCCTTTGCTACAGTTTAAACCTGGAAATGAGCCTCAGCTCAGTGTGCCTTTCCCATTTACCAACTTTTTAAATAAATAAATTACTTAGGGTATCATTGGACCACCCTGAAGTTTGAAACTGCCTATCCACCATTTTTCCACCACTTACTTAGTGAGTGACATGACCATCCCCAGCCCTACCTGTTATTATTGACTTCAATTTCTCACAGAAAGTGAACAAGTTTTATCAGTTTTTTTCCCCTTTAACAAAAAAAACCTTTTGTTACTGAAAGTAGTAGCACTAGCATGTCACGTGCTCAGCATAACTCTGACACAGCCCAGCTCATGTTCACTGCACCCCTGCTAAACCCAGCAGAGACAGAGGGCAGAATTCACAAACATTTTGGGATGGATTCACAAAGGGAGAAAAAAATCTGCACATGTAAGAAAAAATGCTTGCAAAACTGCAAAAACACAAGTGCCACATATTCACAGTCAAAATTTCCCCAGCTGCAGAAAATCGCAAAACAGGCACGTTATGAAATTCTGCAAGTGTGGAAAATGTACATTTATTTCTGCAGCTGCAGAAAAAGTCCAGCAAACAGAACAGCAGCAGGAGATCCATATTAAACATTGCAGCAGAACCAGCTCTCCCAGTGAGGCAAGCAGTCAGTCGTACAACTGCAACCACAGTAGCACCACCTGTACCAGGAGGACCTTGCACCCAGTGACAATGTGTATCTGTTGGTTGTGTCTCTCACAGGGGAGTGTCACTCTCCTACATCTGTAGCACACATGTCCACCTCTGCCTCTACTGCCTGTGGGACTCCTTTATGGGCTGCACTGGGTCATGTGATTGTGGTTTGTTGCCTTTAACGGGAAATATGTGCTAGCTTTGTTGTAACAACTGACACTACTATACAGCCCACAAGTTTGCTGTTGCTTGGTACCTGAAACCCCACTATGATTTTTTTCCCAATTGTTAGTACACTGCCTTTTGCTCAGGGTGAATTATGCCTCATCTCCTTGGTGCAGCATGTGCACAACATTTTTTCCACAACTGCGGGGAAACAGTGTCTGTGAATAGCCTTTAACAGGATGTGCCCTACTTTCAATGGCATTTTGTTTGCACAGGAATTTCTGCAGCTGCATTTTTTCCCACAATCCACAGTGTATTTTTTTCCACCGCTGCAGATGTTAAGGGTAAGCAGTTACCCCTTTTTTCTGCAGCTGTGCAAATTTTGGGAACCTGAGCATTTTTTTAACATTTGAAGTGTTTTGTGAATCCTGCCCTTTGAAATTGACACAGTTGCAGAAAGAAGGGGTAATTGTGCTGTATCATCTATACAAAACATTTGCAGCTGCAGAAACAATACATTGAGGACTGCAGAAAAATGCAGCAGGAGAAAATTACTGCACAAAAAAATGCCATTGAAAAGTATGGCATATCCCCTCAAAGGCTATTCTCACCCACTGTTTTCCTGCAGCTATGGAAAATACGTTGCACACATGCTGCACCAAGGAGAGTGAGGCATGGCTCACCCTGAGCAAAAGGCAGGATACTGACACATGGGAAACTATCATACTGGGGGTTCAGGAACCAAGCAACAGCAAACTTGTGGGCTGTATAGTAGTGTCAGTTGTTACAACAAAAATATCACACATTTCCATTGAAAGGCAACAAACCACAGCCACATGACCCAACATAACCCATAAAGGAGCCCCACAGGCAGCAAAGGCAGAGGTGTTGACAGATGCAGGAGAAACACCCCAGAGAGAGAGAGAGAGAGACACAACCAACAGATATATACTGCCACTGGGTGCAAGGCCCTGCTGGTACAGATAGTGCTACAATGATCCCAGTTGTGGGACTGGCTATTGCCTAACTGGGAGTGCTGGTTAAGCTGCAACTTTTGCAAGACTGTCAAAGAATTCTGCTCCACTTAATATGGATCACCTGCTGTTGTTCTGTCTGCTGGACCCTTTATATTACTTCTGAAGCTGCAGAATTTTTTTTGTTTTGCTTTTTTAGCAGTTGCTGAATTTCGAAACTCACCTGTTTTTGCAATGTTCCGCACCTGCTGGAATTTTGACTGTCAATGTAATACTTGTATGTCTACAGTTTTTCAAGCCTTTTTTCCCCATACGTGTGGATTTTTTTGCTCTCTTTGGGAATCTAGCCCTTTCACTTTTTATAGCTGCAGTGTGCAGAGCCCTGCAGATGTTTTGCTATTAATAAATCAGAAATCCAGTACACCAGACCAAAAAATTCAGGGAGAGTAATTTATTTAGTGAAAATAAAAAATACCTTCAATTGTAAGCAGCAATAATACACTGATATTTTGCTATTGCAGTAGAACAAGGGATCTCTCAAGATTCCTAATGGACTAGATATGATTAGGGGCTTTGAGCTATCACTCCACTCTACTGTGTTCATTCCACTGAGCAGTGCTTGCACTGGAATATATTGTGTGATAACTACTAGCTTCAATTTGGCTAGTATTCTTTCAAGAAAGATTCAGTCATAAACATCTCAGCTTAGTCACCCTTTCCCAGCAATGAATCTTGTAAAAAGATTTATACCATTTTAATAACCTCTTAAGACACTATATGATTAGCACCGTCTCAGTCATACTTTACTATGGCAGAACTGTTATCTTTTTACTACTTTTACTGTGCATTTTGAAAAAAATATTTACTTTGGGCTTTAGCTGGCAAATACATTTTGAAACTTTTAGCCGTAAAAATCAGCCACCTTTTTTGATTTCAAATCTCAGTGTATAGTACAACCAATTATAGTAGCTTAAACTTGTCACTGCCTTCAGCAGTGTCTAGAATGCATTTAGTATAACAGAAGACAGCTGCATCTTTAAACCGTAAGACAAATAAAGAACAGTATATTTTTTTACACCTTTAGTTATGTTTTTTTGGGAAAAATATTTATATTGAGCTACAGTATGACTGGTAATCACATCCTGAATTGTACATCCTGGATAGCACAGAGGAGATGCTACATCTCATTCTCATTGGGAAACTTTATTTGACATATGTTTGCACTGTATTTATTCAGGATATCCCAAATTAGATGCTATATCTTGTTTTTACTGGGGTTGTGATGTTACCCATGTTTACAATGTATTTATCCAGGGTAGAAACATAGAAGTTGATGGTAGATAAGGAACACAGGGCTCATCCAGTTTGCCCATTTCTTTTTCTACCTTATGAATTTGCCATCGGCCTTTGCTCTATCAATGGTCTATCTATTCATACTTATCTGTATTGCTTCCTTATGCCTATCCCATGCCTGTTTGAAGCCCTGCACTGTATTCATAGCCACTACTTCATTCCATGCATCCACAACCCTTTCTGTGAAAAAGAACTTCCTCACATTACCCCATAATCGGCCTCCCTCTAATCTCATGCTGTGTCCTCTTATCCTGCTATTTTTCTTATATTGAAACATGTTAGACTATTTCACCTTGTTAAAGCCCTTAAGGTGTATGAATGTTTCAATCATATCACCTCTCTCCCTCCTTTGCTCTAGGGTATACATACTGAGCGCCATTAATCTGTACTCACATGTTTTCTGATGCAGTCCTAGCCTAGTCCAGATGTAAAATATTATTTTCAGCATGTTCTGATTTCATGCAATGCAGCATAATAATGTGTAGATGTAGAACCCCACTGAAAATAAGATGTCACACCTTCTGTAATCTATCTAGGCTAAATCTATAGCAATCAGCAGGCATATTCTAGGAAAACACACAGTAAAAATGTGTAAAAGGAAGACCACATTGAAACTGCTTCTCAGCAGATCTGCATTGTGCAAATGCATTAGAAACAAGCATTTGTCAATGCCGAATGTTGCTTGCTTGTATGTGCTGTTTAGGTATTTGGAAGTGACAGTTTCATGCCTTCCTCCCAAGACATCCACTGTGTCTTTCTGCTCAGTATTCACAGAAGAGTGGGAAGGGCAAGGGCCACAGCAGGACAGCAGTTGCCAAGGGGGTGAAGAGATGGACAAAAGAGTCCTGCAGGAGCTCACTAAATTGAAGGTAGACAAAGCGATGGAACCAGATGGCATACGCCCAAGGATATTAACAGAACTGCGAAGGGAGATAGCAGTACCTCTGGCAGCCATGTTCACTGAGTCATTCAACATGAGTGAATTGGAGGAGGGCACATGTGGTCCCTCTACACAAGTCCGGCAGCAGGGAGGAGGCAGGGAACAACAGGCCATTCAGCCTCACCTCAGTAGTGGGGAAGATCATGGAGACATTGCTTAAAGAAAGGATAGTGGGGCATCTAGATGCCATCGGAACCCAGGACTATAGACAACATGGATTCACAGTGGGGACATCATGTCAGATAAATCTGGTTGATTTATTTGACTGGGTGACAAAGGAAGTGAATCAGGGTGGGGCAGTGGACAACGCTTACCTTGATTTCAGCAAAGCCTTTGACACCATCCCATATAGGAGGCTGATAAACTAGCTGGGTAGGCTGGACATGGGGGAAAGGGTGGTAAACTGGGTTAGAAACTGGCTAACAGACAGGAGGCAGAGAGTGGTGTTAAATGGTATGCAGTCTAGGGAGAGGGGGCGACCAGTGGGGTGCAGCAGGGTTCGGTCCTGGGGCCAGTTCTGTTCAATGTCTTCATTAGTAATATTGCAGAACATCTGAAGGGAATTTTTTCACCAAATTTTCAACATAGCCATTTTAAGACCTCTGCTCATGAACAGTGTCACTGTGATTTTCTTAATTTGTCCCGTAAATTGATTTCGCATACCGACTGCGCCATTGTGCGCTACATGGGCGGAAATATGTTTTGGGTGAGATGTGAAAAATGACAGCTGTACTACTCATAAGAAGGTGTGGTAAAATGGCAATGTTGAAAATCTGGAGTCAAAATATTGAAAATTCGCGAACTTACGAGTGTGCATAGGAACTGTACAACGCACGCTCGGAAAACAGTCATTTTTTGAATTTTTTCACCAAATTTTCAACATAGTCATTTCAAGACCTTTGCTCATGAACACTGTCACTGTGATTTTCTTAATTTATCCCGTACATTGATTTCGCACACCGACTGCGCCATTGTGTGCTTCATGGGTGAAAACATGTTTTGGGTGAGATGTGAAAAATGACAGCTGTACTATTTATAAGAAGGTGTGATAAAATGGAAATGTTGGAAATCTGGAGTGAAAATATTGAAAATTGCGAACTTCACGTAGCGGTATAGAACTGTACAACGCTCAGAAACAGTCATTTTTGGAATTTTTTCACCAAATTTTCAACATAGCCATTTTAAGACCTCTGCTCATGAATAGTGTCACTGTGATTTTCTTAATTTGTCCTGTACATTGATTTCGTAACACCGACTGTGCCATTCTGCGCCACGTGATGGAAACACATTTTGGGTGAGATGGAAAATGAACAGCTGTACTACCAGGAAGAAGGTGTGGTAAAATGGCAATGTTGAAAATCTGGAGTGAAAATATTGAAATTATGCGAACTTACGAGCCCGCGAGGAACCGCGCAACGCACGCCAGAAAACAGTCATTTTTTGATTTATACTACTCAACATGGGTTTAGACTCTTCATGAATGTGTCACTGTCATGGCGGAGTTTGTTCCGAGCGGTGATTTCGCAGTCACCGCAGTCGAGCATTTAAATCACCCTTCGGCCCGAATAACGCCATGACATTGACATCATTCATGAGAAGGGGTTCCAAAAACCCCATGTTGAAAATTTGGTGCAAAAATTCCCAAAATGCCTGAGATATGCAACAAAGTTGAAACCCCTATCTAGCCCATTATACAGCTTACCGGCATTTCCTCAGTTCGCGGTCGGCTTTGAAGAGTGCAGACGTGTTCCCGGTCCACCGAAGATCGTCGCGCGGAGTCCGGAGGTAAGTATGGGGTGAGGGGTGTGGGAGGCTGGTGAGCGTGGTGGGCGGTTGTGGGGTGGTCGGAGACGCAGCGGGACTGTTTTTGTTTTACAGGTTTTAAAAAAAATGTCGTGGACATTTCGGCCACTGGGTGGGCTCCCAGGGTGGCACAAGGATGGGGGCATTCAGCCGATGAGGGGTTGGGCACCCCCATCGGCCAGAGACTGCTTGCCACGCTGGGGTGGGCTCCAGCGTGGCACCTACTACTGGGGGGGGAGACGATGCAGCTCAGCCGACGGGGATTGGGCACCCCGTCGGCTATACAGTGTGTGTGGGGGCACGCATGCCTGCATGTGGGGGGGGAGCTATGCTTCTTACCGCTGCTCACTGAAGTGTAGCTCCCCCTTTCAACTGTATGCCACTGCATTTTGGAGCGTGTCATAGACAGCTCCAAAATGCATTGGCTTACAGGGGCCGTGCCTGCCAGCTCACTGACTGAATTGGAGGAGGAAGTGACACACCTCCGAAATCTCTGATGATGGCACTATGTTTCTTGCACATGCGTGCAAGCAACATAAAAATGGGTAAATGCATGACCACACTGTAAATAACATCTCAAATCTCAACTGGCATATCCTGTAAACATTCAATATTTAAAATCATTTGGAATATATTCTTTTGCTTCTCCCTTATCAGTGCTGTTTAAATGCAAAGAAGTGCAAGATCATGCACATAGGGAAGAGAAACCCTGAAGCTACCTATAGGTTGGGAGGGGAGTTGCTGGCAGCCACAAGGGAAGAAAAAGACTTGGGCATCATCATCACAGATTACCTGAAATCATCCAAGCACTTACTTCTTTCTCACCTCTGTTTGTATGTGTTCCATAAAATATGCACAACACACTGCTGAGTGATTTTTACAAGTGAATATTTGTGTTGCCATTTGGTTATGCATTTGAGAAAGAAAGGGAAAGGGAACATTGTTTAACAAGGAGTAGCACACTAAGCTGGAGCTTGTTTCCAGATGTGACCTGGGAGCACAAGGAATTTAAGTAACTTGCTCAGGAGCACACAATATGCATATTGGTGGCTGTGGGATTCAAACCCAGGTCCCCAGATCTGCAGCTCAGAGCCTTAACCCACAGCGCTATAATGCCTCTGTAAAAAACAGATACCTTGTCTGTTTTCAAATCTCAGAGCATAGCACAACCAATTACAATATCTTAAACTTGTTTCTGTAATGAAATGTACTTGGGGACATCAAAGGTTTCAGTTGTCTCAGTGGTACAGCCTGGGTTCAAGTCCCAGTGGAGGCACTTGCTTCTTTCTCATGTCTGTTTGTGTGTGTTCCTTTAAATATGCTCACCACACTCCTGTGTGATTGTTACAAGCATTATAATATGTAGATGTAGAAACCCACTGGAAATAAGATGTCACATCTTCTGTAAACTATCTAGACTAAATATATAGCAATCAACAGGCATATTCTAGGAAAAATTGTAAAAATGTGTAAAAGGAGGACCACATTGAAACTGCCTCTCAGCAAATCTGCATTGTGCAAATGCATTAGAAACAATGGGTAAAAGCACGACCACACTGTAATAACATCTCAAATCTCAACTGGCATATCCTGTAAAAAATTAGTATTTAAAATGTGTTAAATGTTTTACCCAAATGAAATAAATGTTTTAAATACTGGCTTGGCTAGTCTTTCCTCATAGGTCTTATCCCACAGGCCCTGAACCATTTTAGTGGCCCTCCACTGTACCGCCTCCACCCTGTCTTTGTTCTTTCTCAGATGGGGCCTCCAGAACTAGACACAGTATTCCAGGTGTGGGCTCATGACTGTCTTATACTGGGGCAAGATGAACTCCCTCTTTATACTCTTGATACCCCTCCCTGTGCATTCAGGCATCTGGCGAGCCTTTCCAGCCACTTTGCCACATTGCTTAGTTTCTCTTACATTCTCCAAGATGATAACTCCCAGGTTCCTTTCTTCCTTCATGACAGTCAGTACCTCCCCCATCTAGTTCATACTTTGCCCCTGGGTTATTGTTCTGTATGTGCACAATCCTGCACTTCTTTACATTGAGTCCCACTGGCCATTCCTCAGACCATTTCTCCATTTTATAAGATCTTCCCTCATTCTTTCAACACCCTCTAGCATGCTCACCCAATTGCATACCTTTGTATTGTCTGAGAAGAGGCATACCTTTCCATCCAGTCCCTCTGCAATACCCCCAATAAAGATACTGAAGTGGTCCCAACACTGACTCCTGTGGCACTCTGCTCATCACCTCTCCCACTCCAGAGAACTCCCTGTTTACCACAACCCTCTGACTCCTGCCATTCATCCAGCTTTCCACCCACGGAACTATTTTAGGATCCACACCTAGGCAGCGAAGTTTGTTAATCAGCCTTCAATGCGGTATAAAAGCAAAACAAAATGGTTAATAGCATCGCTGAAAATAGAAATAGAGTATCTACTTAGCTGATTTTAGTCTTTCAGGAAATATCTAAAAGAGAAAAAAAAGTTAGTGTTTTTTTTTTTTTTTTCTTTAGATATTTCCTGAAGAAGACCTAAGGTCGAAACATAGATTTTTAACTCTATTTTCTATTTTCAGCGTGCATTTAATATAACCATTTTGTTTTGCTTTTAGACCACATGCTGACGCAGCACCTTGTTTTTGTTTTTTTCAATGGGGTATGGTGCCTAAGGCCTTTCTGAAGTCCAGATAGGCCACATTCACCACACCTCCCTTGTCCTCTACGTCAGTTACCCAGTCATGGCACAAATCAGTACAGTGAGTTAGTGCAAAACACAGTGCTTACCCTAAATGCAATACAAGTTAGGGCTAGCTGTATAACTAAATAAATGCCATAAAAGGCAATGTATGTATGTTAGTGTGTTTGTGTGGCAATGCTCTGTGTGTGCAGACAGTGCACTGCTATGTATTACTGGAATATATATATATATATATATATTATGGTAGCATGGTAGTGCTACCGAAGTTAGGGTTGAGGAACCATTTACATGTTAAACCCAAAATTTTGCACCTTAATACCTTTGCAACTGTTTGATAGATTTGCCTGAAATTTGGAATACACAATCAAGACCCACATGCCTTGGGATCTGCCAAGCTTTGTACCAGTCAGATACATGGCTGCAGAGTTATTAAGTGTGATCTGCGCTTGTGTTTACGCTTTTTCTGGAATTCTATGGTCATGCCTACAGGTTGTACGGTTTCTTGTGACGGCCGAAATCTTCAGGGAGCATGCTGACGGGGTCCCGATGTGTCTTCGAAGATTTCGTGAAAAAATATTTAACGTTTCAAAAGTTATTCAAAAAACAGTTTCCTATAATAAGTCAATGGGAAAAGTTAACAAAAAGTTCAACACTTTCGCAAATGCATTTTTACCGTGGCAAATGACCCTCTTACTTTCACAAATCCACCATCTTGTTTTCAATTACTGATCAGAAAAATGCTTGCCGTTTAAATTTGGGACCCTCTAGCAACCTAATTCGTTTTGTATTCACCTAGTCGGACCCTGAGGATGCTAGCCATGTCTTTATTTTGGGGTAAAACACCCCAGAAATATGTTTTTCAGATTTCTGGAAAAAGTACTTTCACAAAATACTTTCGTGCTCATGAAAGTGTCGCAAATTTTTGCGAAAGCTTTCGCAAATTGTAACAGTACTTTTCTAGGCTGTGGGAAAATGACAGCAATTCTTTGGCACCCCGCTGCAAAAGAACGGTTTGGAGTTTTGGGCTGAAATTTGGAAGGAATGCAGCTGACATCTCACAGATGTGCCTTTCAGTGTTTTGCTGAAAAAATATTACACAGCAGCAAAGTTACGGTACCCCAAAGTTTATGCTTTTTCCCATAGGATAACATTGTGGCATACGATGCATTGCAGCAATCGTTTGGCGCCCTGCTGCAAAATAACAGTCTGGTCTTTTGGGCTGAAATTTGCAGGGAACACAGCCAACATCCCACACATCTGCCTTTCAGTGGTTTGGTGAAAAAATATTACAGTGAGGCAAAGTTATGGCAGTCTGAACTTCTGTTTTTTTTTTTCCTATAGGATAACATTACGGTGTTCGCAGCGCCTTTCAGGGCCCGTATCTCAGCGGTGTGAGATCTGGACTTTTGTCTAAAAAACCTTAGCTCCCTACTGGGGGCTAAGCACAAAACTAGCCAGGAAAGTGATAATACATATGACTTTAAAATTTTGTTTCTATGTCGTGCGGTTACTGAGATATAAGCAATTTACTATTCCAAGTCCTCATTTTTGTGTTCCGAGAGTCATTATTTTGCATACATTCTTTCTACTCACTGTCTTTCTCTATGCAGCTTTTGGGGAAAACCAGCCTGTGTGCTTATATTGCTGTTACCATAACCATTTCTGCTTGCGGTTCCCTACCCGTTTCACTTACCGTTCACGTTTACGCCACCATGTGCGTTACCCTTTGCGTTTTCATTTGCGGTTGCATTTGCGTTATTTTTAACATTTCTGTCTACAGTACTGTTTCTCTTTCTGTTTTGCTTTGCATCACCATGCGCATTACGATTTGCGTTTGCGGGCACAATGTTACAATGTGACAAGACATCACGTGGCGGCCCAGCGCTCCCGCCGCCGCATTACATTCACTATTTCTCATTATCATTCTCAAGAAGGAATTAGAGGCAAAAACTCCATTTAATGCATCAGTTAGGGTTGTTCCACAGTGACAAAAGTGAGGAAATTCGATTGAAACCCCTTTGTACCCTCCAGCCCACCCCAACTGGAATCGGGCGATCAGTCATCGGTCCTAACTGTCACCCCATTCTCCTATTCCTCAGTTTCTTTCCACATGTGATGGTGACAGTTAGGCCGATGACTCTCAATGCGCACCCCGATTCCAGTTGGGGGGTGGGCTGGAAGGGTGCAAAGGGGGTTTCAACCCTAACATCAAATTTCCTCACTTTGTCACTGTGGAACAACCCTAACTGATGCATTAAACTGAGTTTTTTGCCTCTAATATATATTATGGTAGCACGGTAGTGCTACCATAGTTAGGGTTGAGGAGCCATTTACATGTTAAACCCAAAATGTTGCACCTTAAGAACTTTGCAAGCGTTCTACGGATTTGCCTGAAATTTGGAATACAGACTCAAGACCCATATGCCTTGGGAACTGCTAAGTTTCATACCAGTCAGATATACAGCTGCAAAGTTATTAAGCATGATCTGCATGAGCGTTAACACTTTTTTGGAATTCTACGGTCGCGCCTACAGGTCACATGGTTTGCGCGACCAGTCTTAAATCTTCAGGGAACATGTAGCCAGGGTCCCCAATGTGCCTTTTGAAGATTTCGTGAAAAAAATATTAAACGGTTCAAAAGTTATTCAAAAAACAAGTTCCCATTATAAGTCAATGGGAAAAGTTAACAAAAAGTTCAACTGTTTCGCAAATGTACTTTTTACTGTTGCAAATGGCCCTTTTACTGTCATAAATCCGCCATTTTGTTTTCAGTTAGTGATCATAAAAATGCTTACCATTTAAAATTGAGACCCTCTAGCAACCTAATTCTTTTTGTATTCACCTAGTCGGGCCCTGAGGATGCTAGCCATGTCTTTATTTTGGGGTAAAACACCCCAGAAATATGTTTTTCAGATTTCTGGAAAAAGTACTTTCCCAAAGTAGTGTTGCACTCATGAAAGTGTTGCAAATTTTTGTGAAAGCTTTCGCAAGTCACTACACTACTTTGCGACACTATGCTCAAAATAACAGTAATTCTTTGGCAGCACACTGCAAAAGAACGGTTTGGAGTTTTGAGGTGGAATTTGGAAGGAACGCAGCTGACATCTCACAGATGTGCCTTTCAGTATTTCGCTGAAAAAATATTACATGGTAGCAAAGCTATGGTACTCCAAATTTGACGCTTTTTCCCATAGGATAACATTACGGCATATGATGCATTGCAGCAATCGTTTGGTGCCCTGCTGCAAAATAACAGTTTGGTCTTTTGGGCTGAAATTTGCAGGGCACACAGCCAACATCCCACAGATGTGCCTTTCAGTGGTTTGGTGAAAAAATATTACAGGGAGCCAAAGTTATGACACTCCGAACTTCTGTTTTTTTCCCCATAGGATAACATTACGGCATTCGCAGCGCCTTTCACGGCCCGTATCTCGAAAACGGTGCAAGATACGGACTTTTTGTAGAAAAATTCTTAGCCCCCTTCTTGGGGATAAGTATAAAACTAGCCAGGAAAGTGATAATACATATGACTTTTACATTTTTTTTCTATGTCATAAGGTTACGTAGATATAAACAATTTACTATTCCAAGTCCTCATTTTTGTGTTCCGAGAATCATTATTTTGCATACATTCTTTCTACTCACTGTCTTTCTCTATACAGCTTTTGGGGAAAACCAGCCTGTGTGCTTACATTACTGTTACCATTACCGTTTCTGCTTGTGGTTCAGTACCTGTTTCACTTACCGTTCACGTTTACGCCAGCATGTGCGTTACCATTTGTGTTTTCAGTTGCAGTTATGTTTGCATTGTTTTTAACATTTCTGTCTACAGTACTGTTTCTCTTTCTGTTTCACTTTGCATCACCATGCACATTACGATTTGTGTTTGTGGGCACAATGTTACTATGTGACAAGACATCATGTGGCGGGCCCCGTGCTTCCGCTGCCGCATTACATTCACTATTTCTCATTATCATTCTCAAAAAGAAGGGAAATTAGAGGCAAAAAACTCTATTTAATGCATCAGTTAGGGTTGTTCCACAGCGACAAAAGCGGGGAAATTCGATGTTAGGGTTGAAATCCCCTTTGCACCCCTTCAGCCCACCCCCCAACTGGAATCGGGGTGAGCATTGGGGTCATCGGTCATAACTGTCACCCCATTCTCCTATTCCTCAGCTTATTTCCACATATGATGGGGTGACAGTTAGGGCCGACGACCCCATTGCGCACCCTGATTCCAGTTGGGGGGTGGGCTGGAAGGGTGCAAAGGAGGTTTCAACCCTAACATCGAATTTCCTCACTTTTGTCACTGTGGAACAACCCTAGCTGATGCATTAAATGGAGCTTTTTGCTCTAATATATATATAGATGCATTAGAGATGTGTAGAATATAACATTCCACCTGTGGAATTTCCACAGAATGACCATTCCAATTCTGTGGAATTCTATGGAATGTTCGTGACAATTCCATGGACATTTGCAGCATTTTAAATTTCAGTTCTTTCACTATAATTGTAAAAGCATGCATCCAAATAGCACCAAATTTGGAATGTAAGCAGTACCCATGACTTATAATCATGTACCACATTTCAGATTTGCAGATTGAAAGGGGGCAGAGTTATGGGTAGCCAAACATTTAATCATAATTTAATTTTCAGTTATTTTGAGATCATTTTAAAATTTCTTATCCAAATTTCTCCACAATATCAGGATTTAGAGAAGTTAGTAGAATGCATATATGCTCCTTGTTTTAAGTTTCAAGCTTTAACGGGAGCTGAGTTATAGGCAGCCAAATATTTTGGCAACATTTTGACTTCTGCAATTTAAGTATAACTATGATAGTATTCATTGAAATATTACTAAAATTGCCAGGTAAACAGGTTATCACTAGAATTGTACATGCCCATAGATTCAGATCTCTAGTTTTAAATGGGAATGCATTATAGCCTGCAAAACATGTTGCCAAAACTTAACTTTTGGTTAGTACCCTCTAATTTTAAAACTACATATCAAAATTAAACCAGAGTTGAAACATTTAAACTACTATAACACTTGGTCATTTCTGAAAAAGTTCATATTTTCAGCTTTTAATGGGATTAAATTAAAAGTAATTAAACTTTCATAACATTTAAAAATGTAATTTTGCAAACATGTAAACTACAAATGTATGAACCCCTTGGACGTTAAAACTAGAGAATGCAACACCATTAAATTTGGCAGGTTCTTGGACCTTACAAGGAGACTGTGTGTGCCAATTTTATTTATTGCTTGCTGCAAGAAACTGCAAAATAACATCTATAGTTAAAGTCAAATCCCATAAGTCTTTGTGAAAATTGCAACATTTCATGAACAATTCCATAAAACCAGAATTTTCTCATTTCATCCAGTCTTATCTGTTTTTTTTTAAAGGATAGGGGTATAACAGGCAGGTAGTGCAGGGGGTATGAGGTTTTGGAATTAAATGCAGAGTTTCACCAAGAAATGAACAGCTTAGCTGGGTAGCACAACGGTGGTAGACCCCCAGGTTAGAGCAAGAAACAAAGCACAGAATGTCAACAATTCCAAATTGAATGCAAAATATTTAATGATCGCATCCAGTAAATTTATGATCTGGGGAGCTTGGTGTACATGCAAGTCTAGGACGTAGAGGTACTCAAAAAAATGTAGTGGGGAAGTCAATGTCTTGGGCAGCAGGAAGAAATAATTCTGGCTATTCCAACTGGGAAGGTCGATTAGAAAAGGAGTAGGTGACTCATGTTTTAAGGGAGTTTGTCGCTGTAATGAACAAAGAGGATATCAGTGGGATCAATAGTTCTACTGAGTCAATCTGGCTATGCCAAAAGAGGAAGGGTGGGATAGTCACCCAGTGAGGAACAGTAAGACTGCAAAAAGCTCAGCCCAGCTTATCAAATGAAGTAGTGATATGTGCATTGTTAATGTTAAAATCCACAAGAAAAAAATTCTGGCTGCTTCATCTACAGAATATGCTATAATAAATATGTGAGAAAATGTTACAAATCATTTTTTCTTCTGCAAAATTAAAACTGCTTAACCAGTTTATCCAGTCGTGTTAGACACCAGGATACATGGACTATGGATATGTATGTCAAATGTTAACTCTATGCAGGCAAGAGCAAAGAAGTTACAAACATCCATATTTAGGGTTTGCAAATATTTACATAGTAAACATTTGAACCCCTGTAACTTAAAAATCTCTTATCTAATTATCTCCATATTTAGAAAATTCTATAAACGTTACAAAAATGTTATCCATACCAATTTACACATGTCTAGCTCCAAAGGTGCCTGAGTTATATGCAGATGAATTTGTTTCATGAAATGTCCTGAAAAGAAAATGACAGATTTTGAGCATATATAATTTTGAGATGACGCATCATATTGTCAGGAAATTTGGTACATTGTTAGAACACCTATCATCAAGAAACCATGCCAAATTTAAGATCCCTGACCCAATAGATGGTTAATGTATATGTAGATAAAAATGTTCATGAAATTTCACACAAACAATAGCATGACAATATTTAAGCACCTATAATTTTGAATCTATTCTTCCAAAATACATATTTTGCACATGTGTGGAAATTGACCCAAAAAGTAGATATGTACAACTTCACTGCCCTAGCATGAATGGTTATGACCAAATTACTAAATTTAAAACATTCAGCAAAATTTCATTGAAATTCCACAGATTGCATAGGTTACTACAAGCCAGAAGACAAAATCCATAATGCTTGCCATTTTAAGTTTACTAAAAATTTAGGCAAACTTTGGTAGAATTAGTCATCACTGAATCCAGGTTAAACTTAAAATAGTCCATACTTGGACTATCCACCACTAGAGCTGGTAGGCTATTCCAAATTGGAATAGATCTTAAACTGAACCAGTTTTTCCTTCTTTCTGCGTGCCACTTGCTCATCAACATTTGCTTATTATGTTTCCAGTGACTGACTCTAAGTTCTGATTTGATTAGCACTCTACTCCTGTTCCAAGGGCAGGATCCCTTAATGAACGATATATAAAACACAAATCTCCCCTCAATCTTCTATACTTCAAGGTATACATGTTCAGAATATTAAGCCTTTCTTCATAAGTCTTTACCTCCATGCCCGTAATAGCCCTGGTGAATCTTCGCTGGTCCCTCTCAATTTTCAAGATGTCCTCTTTTATGTAAGGAAACCACACTTGAATACAGTATTCAAGATGAGGCCTAACCAAGGCAGTAAACAGAGGCAAAAGTATATCCTTCGAATGACTGGCTACATGTCTAAGAATAGAATTTAGGTTCTGGTTTGCTCTGTTTACTTGGGTGGTACAATGAATTTTAAATTTTAAGTCATGAGTAACCAGTATGCATAGATCTTTCTCTTGAGTAGTTTCGTGTAATATTTCTAACCCAATTTGTATTGAAAATGTTGATTGTGGATACCCAAGTGCATCATTTTACATTTATCATTATTCAGGGCAAGTTTACTAACACGGGACCAGGATGAGATTTGATCCAAAAAAACCTGAAAAGCAGATCTTGCACTAGTGGTATTGACTATAGCGCCTATTCGACAATCATCGGCAAATTTCAACATCCAAATATTGTCATTAACAGTTTTTAGGGTGGAGACATATACATTGAATAGACAAGGACCCTACACAGATCTTTGGGGAACACAACTAGAGACCAAGGCCCAATTTGAAAATTGTCCATTAATAGTGACTCTCTGTTTCCTTCCCTCAACCCAATTACCAATCCAGTTTATAATATTATTGTTAAGTTAAGATGCCCTTAATGTGTCAAGAAGCTCGAAATGTGGCAACATATCGAAAACTTTGGCAAAATCCAAAAATACCAAATCCACTGGATTACCCTCATCAATTGCATAAGTAACCTTATTATAAAAAGTTAATAGTTAAAGTTTGGCAAGATCTGGACTTTGTGAAACCATGTTGAAGACTGTCAGATTGCTCACTACTACACATATGTTCCAAAACTAAAGTCTTTAATGAAATTTTCCAATATTTTCCCAATAAGAGAAGTAAGGCTAATAGGACTTTAGTTTTCAGGTTTAAGTTTTGGTCCTTTTTATGTTGATTGCATGCATGCACAAAAAACATATTGCGGCAGCTTTCTCCACAACCAGGTTGTGGAGGTGCGGCACTGTTGTGGCCAATGCCCTCACAGCCTTTAAATGCTTGTCCAGCATCTCCCAATGCCATGGCATGCTGCTGCTGACACTAGTTCAGCCAGCATGCCACCAAGTTGTAAAACTTTAGCCACTGCAATCAGTGGCCGCCTCATCATTACAGCATAAGCCATTCGCTGCAATGAGGGAGTGACCCATCATTGCAGGGTGGGATCTTGACACACTGATATTGTTTGTGAACATGGCGGCTGTTTGTCGCCATGTTCACAAACAATATGAACCCCCCCACCATGTTTATTTAACGACGGGGGCCCCAATCCCCATCAGCTTCAGTGCCCCAATGTTTCTGTTGCCGATGGAGGAGCCCACTCCCCGTCAGCATTACGTAAATCCCCCCACTTATATTGTCTGCTGACGGGGTGCCCAATCCCCATCGGCATAATGTGTCCCCCCCTTTTTGTTGTTTGCCAATGGGGGTGCCCAATCTCCCGTGGACTACAGCTTGCTCCCCCAAAAGAAAGACTCCGGTGGCATGCTGGGAGCCCATCCCAGCATGCCACATGCCCCTGTAAAATAAAAATGGTCCCGCTTATGTCTTTTTTTATCTATAAAATAGGAACTGTCCTCGGCGGTCTCCCTGCCGCCTTCCCGCCCCTGCACCCACCCACTATGCACCCTGCCTCCCCACACCCCCTCACCCCATACATACCTCCAGAGTCCAGCGCAATGATCTTCGGTGGACCGGGAACACGTCTGTACTGTTCAAAGCCAACTGCGAACTGAGGAAATGTTGGTAATCTGTATAATGCAATAATTTATTTTTCCAACTTTAATGCATATCTCAGTCATTTTTGGGAATTTTGGAGCCAAATTTTCAACATGGGGTTTTTGGGAACCCTCCTCATGAATTCTGGAACTGTCATGGTGTTAATCGGCCCCAAAAGGTGATTTTGTGGTCACTGCATGGAATCACCTTTTGGGGCTGATTAACAAAACAACAGGGCCAGTGTTCATGAGGTGTAGGCTCTCAAAAGCCTATGTTTCAAATTTGGTGGAATAAATCCAAAATGACTGTTTTATTGAGTGTAAGCAGTAGTTGCTATGCACGCCTGTAATCGCGAATTTGCAACATTTTTCACGCCTGATTTTCAACATTGGCATTTTTTCACACCTCCTCATGAACAGTACAGCTGTCATTTTCCCCATCCTAGCTGAAATGTGTTTTCACACTTCCAGTGCAGAACAGAGCGGTCGCTGTGGGAAATCACTGTTTGGGACAGATTAAGAAAATGAAAATGACACTGTTCATGAGCAGAGGTCCTAAATGCATATGTTGAAAATTTGGTAATGATAGCTCATCAAATGACTGTGTTACAAGTGTGCAATGCGCACTTTCCATGCACCCTTGTAACTTTGCAGATTTGTAATATTGTCATGCCAGATTTTCAACACTGGCATTTTTTCACACCTCCTTATGAGCAGTATAGCTGTCATTTTTCACTTCCTGACCAAAATGTTTTTTCACAGTTCTGGCGCAGAATAACATGATCGCTTTGGGAAATCAGTGTTCAGGACAGATTAAGAAAATGACAGTGGCACTGTTCATGAGCAGAGGTCCTGAAATCCCTATCTTGAAAATTTGGTGACAGAACTCCATAACATGACTGTGTTACAAGCGTACGTTGAACTGTTTCCATGCTCCCTTGTAACTTCGCAAATTTGTAATATTTTCATGCCACATTTTCAACAGTGGCATTTTTTCACACCTCCTCATGAACAGTACAGCTATCATTTTTCACATCCTGGCTAAAATATGTTTTTGCACTCCTGCCGGAGAATAGCACAGTCGCTGTATGGAATCAGTGTTTGGGACAAATTAAGATCGAGCGAGTGAGAGGGGGGAGTGACCGAGCTCAACTGAGCTCTGTCAGGACTGCTGTGGATTTGTTTGTGGTCAGAAAAAGGCCCCAACACAAGAGCCCAGTACAAAAGAGCAGCCTCCAGCACTGGTAGAAACAGAATGAGAGAGCGAGTGAGGGAGGGGGAGTGAGTGAACTCACTGGAGCACTGTCAGGACTGCTTAGGATTTCTTTGTGGGCAGAAAATGGTGTCAATGCAGGCAGGGACCCAGTACAAAAGACTAGCCTGCAGTGGTGGGAGAAACAGTATGAGCGAGTGAGACAGGGGGACTGAGTGAGCTTAATGGAGCTCTATCAGGACTGCTGCAGATTTCTTTGTGGGCAGAGAAAGGTGCCAATGCAGGCAGGAGCACCATAGAAAAGTGTAGCCTGCAGCGCCAGGACAAACAGAATGAGCATGTGAGAGAGGGAGATTGAGCGACCTCAATGGAGCTCTGTCAGGACAACTGCAGATTTCTTTGTGGACAGACAAAGGTGCCAACACAGCCAGGAGCCCTGTACAAAAGCGCAGCCTGCAGCGCCAAGAGAAACAGAACGAGCGAGTGACAGAGCGGTAGTGAACAAGCTCAACGGAGCTCTATTGTGACTGCTGCAGATTTCTTTGTGGGCAGAAAAAAGTGGCAATGCAGGCTGGAGCCCAGTACAAAAGGCCAGCTTGCTGCGCCGGCAGAAACGGAATGAATAAGTGAGAGAGGGGGAGTGAGCGAGCTCAATGGAGCTGTGACAGGACTGCTTCAGATTTCTTTGTGGCCAGAAAAAGCCATCAGTGCAGGCAGGAGCCCAGTACAAAAGAGCAACCTGCAGCAGTGGGAGACACAGAACGAGCAAGTGAGGGAGGGGGAGTGAGTGAGCTCAACGGAGCTCTGTTGTGACTGCTGCAGATTTGTTTGTGGGCAGAAAAGGGCAGCAATGCACGCAGAGGCCCAGTACAAAAGGGCAGCCTGCAGTGGCGGGAAAACCAGAATGAGTGAGTGAGAGGGGGACTGAGCGAGCTCAATGGCGCTCTGTTGTAACTGCTGCAAATTTCTTTGTGGGCAGAAAAAGGCGGCAACACATGCAGGAGCCCAGTACAGAAGGCCAGCCTGCAGCGCTGGCAGAAACTGAATGAGTGAGTGAGAGAGGGGGAATGAGCAGGCTCAACAGACCTGTGTCAGGACTGCTGCAGCTTTCTTTGTGGGCAGAAAAAGCCACCAACAGAGGCAGGAGCCCAGTACAAAAGGGCAGCCTGCAGCGCCAGGAGAAACAGAATGAGTGAGTGAGAGAGGGGAAGTGAGCCACCTCAACGGAGCTCTGTCGGGACAGCTGCAGATTTCTTAGTGGGCAGAAAAATCTGCAAACACAGGCAGCAGCCCAGTACAAAAGAGCAGCCTGCAGCAGTGGGAGAAACAGACTGAGCAAGTGACAGGGGGCAGTGAGTGAGCTCAACAGACCAACGCAATCAACATTCGGCATTGACAAATGCTTGTATATGGATAGGAACTACAGATGCCACTTTCCAGTCGTAAGGAACTTCTCCAGAGTCTAATGAATATTGAAAAATGTTAGTTGGGGCAAATAAATATACTCGGCAAGTTCTTTTAATACCATTGGATGGATTTCATCTGTGCCGGGGGATTTGTTGATGTTGATCTGTTTTAATTTGTCCAATACATCTTTTGGTTGAATTTTAAATTGTCCTGGTAGATTTATAATTTTCCCATTCCACACAGCTCATATATGTGTATAAAGTATGTATTAGTCAGTGTGTGAGTGTGTGTATATATGTGTGTATCACAACAACTAGAAAGTGTAATTAGGTGGCTCAGTGGTTAGTGTAAAAATTGCTAGTCATGTTCCCCTGCTATCTAGATCAGTTTCAGCCTTATGCATGTCATTGCTGATTTAAATGAGGTGTCAAGTGACAATCCCCAACCATCTGATGTCCCTTGGAGCCTGAAAAGAAGAATACAGTCCATTGATGTCTATTTTTAATCTGCAAAATAAGGTCCATCACTGATGCAACCCTGCATGCCCAGCCCAACCTCTCAATGAGCACCCTCCCACACACACACACACACTCCCCGGACTGCCCCCCCACACACTTTCACTCACCTGAGCAGAGCCAGTGTGAAAATCTACTGTCCCATAGAAGATATGTCTTGCTGCTGGAACCAGCAACTACTATATGAGAAATAAGGTAAGTGCAGTTGAAAACCCATTGAAATACATTACACCGCATTAGTATTGCTTTGCATATGGCAGTTGCCAGCTCCAGCAGCAAATAATGTCTTCCATGGGACAATGGATCTTCATGGGGGAGTCTGGAGGTGTGGGTGGTCAGTGCTCAATTGGGAATCAGGCTGGAGGGGGTTGGAGTCACATCATCACTCAGTCTGCCTTAATATTTTTATTTATTTATTTATTTCTAGGATTACAACACCTTTGAATCATAAGTTATTTTACAAAGATCCATGTCAGCAAGGAAAGGCAATGGTAAACTAACTAGAGATAATGATAATACATACCGTAACAAAACAACATGAGACAAACATTACAAGCAGTAAATACATGTATTCAACAAGTTACAAACTATGAATAAGAGTATACATAGAACTAGTGAGATCAGCAAATAACATAAAACAACAGGGGAGAGTGGCACAGGCTAGCTAGCCTAACACTAACCAGACTTGAGGGGTGTGAAATGCCATCAGAAAAACAAATCTAACAGCTAAGTGCTCAGGGTGTGTCAACTTAGGGGAGATGAGGGGTCAAAATAAGGAGGAGAAGGAAGGAGAAGGAGAGAATAGATGGGAGATAGAGAAGGGAGGGAGGGTCAGGGATCTGCCATAAGCAAGGTAGGTTAGGTTGACATTATGGGATAAAAGAAAGAAAACATCAGGAACATGACTTAGGATATGCAGTTGCAACTGCTGAGTGAAGTGAGGTGTTGGCATAATTTAAAAGACAAATATACACACTTTTTATGAGTTTTTTTTTTTAATTACTCTTAGCCTTGTAAAGAAACAGTTGGGACTGGATAAGCTTTAAATTCTTATCAGTCCGTGGATTTTTAGGGCAGGAGGGCTGAATTGTGAAATGTGTTGTTTTGTGTGGGGGATGCTAAGAGGAAGCTGGATATTCATTTATCTTTTCTACAGGTATTGTGAGCAGCTTCTGGAAGCTTCTGTCCTTCTCAGCCAGGATCAATTTACACCTCATAGGGGCTTAAATACCAGGGCTTCTCACATAGCACTACTGCAGAAACAGTTGGGGCTGGCAGAGGTTATGGGAACCTGCTTTTGCTGAGCAGCTAGGGCAAGAATTTTAGTAGCTGGATAAGCTTTAAATTCTTATCAGTCTGTGGAGTTTTAGGGCAGGAGGGCTGACTTGTTTAATATAGTGTTTGTGTGGGTTCTTCCTCCTGAGGAGGTTGCAGTGCTTGGAGGTGCAGTGAGGGGCTGATACACTCTCATGATAGTTGGGTGTGGACCTAATCCCACCCTCCCCACCCTCCCTCCCTTGAGCACAGCTCATTTATAGGGTAACACCTGCCCTGCAATTGGAGTGAAAAGGCTTCAGTTGCCACTCATGTAGTTCTAGCCACTGGGGGTTGGGTTTAAATGGCTGGGAAAGAGGAGCTTAGGGAGTTGTAAACTTCCCCTACAAGCTAACTCTCAAGGCTAATAGTCAGGTGGAGAAAAGTTCAGCCACCCAAGCGTTGAAAGTTTAAAAGTCTGCATGCTATATGGGGGAATTACCTAGGTACAGGTACTGGTAGCTCGAGAAACTGTAGAGCCACTGAGTTGGTAATTTGTCCTAGAAAAGACTGCTGTGATGATGGGCTGCATATCACTAGAGCAGGTATCTCTGGGCGGGTGGTTTGGTGCACAGGGTGTGGTGCAGCCATGATACTGGACTGGGCTTGGAAGTTTGGGGGACGCCCAGTGTGCTACCAGCTGGCAGAGCTTAAGGAGGCAGTAGAGGGAATCCAAAGGCAGCTGGGGGGGCTGGGGGGAAGGATTGGAGAGGCAGGATGCAAGCGGTCACCTACATGGAAGCATTAGGTGCTGGGCCCTCCCATGCTGGGGGAGGAGTGAAGTGAGTTGCTCACACTTGAAGAGGAGGCAAGGGGGGTACACAAGGGGCTCTAGGGGACTTTGGCAGATGTGGCCCAAATGGTGGAAATTTCCACATTAGTAGGCAAGAATCTGGGGGTGTCCAAAGGAAACTGAGAGAAGTAGGGACGGAGGGCACAGGGGGTATGGATTAAGGCTCACAAATCATTTTAACCCTCTACACCCATTGGTAGAAGGGGGGTGTGGGGGAGGAAAAGAAGGAAGAGGATGATGATGCTGCTGCTTCTGTAACTGGGGCAGGGATGGATAGAATAGGTGAAGGGGGAAAGTGGAACAGGACAACAGAGGGGTCCTCGACAGGATGGGGGAAGAGGGGTAGGAGGGGAGAAGAAAAAGGAGGATCAGGGGAACTAGGAGGAGGCTGATGGTATGGAACAGGGGAGCACGACAGGCAGGAAGGCACAGGATGTAAATGGGATGATAGTGAGCAGAAAGTCAAGTAGGCAAATGGATAGGACGGATGGATTAGTAAGGAGTGGGGAAAGAGATAAAGAGAAAGATATACAGGTGGGGGGATAAAGAAGACCAGGACACGGGTAGAGGAAGTGACCAGGGACAATAGTGAAGAGGCTACCTTCAGCACCCAGACACTGGGAGGTACGAGGAGCCAGTTGAGGGGAGAATCCAGATGAAGGGATGAAGAGGGGCATGGAAGGAGGGGGAACCAGAGGGGTGAACAGGAAGGCAAGGGGGAGTTAGAGTACTGCTATTGGGGGACTCTATGATCAGAGGAATGCAGTGGGAGGAGGGTAAAACCTGTCTGATCAGAACCAAATGCCACCCATGCCTGACTGTGCACAAGGCCAAGCATGAGTTATATTCCCTGGCAAGGGAATGCGGGGGGGACCCCGGACATTCTAGCACGCATGGGGATGAACGACATAAATGGATATAGTGAACTAGAAATTTAGGCAGGGTACCGGGAGTTGGCCAGGGTATGCCTTTCCATAGGCTATAAGATCTCCTTTTCAGAAATCCTGCTGGTGCCAAGGGCTAGTGGGGAACACAAGATGAAGATTGGGAGATAAATCAGTGGCTTAGGGAGTAGTGTGGGAAATTGGGGTATGACCTGGTGGGGGACCGGGGGGAGACCTGGGAGGATAAGGGGTTGTACGCTAGGGACAGGCTCCACCTTAATTTGGAAGGGAAGGAAATTCTAAAGCTCAAACTAGCTGGGTTCATCAACGAAAGGTGGGGTTTAAACTTGTGAAGGGGGGAGGGATCAATAAAGGGGCAGTGCCAGCAGGTACGATAAATGAGGGACATGGTCTCCACTTATCTGGGGGATAGGGAGATATGGAAATGGGTCACCAGGGAGGGTGCAGGAGCTGAGAAATGGGATCTCAAGGGAGAGAAAGGAGAGGAGGGAAAAAGGGTGGAGGATGGGCCTGATAAATACCAGGAGCTTAGGAAATAAAATGCCTGAGTTCCAGGTGATGATAGCTAAGGGGGAGGTAGATGTGGCAGCAGTCAGTGAGACCTGAGCCACTCAAGGGTACGAATGAGAACTAAATCTGGAGGGCTACACTATGTTCAGAAAAGAGGGGAGAGGGAAGGGATGTAGCATTGTTAGTCAAACTTGGCATGGGTATTGGAAGGGTAGAGGAGGCAGAGGGGAATGTGAAGGCTATTTAGGTCACCTTGCTGACACACGGGGGTAAGAGAGTAAAGATCAGATTGGTATACAGACCACCAGCACTGGTGGAGGTCCTGGAAGAATGTTAGGTGGCAAATCTCGAGGGGCACTGTAAATTGGGGAAAGGGAAGGGTAGTGGTAATGGGGGACCTCAACATGCCAGGAACAGACTGGGGGACTACGACATCACCAGTGGCCAGAGAGCAGAGGCTGCTGAATGTCTCCCAGGATGCATTTCCAACATAACAGGTGGGTGAGACAACTAGGGAGGCCAGGACACTGGACCTGGTCCTGGCAGACAGTGATCAGATTAGGGGTCTAGAAGTGAGGGACCCGTTGGCTGGGAGTGATCATGCCACAGTTTGGTTCTTCCTGGACCATGGGGGGGAGGAAAGCCTAACAAGGACAGTAGTAACCAACTTTAGGGGTGCAGACTTCAAGAAGATTGGATGGATCCTTAAAGATTGTCTGGACAGGATAAGGCCGGAAATGGATGCTGACAGGAGGTGGGAGATCATTAGGAGGGGAATACAGGACGTTACCAGATCCTGTGCAAGGGAAAGGCATACATTTGGTAAGGCCAGAAAACCCTGCTGGTGGACAGGGGAGGTACAGGAGGTGGTGAGGCAAAAGAAGGTGGTCTATGGGTGCTTCAAGTGCTCAAGGAGTGAAAGGGATCAGGAGGAATATGAGCTGAAAGCTAAGAGAGTCGCCAGGGTGGTGAGACCAGCTAAGGCAAAAAAGATGCAGTCCTTTGCCAGTGGGATCCGGAGGGGAAGAAGGGGTTCTTTAGATACATAGGTGAAAAAAGGAAAGTAAGGGGGCAGATCAGCAAGATAAGGATAGGGGAAGTTTGGGCACAGGAGGCGGGGAACAGGCAGAAGTCCTAAATGAGTACTTCACTCAGTTTTTACCAGGGGTGATGGAGGGGCTATGTCTTGCAAGGGGAGCAGGGGCAAACCGGAGCAACAGGTGGGAGCCCTGATGGGTCTGAGGAAAGAGAGTGGCCACCACAGACAGGTGGGGGCCCATCAGTGCAGGGTAAAAAGGGGGAGAACATGGAGGCTGAAATCCCAGTAGAGAGAATGAGGGAAGCCCTCAGGTCCCTTCGGACGGAGAAAGTACCTGGACCAGATGAGATACATCCCAGGGTGCTGAGGGAACTTGCGGATGTCCTGGCAGTCCCTCTAGTGGAGCTTTTCAACATCTCTCTGAGGACTGGGTGGGTGCCCCAAGACTAGAGGATGGCCCATGTCGTGCCGCTCCACAAGGGGGGATCAAGAGAGGAGGTGGGAAAAACAGGCCCGTCAGCCTGACATCGTTGGTAGGCAAGGTGATGGAGGGTATTGTCAAGGAAAGAATAGGGGGGTTACTAGAGCAAACTGGGTACTTGGACAATAGGCAGCATGGCTTTGCCACTGGAAGATCGTGCCAAACAAATCTTGTTGAGTTTTATGACTGGGTGATGAGGGCCCGGGACCAGGGTAGGCCAGTGGATGTCCTCTTTCTGGACTTTAGCAATGCATTTGATTCAGTACCCCACAGTGGCCTGCTGGCTAAGCTGAAGGAAATGGGGTAGGGAGACAGTTGTTAAGATGGATAGGAAACTGGCTCTCTGAGCGTACTCAGAAGGTGGTGGTTGGAGGGTTAGCCTTATCCCCAAGGTTGGTTACTAGTGGGGTTCCCCAGGGGTCAGTGCTGGGGCCACTCCTGTTCAACACCTATATCTCAGACATCAGGAGGGGGATTAGGAGTGAGATGAGTCTCTTTGCAGATGACTCAAAGCTGGGTGCAGTGGTAGATGTGGAGGAGGGGAGGGTGGCCTTGCAGGAGGACCTGGAGGCTCGGGAAAGGTGGTCAGGAAAATGGAAACTAAAATTCAATGCAAGGAAGTGCAAGGTTCTGCACCTGGGAGTCAGAAATCCAGGCCAGAGGTATACCCTGGGAGAAGACATGATTCTAGTCATGGAGGGTGAGAGGGACCTGGGGGTAGTGGTAGATGTCAAAATGAACAACTCAGAGACCTGTAGGAGGGAAGCTGCAAGGGCATATAGGATGCTGGGATGCATTGCCAGGGAATTACCTCCAGAAAGGCGGACATAATCCTTCCACTGTACAACTGCTTGGTTAGGACACTCCCTGGGTCTTGTGTACAGTTTTGGAGACCACATTTAAAGAGGGACATTACACTCCTAGAGAGGGTAGAATGGAGGGAAACCAAAATGATCTGGAGCCTAAGGGAGTGGGCCTATGAGGAGAGACTCAAGGAGCTGTACATGTACACCCTGGAGAAGAGTAGGAACAGGGGGGACATGATAGAGGTCTTTAAGTACATGAAAGGGATCAATAAAGCAGGCCCAGTCAGGGTGTTCCAAAGGAAGGAGGGTGTGGCAACAAGAGGTCACGGGTGTAAGCTGGAAGGGGCAGGCTCAGAGGGGAGAGGAGGAGATGTTATTTCACTTGAAAGGGTGGTGGAACCATGGAATGCACTGCCCATGGAGCCGGAAGAGGTAGAGACTGGACGGGTTTAAGAGGGGATGGGACAGGTACAGGGGGAGGGTAAATCTGACCAGGCCCAATACAGGTGGAACATCTGGGACTGCGGACAGTAAAACCCAAGGAGGGAGGGGGGAACACCAGAATCGGCCCTCAGTGCGGGTGCTGAAAATTGAGCAGACTCGAGAGACCATTAGGCCTATTCTGCTGGCATTTTAGTATATTACTATAGTTACATTTATACTTAAACTGCATTTATTAAAGTAGGAGAAATGTGGTTTCATAGTATTTGAACATTTTAAACACAGCCTCCCCTGATTCAAAAATCCTGCTCTAAGAATCCCAAAATAACTGCCTTGATGATGTCGATGAACTGAGAGATGCCAGCTGTGTAGATATATTCTAGCTCCACTGACTGTATTTAAATGTGAATAACTTTAAAATGAAAAATTAGAGCATGGTACTTTGAGCATGAAAGTTGTTCATCACAAAAATGTCTACGTAATGAGAGGCATTTCATTCATAGCTACCTTTTAATTTTTTTTTAAATTAGAAAAAAATGCAGCAGAATTTTTTTTCTTTGTCGTTTTGGCAACAAACAGATTAGAAACATAGAAAAAGACCCCCTAAAACTATTTGCATTTGTTTGTTGCAAAAAGTGAACATTTTTTTGCTGAACAACTTTCATGCTCAAAGTACCATGCTATTATTTTACCTTTTAAAGTTATTCACATTTAAATACAGTTAATGGAGCTAGAATACATCTACACAGCTGGCAACTCTCACTACACTGACGTCATCAAGGCAGTAATTTTAGGATTCTCAGAGCAGTATTTTTGAATCAGGAGAGGCTGTGTTTAAAATTTTAAAGTTCTATGAAACTGCATTTCTCCTACTTTAATAAATGCAGTTTTAGAATAAATGTATACAGCTCTTCCTCCTTTATAAGCCTATGGAGCCATTAAAAAAACAAAATATGTAAAAAGCTTCAAGAAAAAGTGAAAATAACACAGCTCAGGACAACAAGGGGAAAGTTGAAATACAAGTAAAGTCCCAAAAAGCAAACTCTCGGCTCACTCCTTAGGACTGCACACACACGCCACAAGTTAACATACTTCAAAGACTTTATTCAAAAGACTCTCCTCACAGGAAACATTGATGCATATTTCATGTCACACTGATGCTTTATCAAGACCCTTGATAAAGAGTCAGTGAGATGTAAAATGTACATTGATGTTTCCTGTGAGGGGAGTGCTACTCATTGTGAATAAAGTATTTTTAAAGTATGCTAACTTGTGGCGTGTGTGTGTGTGTGTGTGTGTGTGTGTGTGTGTACAGTCCTTGGGAGTGAGCCGAGAGTTTGCTTTTTTTGCTTTTGTGTAAAAAGCTTGTTTACTTGTCCTTTAAGTTTAAAGGAGCCAAGGTAGTGGCAGCACTGACCTCAGAAGGGAGGCAGATGAGCTAAGAGGGGGCTCTGAACTTGAAAGATCACTCTGAACTGGAAAGATAATTGCGCATGCACCGTCTGGCAGAAAGGGTCAAGGTAGTTCATGGAAGATGTGCTACAAGTATTACGAGAGTTTAGGGATGGTTAGAGAAAAGGTACCATAGCTCGGGAGGGGCTGGCCAAGGGCAATTTTTTTCAGAAAAAGACAGGTTTGGTAGGTGACCCTGCATCTGAGGTTCAACCAGCTAGTTTGTGCGTAAAGGTCAAAAGTATGGGTTACCTGTGGGCACCAGTCACTAGTTGGTGTTCTTTGTTCAGAGCCACTAAGATTCCACTCAGCGCAGTATCGGAACCAGCTCCATAGACAATCAATCCATAGTCGATGATGGCTACAACTGAGCTGATGACAGCATGTTTGAGCACCTCAGGAGTAAGACAATGGTGGTGGCGATATAGAAGGCCAATTCTTCAGTTTATAAGCCTGGATATTTGGTTTATGTACATTAATTAGGACAGTGTGCTATCAACGGTTGCATCTAGATTCTTGAAGTCCTGGACTTGCTCAAGTGATAGGTTTTGGTTATTCAGAATGGTAAGGCAGGCTGATTTGTTTTTATTATGTGGGTTGACGAAAAGCATAACCTTTTTTTTATTGTTCATAAGTAATTTATGATCTCTGAACCAATGCTCAACTGTCACAAAACCAGTTTGAAGTTCTCTGGTAAGCAGGATGGGGCCAGTCTGGGCAGAAAAAAGGAGAGCATCATCTGTGTAGAGAACTAGGTTATTGGTCCAGGCTCTTGGGAGTGTGTTGATAAAGACACTGAGCAGTAGTGGCCCAAGGATGGAGCCTTGGAGGTTGCCAAATCTTATTGTGCAGCAGTTGGAAAGGGCATCTTGATTTTGACTTGGTGGGTCCTTCCTTCGAGGTAGCGCATGAACCAACTGGGGACCACATTGGAGAGACCAAGGGAATGGATGGAGTGAAGTAGGTGTAAATGGTTCAAAGTGTCAATTCCTTGGTGAGTTCAATGTAAATTGATCCCACCAGCTGAACCCAGTCAAACGTGCTGTGTAAGAAGTCAGTGTATTACAACAGGGCAGTTGTCATGCTGTGTGCTTTCCTAAAGCCATGTTGCTCCGGCCATTGAATGTTGTACTTTGCAAGGTAATTATTCTGTTGATTAGTAACTATATGCTCTAAATCTTTAGGGAAGAGTTGGGAGGATAGAAATAGGGTGGTAGTTTAAGACAGAGATCTGTTGCCACTCTTAAGAACAGGCGTGGCAATAGTTGCTCTCCAATATTGTGGGAATTTGTCCCAGGAGAGAGAGAGAGAGAGAGAGAGAGAGAGAGATTGAGAAATGTGGTAATGGGCCTGAGTCGCTGCAGTACCTGGATTTGCCAACAACCTTAAGAATGTATTTTTTGGCATTCTGCATGGTGACTCGCTTGAAATAGAAGGGGGAAGGGTTGGGTGAGCACTACCATTGACACTAAGTGGATTGTCAGGCTTATTAAAAAAGTTAGGGGGTACTGCACTGAAATTTGTAAAGGTGTTATTGAGGGTGTTCACAATTTGTGCATGCTCCTGTACTAGCTCACCATTTGCAGTAATCAGGTTGGGGTGTTCTGCAGGACTTTCTGGTGAGGTCCTTAATGTTCTCTCAGATGTGCCTACTGTTGCCCCAGGTGTCCGAGTGTTCCCATTTTAAATATTGCACTTTGGCCCTGTGAATTTCCTGGGTACAGGAGTTTCTTGTAGCCTTGTAGCATTACATATCTCCTTGTTTCCCAGAAGCTCTCGCACAGTGCCAGAGATTGCTCCTGTCATGCTTGATTTTTAATAGGGCTGGTGTGATCCAGGGATTCATAGCACCCTTAGTCTTACATTTATGAAAGGGGGCAAAATATCACATGCCTTGTTAAACTGGTCAATGAAATAGTCAACGGCAGTGTCGACACTACAGGTCATTGCCATTGGTGACCAGTCGCATTGTGCAAGTTAATGCTGGAGGTGTTTGAGTTGTCCTCATTTTTAGTACACATTGAGTTGTGACTTTTTTTGGTGCCTTAGGGACTTTGTTTAACCAGTAGCAAGTAACTGGGGAGTGGTCACTCAGTGAATCAGGTAAGATCTCTTTATGGGTTATTCTATCAAGTTGGGTGGTGAGGATAGGGTCTAGTAGCGAGCTGCTACCAGTTCTGTGAGTGGTGGTAGTAACACGTTGGGTAATACTGATGGCTGCGAGGGCATCTTTGAAGGGGTCAGTTTCAGGTGCAAGTCTGTTAAGGTTGAATCCCCTAACACTACCACTTTAGTACCAGGAGGAAGGTCAGAAGGGTAGTCTAGGACTACCTTCAAGCCAGTAGTTTGTGCATGTGGTGGAATGTACACAGACAGAATAGTGATCAATTTGCCATGCTTCCTGAGAATGATCTTTACAGCTAGTACTTAGGAGTTGTCCACAGGGGCTGTCTGTAGGAGGGCTTGCCAGTTTAGTGTGTCTTTTATGTACAGCACACAACACCCTCACCTTTTACCTCTCCTGTCCAGTCTAAACAAGATATATTCAGCTAGTGAAATGGATGTGTCAGGTGTCACAGACCCACTCAGCAGGTCAGGCCCTCTGCTCCCACAGTGCCAACCTCCGAGCGCAGTATTGTGAACAGTTAACAGAACAGGGCAACCCTCCTGTCTGTTTGTGGGTCCAAATCACCTTAGGTCTCAAGTTCTTGAGGGATACCAACTATGAACCTTATGCTAGCGTAATCAAATGTACAGGCTGAGATAATTTTGCTCTTTGGGGAATGCCAGATATCTTTCACCTAAGAGCACCTAACCAGGTATCCAAAATGAACCCTAAAAACTCTGTGAAAGACCAAAGGAAAAGTCTTACCTTTTCCCAGTTTGGTATTACCATTAAGCATATGAACAGTGTCAACTTTAACCATTTGTGCTTCACATGCAAAAGAAAGAAATTTCAAAGGCACACCAGACAGTCTCTTTAAAATAAGAGGTTTACTTAGAAAATGGATAAAAATAAGTAAAATGCAAACACAGAACAATATATCACAAAGCATACAAACACTTAAAAGAAAGAAGGTAAAAAACATACAAACTCCTACCACAATACAGACTTTTCTATCTAATGTACCTTCTTACAGTGCTTATAGTTAGATGTTGTTGTTCTTCCAGAGTCCAACAGGAATGTGTCTAAAGATCAGTCACAGAATAGTTTAACTCTGTCTTTGAACCTGCCTCTTCCATGATATCATCTAGCTCCTCCTTTTAGAATATAAAAATTAATACACACAAGATGTCCTATTAGAAGGTATATTAAATAAGGAGACATCAGCAAAAACTAATTTCCCCAGATGACTTCTTAATTAAGTCTTTTCCTTTGATCTAGTGTTGTTTTCCATTTTTCAAAGACATCACAGGACTTTTACAGCTCTGCAGTTTTCTCACCTAGATGTTATATAGCTTCTTTTAGCACTAGTTGAAATTAACTGTCCTTCCTCTGAAGACGTCATAAAATGGATATTTTAGTTCCAGGCTTCAAAGCAACACAGATCATAAGCATGGCTATAAAATGTGACTTGGAAGTTAATCACATAGCAGAGGTCTGCTGTTTAACATATCCTGTCATTTGAACTGAAACGGGGGTCATCCCACAGGCCGTCTCATGAAAGACACTCAATAACACATTTTTATATTACAAAACCATATAGCAATCAGAACCAGCTGGCCAAGCGTCACATCAGGGGCTTTAGGGGATAGCCATGTTTCATTACTGGTGAACACATCTGGATTATGATGTTTAACCCAAACTTGCAGGTCATCAGATTTGGGTAGGAGGCTTCTGATATTCATGGAGGCTAGTTTTAAGGAGCCATCACTCCTAGAATTACTATGGGCAGCTCGTTGTGGGCAGGATTTGGGGTGGACATTTCCTGACAGGAGCAAAAGCAGCAGGAAGATCCTATATATAGATGCAGTTTAAGATGCCTTAGAGAGGTGCATGGTCTAAACCTAGGAGACTTTATTTTATAGAGTGAAAAGGTCAGGTGGTAAGAATTTGAGAGAAAGGGTAGGAGAGTGCAAGGGGGTAGCCAGTTTCATAGGCAGCAAGGATAGCGGGTTTTGGAGTGTTACTGTGTATGGTGTTGGAGTTTCCTGTGCATGGCCGTATATCTTTTAGTTGTATGAGTGGGGCATAGATTACTATTAATCCCTATCTAGTGTGAGGCCCCATGCCCAAACTGAACTCTGGAGCCCCCACCCCCATTCCTCCACTATACCCTTCTGTCTATGCCACCCTTAAAATCTGTGACACCCCCTCTGATAGGCTATTCCAGGCATCCACCTCCATCATCTCTGTGAAAAAATATTTTCTCACTTTTCCCTTGAGCCTCCCCCACCCTTAATTTTGTGCCCCCTTGACTTGAATCATCTATTACTTTGGAAGATGCTTCCTTCCAGTACTCTGTTTATACTGGTGATGTATCTGTATGTCTCAATCATTTCCTTCCCTTCCTCCAGGGAATACATATTTTACTTTATTGGTCTTTCCACATACGTTTTATCCTGCAGGCCCTGCAGCATTTTAGTTACCCTGCACTGCACCATCTCCACCTGTCTTGGTCCATTCTCAGATGAGGTCTCCAGAACTGGACACAGTATTACAGGTGAGGTCACTTATAAGTGTCTTACACATGGGCCAAGATGGCCTCCTCCTTTCTACTTGGGATACTCCTCACTATACATCCAAGCATCTGACTAGTCTTCCCAGCCACCATATTGCACTGCCTATTTTCTCTTAGGTCCTCCAAGATGATGACTTCCAGGTCCCATTCCTGCTTCGTGACTGTCAGTACCTCCCTAACTAGTTTGTACTTTGCCCCTGGGTTTTTGTGCCCTATGGCATGATCCTGCACTTATTTTTCATCAAATCCCAGCTGCCATTCTTCAGACCATTTCTCCATTTTTTTTAAGGTTTTATCTCAAACTCTCATCACCCTCTGACATGCTCACCATATTGCATACCTTTGTATTGTCTGCATAGATTCGTACCTTCCCCTCCAGTCCCTCTGTAATGTCCCCAGTAAAGACACTGAAGAGGACCGGTCCCAACACTGACCCCTGTTGTACCGTGCTAATCACCTCTCCCTCTCCAGAGCACTCCCTGTTTACCACAACCCTTCGATGCCTGCCATTTAGCCAGTTCTCCACCACCAAACTATTTTAGGATCCACTCCTAGGCTGTGCAGTTTGTTAATCAATCTTCTACTGGGGACAGTGTGGATGTTTTTTGTGAAGTTCAGACAGACCACATGTACTGCATCTCCCTGATCCACTACTTTAGTTACTCAGCCATGCCATAGATTAGTACATTAAGAAAGCACAAAAGACAGTGCGTATCCTAAATACAGTAAACGTTGGAGTTAGACAAATCAATAAATAAATGCCATATAAGGCAGTGTATGTGTGCAAGTGGGTGTGTGTGGCAATGCTCTGTGTGTAGACAGTGCACTGCTATGCTATACTGGAATATATTTAGATATATGGGTATATGTATTAGTTAGTGTGTGTGTGTGTGTGTGTGTGTGTGTGTGTGTGTGTGTATCACAATGATTAGAAAGTGCAGTTAGGTGACTGAGTGGTTAGTGCAAAAACTGCTAGTCTACATTCCCCCAATATCTAAATCAAGTTTAGTCTGTGCTTGTCATTGTTGACTTAAATGAGGTGTCTTTTGGCAATCCCCCATCATCCGATGTCCTTCAGAGCCTGAAAAGAAGAAAATGATCCCTTGATTTCTTTTTTAACCTGTAAACATGTATGTAGACAGTGCACTGCTATGTTATACTGGAATATATATGCATATATGTGTATATGTATTAGTCCATGTGTGTGTATCACAACAATTACAAAGTGTAGTTAGGTGGCTTACTGATTAGTGCAAAAATTGTTAGTTTACACAATTCTCGCTGCCCACAATACCATGTTACTGTGTATGGTTTTGGTGTTTCCTGTGCAAGGCAGTATATCTTTTAGTTGTATGAGTGGGGCATAGATTACTATTAATCCCTATCTAGTGTGAGGCCCCATGCCCAAATTGAACTCTGGAGCCCCACATTCCTCCACTATACCCTTCTGTCTATCTCACTCCTTAAATCTGTGACCATTTTAGTCCCTACCACCCCCTCTGATAGGCTATTCCAGGTGTCCACCACCCTCTCTGTGGGAAAATATTTTGTCATGTATCCCCTAAGCCTCCCCCACACTTCATTTTGTGTCCCCTTAATTTGAAGCATCTATTACTTAGGAAGATGCTTCCTTCCTGTACTCTGTTTATACTGGTGATGTATCTGTATGTCTCAGTCATGCCCCCTTTCCTCCAGGGAATATATATTTAACTCCTTTGGTCTTTCCTTATAGGTTTTATCCTGCAGGCCCTGCACCATTTTAGTTGCCCTGCACTGCACCACCCAAACCATGTCTAGGTCCCTTCTCAGATGAGGTCTCCATAACTGGACACAGTATCACAGGTGAGGTCGCTTATGAGTGTCTTCCACATGGGCCAAGATGGCCTCCTCCTTTCTACTTGGGATACTCCTCACTATACATCCAAGCATCTGACTAGTCTTCCCAGCCACCGTATTGCACTGCCTATTTTCTCTTAGGTCCTCCAAGATGATGACTTCCAGGTCCCTTTCCTGTTTTGTGACTGTCAGTACCTCCCCAACTAGATTGTACATTGTCCCTGGGTTCTTGTGTCCTATGTTCGTGATCCTGCACTTTTTTTCATTGAATTACAGCTGCCATTCTTCAGACCATTTCTCCAGTTTTTTAAGGTTTTATCTCAAACTCTCATCACCCTCTGACATGCCCACCATACTGCATACCTTTGTATTGTCTGCAAAGATTTGTACCTTCCCCTCCAGGCCCTCTGTAATGTCCCAAGTAAAGACACTGAAGAGGCCGGTCCCAACACTGACCCCTGTGGCACCATGCTCATCACCTCTCCCTCTCCAGAGCACTCCCTGTTTACCAAAATCCTCTGATGCCTGCCATTCAGCCAGTTCTCCACCCACAGATCTATTTTAGGATCCAACCATAGGCTGTGCAATTTGTTAATCAGTCTCCTATTTGTCGAACAGACAGTGTCAAAGGCCCTTATAAAGTCCAGATAGGCCACATCCACTTCACCTCCCTGGCCCACTACTTTAGTTACCCAGTCATGACATAAATTAGTACAGTAAGTTAGTGCAAAACACAGTGCTTATCCTAAATATAGTAAAAGTTAGGGCTAGATGTATAGGTAAATACATGCCACATAAGGCAGTGTATGTGTGCAAGTGTGTGTGTGTAGCAATGTTCTGTGTGTGTAGACAGTGCACTGCTATGATATACTGGAATATATATGCATATATGTGTGTATGTATTAGTCCGTGTATGTGTCACAACATTTAGAAAGTGTAATTAGGTGGCTCAGTGGTTAGTGCAAAAATTGCTAGCTTACACAGTTCTCACTGCCCACAGTACCATTATTTTGCAGTCATATTGGATCTTGCTAGAGTTTTTTTAAATAAAAATCATTTAACAGAACTATCAGATTACTGATCACACTTCATCTGTCACCCAGCCTTATCTACTGCAGTCTGCTCCACTCTGTTCCCATCTGTTCCTGCACATTGTGAACTCACTAACCGCATCCCCCTGATTGACCATGTTTAAATAATGACAAGAATAAAAAGAGAAAAAAAATACTGCTAGTTCAGTGGGGGGGGGGGGATGACAGACAGCTAGCAGACACTGAATGTAGACACTAGGTAGGAGGGCATGACATGTAACCCAATACCTCAACACAAAATACAACAGTGCCATTTAGTGATATCTAGTGATAAAGACAATGTCCAGAACTGAATGTCTGTTTCTCATGTCTAAGTCCCTTGGACTTATGGTTGGGGTTATTCAATCCCCACCAAAAAATAGAATAGACAGTTTTGAGGTAGTAGTACAAACAATTCTATCTATTGCAGAAAATAAAGACATTATCTTAATGGGAGACTTTACTGCAGTGTGGAAAAAACTGGGGTAAAAAATTAGAACAGATTTTTCAGATTTTAAATATTCAGCAAGTTATAGATCAGGTTACAAGAAAGGGGTGCTCATAAACTAAGGCAAACATATTGGGCCTACTGTTTTTTTTTTCTAAAAAGTTTTCCATAACAAACTGTAAGGTACTTTCCCCAAACTTAGGAGATCATAATCCATCACTTTGCAATATACAGGACACTTACAAATGTATTAACGGAGATACATTTATAACAAGGAATACTGAACATTGGATTTGCAAGAAAGCGAGTTGTGCTCACAACAGAGGGAGGTGAACCTTACAATTGTCTTTGGTTTGTAGCAGATATTCTGCAGGTGGAGGCTACTTCTAACTGAAAGGTGAAATAAGGAACTTAGAATTATCAGGAAAAGACAGTCTTTCAAGCAGCAGAGGGTGGTGGATCTAGCATTACTTTTGTTACCATTCTTAAGATTTTCAGTGCAGGAAGAGTTTAAACCCCGGGCTAAGAATTTGTCATAAGTCCTGAAGTAAGTGCAGGTACAGGCTGTGTATTTGACCCATACAGTGCCCCAGGGGGTGGAAACTGTTTTTTGTGTTTATCTGTGTGTGCCTTAAAAGGCCAGACCAGACTGCATCAGAAAGTGCTTACATCATAGCTACTTATCAGCCAATAGCTTTTGAAGAGTCTTACAGACCTGAGAACAACAGTATTATAAGCAAGTGTTTTACAGCAAACTCATCAGAACAGCTAATATTCTTCAGGTGAAGCTACCTCTGGCTGGAAGCTGCAATACTGAACATAGGATTTGCAAGAAAGCGAGTTGTGCTCTCAACAGAGGGAGGTGAACCTTACAATTGTCATTGGTTTGTAGCAGATATTCTGCAGGTGGAGGCTACTTCTAACTGAAAGGTGAAATAAGGAACTTAGAATTATCAGGAAAAGACAGTATTTCAAGCAACAGAGGGAGGTGGATATAGCTTTACTTTTGTTACAATTCTTAAGATTTTCAGTGCAGGAAGAGTTTAAAGCACAGCTGACTTATTTTGGGGCTGCCTACTTTCAGAGCACAAACCACCAGGCTGTTTTGGGGCTGGGGAGGTTTACCTGTATCTTACTTGGATGTCTGGATTTTTCTCTGTTTGATTAGCAGGGTATTTTCTCTGTCAAATTGTTGTGTAGGGCATCTTGCTGACAGGAAGGCACTCATCACAGTGGTGGGTCAGAGCTTTGAGCTGATTGTTTCATGAGGGCACCGTTTAGGCCCAACCCCTGCCCACCACTCACCCCACCCACCCCTGGAAATAGTTCCTTTATACCTGGGGTTCTGACATCATTTCCTCAAGAGTGCAAGGTGCATATCACTGTCATATCCTCTCTAGCACACTGCACTGACAATATAAGCATACACATTTTATAACATATATATTTCTATATAACAAACCAATCACACACACACAAAAAAAAGTAGATAAATATGTGGGGCATAGTGCAATGTAATGGCTGTGGGGCAGCAGTCTTCTGGGAGTCTTTCTGGAAGCTGGGATGCTGCCCTATTTGCAGACAACTCTCTACCCTGAAGGAGGAAGTTGCCCGTCTTCAGGCCACACTGGACGGTAGTAAGGGAACCTTCCCCCAGGCCATATTGGATGGTAGGAAGGGAACCTCCCCCATCCAGGGAGCATCAGAGCCACCACCACTACCTCAGAGGTTGCGAAGAAAGCACAGAAGTTGGACCACAGTGGGCTCAGGGAGGGTGAGGATGGTGAAACAGAGGCACATCCAGTCAGTTGTTCCATTCCACAATCCATACACCATTCTGGGGGAGCATAGCTCCCCTATGGATGCACCCACAGAGGAGACTAAGGAGGCTGAGGACAACTGTCACAAGGGAGGCCCACAGGAAGGAGGCAGAGGACACCACAGGGAAAGGAAGCAGCTCCTGGTGGGGGACTCAATTATTAGGGGGCTAGAACTGGGAGGAGCAGGGAAAACTGAAGTAAGGTGTCTGCCTGGTGCCATGGCTAGGAGGGACAGGAAGCGCATCCTCAGGATCACGAGAACAGCTGCACGGGAGTCTGAGCTGGACGTCATTGTCCACCTAGGGACAAATGACTTGACTCATCATGAGATTACAGCAGTGCAGGATGACTTTGTAGAGTTGGGAGGGCCTAAGACAAGTAGCACACACAGTATCCTTCCCAGAGGTGCTGCCTGTCAATGGCATGGGGGAGGCGAGGTACTTTGCACCATGCAGTTTAATGAATGGTTAAAAATGGTGTGGAGCACAGGGTTTGGCTTCATTGGGGACTGGGGTTCCACCTGAGGGACACCAGCCTATACTGGCAGGATGGTCTGCATCTGTCCAGGAAGGAACAAGTCTTTGAGCGATCGGTTTAAATGCTTCATTGGCAAGCTTTTAAACTAGTCAAGGGGGGAGGCACTGATAAGCAGCAGGAAAATCCCAGCCTCTCCCTACAAAACAGGGTACTAAATGAGAAAAAAATGAGGTAGAAAGGTCAGTGGGGAATGCTGCAACAGAAGGTAAAGCCATCAAAAAATGGAGAGCAACGAGTACCAATGCCCATAGTCTGAGTAACAAGTTTCTTGAATTAGTGACCTTGATGGAGGAGGAACATCTGGATATCATGGCAGTCACAGAAACATGGTACACACAGAACCATGACTGGGACGTAAACATTCCAGGATACACTATCTAAAGGAGGGACAGGGAGGGTAAAAGAGGAGGAGGAGTAGCTCTTTACATAAGGGAAGGAATCAAAGCAACAGAACAAAAGGGTAAACAGGGAGGAGAAGAAGTGCTATGGGTCAATTTGGAGACCGGCAATGGCACCACAATCCACACAGGGGTTGTATACAGATCCCCTTCTCAGGGGGAGGAAAAGGACAAGGAAATGATACAAAGTATACTTAGAATGGCAGAAAAAAGGGAGATATTGCTGATGGGTGATCTGAATATGCCAGATGTTAACTGGAGTGCAATTGCAGCAGTCACTTCGAAGAGTGGGGTTATTCTACATGCCCTACAGGGGGCATGCTTTAGACAACTAGTACTGGAGCCCACTCGAGAGGGAGCAATCTTGGACCTGGTTTTCTCAAAAGGAGATGGAGAGAGGATCACAGATGTAGAAGTGGGTAGCCATCTGGGAACTAGCGACCATCAAACAGTATGGTTCACAATAAACACAGCAATAGAGTCGAGCCATACAAAGGAAAAAGTACTGGACTTTAGGAGGGCTGACTTTGCCAAAATGGGTGAGTGCCTAAGGAATACACTAGCAAATGGGCAGGAAGGAGGGGTGGAAGAACAATGGGGAATAATAAAAACTGCCATCACAGAGGTAACAAGCCTTTGTGTGAAGCAAATAAACAAAACAAAATGATGTAAGAAATCACTATGGTTCTCAAAAGAAAGTGACAGTGAAGGTTCAAGAGAAAAAGAAAGCATTTAGGAAGTACAAGGAATCACAGAAAGAGCAGGGCAGAGAACTGTATCAGTTAAAGCAAAAGGAAGCTGGGAAGGCAATCAGAACTGCAAAGGCCCAAACCGAGGAAAAGATAGCCAACTCAGTTAAGAAGGGGGATAAAACCTTTTATGGGTACATCAGGGAGCGAAGGAAGACCAAGTGAGGGATAGTGAGGCTTAAGGGAGGGAGGGTGGGCAGAGGGTGATTGTGAAAAGGCAGAGATACTAAACAAATATTTTGCTCAGTATTTACAAATGTAGAGGGGAGATACCTAAAACAAACAGTAGAAACACTCTGGATACAGAAGTTGATACCAGCCCATTTACAGAAGAAAGGGTTCTGAAAGAACTCTTAAACTGAAGGTGGACAAAGCAATGGGGCCTGATGGGATTCATCCCAGAATTCTAAAGAACTAAGGGTAGAACTAGTGACACCACTGACTACCCCTTTAACAAATCATGGGAGGATGGGGTGGTACCGAGGACTGGAGGAGGGCAGATGTGATTCCCTTCACAAAAGTGGGAGCAAGGCAGAAGCAGGAAACTACAGACCTGTTAGTTTAACCTCAGTGATAGGGAAATGATGGAATCACTTCTGAAGGAAAGAATTGGAGTATCTAGAGGCCAGAGGGGCACAAGACCCAAGTCAGCATGGATTCACAGCAGGAAGGTCATGCCAGACGAATCTGATAGATTTCTTTGACTGGGTGACCAAAGTAGTAGATCAGGGAGGGGCTGTGGACATTGCCTACCTAGACTTTAGCATGGCATTTGACACAGTCCCACACAAAAGATTAATATACAAGTTAGCCAGCCTGGGAGTGGGTCCCAAGATGACAGCCTGGGTTAAGAATTGGCTGGAGAATAGGACACAGAGAGTAAAAGTAAATGGAGTCCTCTCTGAAGAAAAGGGGGTTAATAGTGGGGTACCGCAGGGTTCAGTTTTAGGACCGGTCCTCTTCAATGTCTTTATAAGCCATATTGCAGAGGGATTGGAAGGAAAAGTATGTCTCTTTGCAGATGACACAAAGATCTGCAACAGAGTTGATGCACAAGGTGGGGTGAAAAGGATGAGAGGGGACTTGGCAAGGTTAGAGGAATGGTTAAATGTATGGCAGCTTAGATTCAATGCTAAGAAGTGCAAGGTAATGCACCTGGGAAACAAAAACCCAGGGGAAGAGTACACAATGGGGGGGTGAGATGCTAACAACAACAAAAATGGAAAGGGACCTGGGGGTAGTCATATCAGATGACCTAAATGTGGGCAAGCAATGTGAGAGCACAGCAAGGAGGGCTGGGGGGATAGTGGGATGCATAGCGAGAGCCATCACCAGTAGAAAACAGGAAGTTATTATCCTTCTGTACAGACAGTTGGTGAGACCCCATCTGGAGTACTGCGTGCAGTTCTGGAGACCCAATCTCCACAAAGACATAGACAGGATGGAAGCTGTCCAGAGGAGGGCAACTAAAATGGTGCAGGGTCTGCACTGGAAGACATATGAAGAGAGACTTAAGGAGCTTAATATGTATAGCCTCGAGGAAAGGAGGGAGAGGGGAACATGATAGAAACTTTCAAGTACCTCAAGTGAATCAACAAAGTCCAAGAGGGTAGCATCTTTCAAAAAAAGAGGTGTGCAAGAACAAGGGGGCACAATTTGAAGATGGGGGGGTGGCTCAGAGGTAATTTAAGGAAGTATTTTTTCACAGAGAGGGTTGTGAATGCAATGAACGGCCTTCCAGAGGAGGTTGTGGAGTTAAAAACAGTGGTGGAATTCAAGCATTCATGTAGCAGTCATAAGGCAATTCTAGGGGTTGGGGGTAGGAAGAAGTAGGCTGCTGGTTAACTAGGATCTGCAGCTTATCCATTAGGTAGGGAAATGGGCAGACTGGGTCGGCCAAGCGGTCCTTATCTGCCGTCAAATTCTATGTTTCTATGTAAGGAGGAATTATGCTAGCTATCGTGTTAGAAACTTTAATAGAGATTTACAGAATTATGACTGGGAATGGTCAAATTTGATTCCGGACTTAAACTTAGGAGTGGCAGACTTTACTGATACTTTTGTACGAATTTGTAATACTCATGTTCCTTTTAGGACACAGAAAGTCAGGAAAAACCATTCAGTGTGGGTAGACAAATTTATAAGGAAGATGATACGGCTTAAAAACAAACTCTGGAAGAAGGCAAACAAAACATTCAACCCCCATAATGACTGGGAGCAATTCAAAAGGCAGAGAAACAAGTGTAAACTAGTTGTGAAACAAGCCAAAAAGAAGCATTATCAGAACTAAATTAATAACACAACTCAGTCTAAGCATTACTGGGATATTGCCAGGGAATTGGACAACCAAGTCAGAGCAAGGTCTGAAATTAAAATAGCTGACATAGATGGGGATATTATGAGGAATAAGAAGGTTGCCGATATATTAAATTCCTACCTAATCACATTACTGGATATAAATATTCCTGCCCCCATAAATTCTAGCACTAGTTAAGTGGAGCAAGTGACGTCTGATGAAAATATACCTAGGTTCCATTTTAAGGTAATAGTAGCAAAGGAGGTGGCGAAAGAAACAAACAAATAGTCCCAAACAAATCTCGTGGTCAGGATGGAGAGGAAGTTAATTTTTTTAAAGATGCCACCTGCACAGTGTCATCTACAATAACAAAGCTACTTAATTATAGTCTGACTGAGGGTATTTCTCCCCGGGACTGGAAGCAGGCAAACATTGTTCCAATTTTTAATAATGGAAACCTAAATGAACCATTAAATTATAGGCCCATTGCAGTGCTATAAATGTTGTCAAAAGTATTGGAGAGAGTTGTATATAATCAGCTCTGTACATATTGGTGAAATATCAAAGACTGACTAAATATCAACATGGATTTAGAACACGCTATTCAATAAGCTCCACACTCATGGACTTTGTAGATCGAATGGCTCAGGCACTAGATGCCAGAGAGTCCACGGGCGTGGTGTTCATTGATTTATCCAAAGCTTTTGATTAAATGAAACATGAAGTTCTGTTTACAAGACTAGAGAAAATAGAACTGGTATCACATCCCATGGGCTGGTTCAGATCATATCTTCAAAGTAGAACTCAGAGAGTTGTAATAAAGGATCACTTATCAGAACTAGGTTTTCCAACAAAGGGTGTCCCTCAAGACTCAATTTTGGGCCCCTTGTTGTTCCTGATTTATGGTAATGATCTGCCTGGACATATGGAGAAGAGTCACATTGCACTGTATGCTGATGATGTGCTGCTGGCATCGGATTGTTCACTTGAATGTATGCAAAAGAAATTGCAAAGACATTTTGATGCTCTCCAAGACTAGTTTCAATTATCACAGATGGTGCTGAGCACCAAAAACAACTCAAGGGGCAGGTTTCACAAAAGAAATACAATGAGTGCATCTCAGATGTGCCGGTGCAAACAGGATGCACCAAGCAGAGACAGAGTGATCCACAGAGGCATGCACCATGGGATGCGCTATGTGCAACCCCACTGTGAATTGCTCAGAAACAGTACAGCACAACTGGAGATGCGCTAGTGCATCCTGGATGTGCTGAGTCACACGAGGGAGAAACTCAGGGCAATTGGAGCAAGCCAGCAAGGCAAGAGGGAGCAACAGGGCCAATGTGCCTGTACACTGGAGTGAGGGACAGAGGGCCAATGGGCCAACCACAAGCCAGTGATATAAGGGCACAACAGTGGCCACAAAGGACATGGAACCAGGACAGGGACACAAATGCTGGAGCAGGCACTCAGAAGGGGCACATTGCAGCAGACAGTGCAGCACAGAATAGTGCTGAGAGGCACAGGGCAGAGTGGAGGGCCATGAACAGTACAAACACTGCATGTGGCCAGTACCGAGGTAGTGCAGGGGCTATGGCACAGGGCAGTGGACAGTGAACCATCAACCAGATGACCAAGGCACCACAGCACCAGACAAGCCACCACCTCAGCATAGGAACAGCACACAGACATGCAGGAAATGGACAGAAGTCCAATGTAGGTGTGACACATGCAATACACACACAAGGACCAGGGGTTGTGACATGAGCCGCTGGATGGTGAGCCATGCACACTACATGGGCAATGGCAGCACTGCATGGAGAGGGGGGCATGGAAGGGGAGGTTGCAGACCACACAATGCTGCATGTACACACAGCCATGGGGGGGTGGACATAGCCATGACACCACATACACATGAAGGTGGAGCAGTGAACCCACAAGGACACAGGTTCTGATGTCAATAAGATTTATAAAAGCATGAAAGAGGCAACTCCAAAGCGTACAACAACAGCAGCACACAGCAGAACTATATACAATAATCAGAAAACAAGGGAGCAGGATGGGACTGTCAGGGACTAAAACAGGAGGTAGGAAGGGGACAGAAACAGGGGGCAATATACAGATGGGTGCCATACACACAGGGTAGGGGGCTACTACCACAGTCGTGCACCCCTGTGCCCCACCCCCCACATGGCCACCTGCCGGCAGCTGGTGCAAGATGCCCCTCAGGGTTGCTGTCAGCTGGTCCACTGTCCTGTACAGGGGGTGAAGAGCTTGCCAAATGGCCCTGCTGATCCTCTGGTCCTGGTCCTGCACACTGGCTGCACCACCGCCACCCCCGACCACAGCATGGCGATCCTGGAGACCTACAGCAATGAAAGAGGAAACACACACTAAGGACCATACTATAGACACCACACCCACCAAGCAAAATCCCACAGCTCCAGAAAAGCAACAACAACAGAATGCAGCACCTACCTTCTCCCACACGGGCACCACGCCTGGCACCAGCTACACCCCTCCTCCAATGTTCAGCAGCTTCTGAGGCCTGCCACCTGGCCTCCAGCCCTGCAAATCACAACAGACAGAGAGTGTTATGAGTTGACACAGCATTGCCAGAACTGCACCACACCACCAGTGTGCACATGCAGTGCAGGGACAGCCATCCACAGCCACAACATGGGCCGCACCACCAGGTAACTGTTCTGCACATCTGCAGTGCCTTCCCCCCATCACCGTCCAGTGTGCATGCTACACACAGTGGCATCCAGCTGTGCAATCCCCAGTGCCCCGCATGCAAACACAGCACTGCACAGTGCCTTCCCCAAGTGGCACACAGGATAGGGCAACACTGGGCATGTGCAGCCACAGCCATGTGTGCCGGATGAGTGTGACCCATGTGAGTGTCCCATGTGGGCAGATACACACATATCCTGCCTGTGCCAAAGAAACTGCTGGAAGTTCAACACCTACCTGGCCATGGTAGTGCATCCCTGCATGCAAGTCGGTGCAGCCACTGCAGTCTGTCCCTCTCCTGCCTCTGGAGGTTGCTGTAGTGATGCCTGCACTGTTCCCCAGTGTGTGGCATTCCTATGCGCCTCACCAGCTGACTGGCAATGGAGGCCCACAAATCAGCCCTGGGCACATGCAAGTCCTTCTGGCCAAACAGTTGCCCCTCTACAGCCAGCACCAGTGCCACCTGGTGCAGCAGCTCCATCTGTGACCAGTTCATGGCCCAAAGTACAACTCTTCCTGTCCTAGGCATTGTGGAATATAACTACTCAATGGTGCAATTCCATGATGTGCGATGTGGGACACGATATGCACCACATGTGACTGAGTTGGACATGTGCAGTGCACCGCACACAGAGGTGTGAAGCACTATTGGTCCAATGGAGAATTCCCGCTCATGTGCAATGCACACCATTAAGGTGTGGCAGGGTCACATCCGGGTCTCACATGCGACCGCCATGTTATGCACAGCATGCCCCTCAGACAATGATCCCACATACAGTGCCCATGCGTGTTCAGGGAATCATGGCAGCAGCCAGTGACATGTACATCATGCAGGTTGGAGAACAATGAGCAATGAGACACACAGCATGACTCTCAGAAGCCCTACAGCCATGCATCACACAGACATGGCAGTCGCACATAGGAGGTGATGCACCATTGCAGATGCTGTTGGCGCATGCGCAGCCTATGCACATTGTGGAATGCCCCCAATTCTGGGACATGCATTGAACACTACGTGCATGCACCAGGGATGCACTGTAACAGGATAGGCACAAATCAGCAGATGCTTCATGTGAATTGAGATAAACTGGGAGCAATTATGCAATCCACAGACAATGCACCCAGAACAGCCTCATTCTGCATGCATGGGCATCTCAGATGCTTAGCATCTCATTGTCACAGGCCCAGACCTCATTTGCATTCCCTGAGCCTTACATGCTCCCAATTTTGCAAGCTGAGACTAGGTGACTGAGAGGATACACACCCTTGCAGGTGAGAACACAGCTCTTCTCCCAAATTTTACAGCAGTTACTGTGGGATTTTCACATGTGAAAGGCTGTCACTGACCATGTGTGGTAGAAGCAGCATTGTGCAACAGGACTGTCTGAGGCACGCAGCCATGCCTGTGCAGGCACATTGCCAGTGTTGCGATGCCACAGACTGTGGCCTGCTGGTCCATACACAGTGGACAATTGTCCTGTGCCAGATCCCTGATGGCCACACGGACATATCAAGGGTGGTACCCTGGCTGGATGGGGGTCCCGATGCAGATGAATCCACACTGCTGTGGTAGTACTGTGTGCACATGGTGGACAGCACACTGCATGCCTCCCAGAGAAGGCAGCAGTGGTGCTCCAGCCTTGGAGTGGTGGCTGTACATGGTGATTGCACCATACACAATGGACACAATCCCATGGTGTGCTGCCCTCTGTAGCTGGCCGTTCTCATGCAAGCCCTCCATGTCACTGGCTGATGGGACAGAGGTGGCAGACACCACACACAGAAAGTTGGACATGGGAACTGGGGTACCCTACAGGCATGGCTAACATGTGTATGTTTTCCCCCACAGAAACCAATATGTTGGAAGGCACTAGTACCGCCACCATGCAGCGGCCTAACTTCACAAAAGAGGAGGAGAGGACATCTATCGAGGCATGCAACCTGTGCCTGGATGTCCTCACTAGCAGGGGTGGCAGCCAGACTGCGTGGGCAGAGGGATGGGAAGAGGTGGCCCGGCAGGTAAATGCCATCACCCCCTGCAGCCGGATGGTCCAGGAGTGCCAGGAGCACTGGAACAATGGGCACAGGAGGGCCAAGGAGAAGGTGGTCAACATACAGGCATCCCTCCAGCAGACTGGGGGTGGGCCGAGCACAGAGGTCAGACAGCCCAAATGAGGCACTACTGGCTGCCACCATCACCAGGTCTGCTGTGCAGGGTGTCCCAGGTGGTGGCTTCCAGACTGGCAGTAGCCCATCATAACATTATGAGCAGCTCTGTGTCCTTGGCCTGCCTGGCCCCATGTGTGCCATGGCTGCCATGCCTGTCCCTGTGTGCTGTGCACTGTCACTGTGTACCCAGGCACTGTGAGTAGCTGTGTGTCCTTGGTGTGCCTGACCCCATGTGTGCCATGGCTGCCATGCCTGCCCCTGTGTGCTGTGCACTGTCACTGTGTACCCAGGTGCTGTGAGTAGCTGTGTGTCCTTGGTATCCCTGGCCTCATGTGTGCCATGGCTGCCATTCCTGTCCCTGTGTGCTGTGCACTGTCATTGTGTACCCAGGCACTGTGAGTAGCTGTGTGTCCTTGATATCCCTGGCCCCATGTGTGCCATGGCTGCCATTCCTGTCCCTGTGTGCTGTGCACTGTCACTGTGTACCCAGGCACTGTGAGTAGCTGTGTGTCCTTGGTGTGCCTGACCCCATGTGTGCCATGGCTGCCATGCCTGCCCCTGTGTGCTATGCACTGTCACTGTGTACCCAGGTGCTGTGAGTAGCTGTGTATCCCTGGTATCCCTGACCCCATGTGTGCCATGGCTGCCATGCCTGTCCCTGTGTGCTGTGCACTGTCACTGTGTACCCAGGCACTGTGAGTAGCTGTGTGTCCTTGGCATGCCTGACCCCATGTGTGCCATTACTGCCATGCCTGTCCCTGTGTGCTGTGCACTGTTACTGTGTACCCAGGTGCTGACCCATACTGCCGGTTGCCTCTGGTCAGATGCAACATGCCTAGCAGTGTCACAGCACCATGCCACTGTGCTGGGGGGCACCTGGCTGCTGTGCTTCAGTGTGGCACACACAGATGTGTGTGCACATGCCACCTACACCATGTAGTGTGCATTGTGGCACAGTGATGGTTGAGCCAGGCACATGGCCTGTGTGATGTTGCTGCAGCATGGCCCAGCAGCGGACAGGCATGCGCACCCCTGGTGCCATGGAGGACGGCCATGTACATGTCACATACCTGATGTCAACTATGTTTACTGTGCATTAACCATGTTCTCCCTTCTTCTTTCCACAGCACCATCACCCCTCACTGGTGCAGCCTTGGCCATAGCTGCATGTGATGCACTAGAGGTCAATGATGTGGGTCCGTCGCACATGGTCAATGGCACCACTGTGGACGGCACCATTCCTGGACCATCCACCATATCTGACACATTTGTCATGGCCCCAGTGTAGGCTAGTCCCATGGGCACCTCTGCCAATGCTGAGATGTCTGCCAGCGAGGACTTCGCATGGCTGGGGTGCCTGTCCGGGTACTCCGATGACTACCACAATGATGTGCTGGAGATCTTGGATGCCCTCCTCATGCTCATTAGTGGTGCACTGGGGGGGGGGGCTGTAGCACCACCACGGATATTATTGACAGACACCAGCAGGGACATGGCTGACAATGGTATGAGCAGCATGCAGGTGCCTGTGCACATGACCCCAGATGACACTGACATCCCCACTGTGCGTTGTCTGGCTGCAGTTGCTGCACAGCTGCCCGCTTCTGTAGGCACCCTGTTCCCTGCACCGGTGCCATGTGCAGTGTCAGCGACATCAGTGGAACAAGGGCAGGGTGCCACAGTGCATGCACCTGCACCATTGGACTGATAGAACACTAGCCATGGGCATACAGTGGCTGTGCATGGCCATGGCCTGCCCATGCCACAGTCTGCTGTGGTGCAGCCATTGCCCGTGGATGCACCTGGATGGCTCTTCCATCCCCTGCTCATTGGGGATGCCACAGTAATGCCTCACCCACTGACGACATGGAGGACTACCTCACCCTCCTTCGGGCAACTGTAGAGGGGCAGGCAGCCCTCATGCAGAGTTCTATCACCACAGGACTGTGATGAACCAGAAGCATGAGTCCATGGCTGCATGGCATGCATGTATGTTGACAGAGGCATGACTCATGTGGGTAGGCATGACCACAGCACTGGAGTGCATCACAGCTGCTGCAGAGGTGGTGGCTGCTCTGTTGTGTGCCATGGACATTGGGTGCCTTGTCAGACGCCCAAGATCACATCCCGCACACCCTTGCAGTGACACCAGGTGGACCCCCTGCAGCTGACAACATCGCTGCTCACCTCCACACCTGGCATCCATGGCATGGATGTTAGGCTGTTGGACGGCAACACCACTGAGCACGCATTCATGGTTTCAGTGCAGCACCCCTGCTGGGTTAGTGGCTACACCCCATGGGGCCGGTGGTGGCACACCCACATCCACCTGTCATGGCAGAGGCTGGCCACATGTTCATGGTGGCTGGGGTGCCACCCTGTGATGCCCATATCCTAGGTCCTGTGGTGGAGGCATGTAACACTTGTGTGTACCAGATGCCCTGTCAGTGGTGCCTGGAGTGGCCTGTGTGGCAGGCACCCACCCCACTGCAGCCCTAGCACCACCTTGTGCTACCTGTGCAGTTCCACCTGCTTATCTATGTGTGCCACTGTTGTGCCATGTGTCATGGGCATGATGAGTGAATTCTGGTGTCTGCTGTGCACATGCACAGGCTGCAGTGCACACTAACCCATGTTATATCTGCCATGGTTCTGGTGGCACGGGTGTGTTACATGCCATATATGTGTGTGTGTGTGTGTGTGTGTGTGTCTGCGTGTGCCACTGTCTGTGTATTGTCCAGTGTCCATTGTGCACGAGACATCCCATGTCCACACCATGGTGCACACCCTGCATATGTACCTACATACTCACCTGTGGTTCCCGAGGTTATCCTCCACCAGATAGCCGCATTTTGCCCATGCCTGTGCCCTTGCCATCAGTTCTGGGTCCCTCTGTCCCGGTACAGTGTCCGTGCCATGTCCCTGTGGCAGTGCTCCATCCTCCCCACCTCCTCCTCCTCCCAGGAACTGTCATTCTCACTGGCCTTGATAGGTATTCCATGGTCTATGGCCATGTTGTGTAGCATACAACAGGCCAGGAATATGCCACAGGTCTTCTCAGGGCTATACTGAAGGGCACCAGCTGACCTAGACAGACACCGGAACTGCATATTCAGCATGCCGAAGACATGTTCTATAATAGTGCATGTCGTGCTGTGTGCCTTATTGTAACGCTCTTCCTCCTCTGTTCTGGGTCATCAGAAGGGTGTGAAGAGCCAGGACCTGAGTGGGTAAGCTGCATCACCTGTGGGAGAAGATGTGAGTCCATTAGTACATTGGCTGCCTATGCAGCATGCACCCTGTCAGTGCTCCTGGCCTCAGCGATGTGTGCACCTGTCCTTCTCTCCTGCCTGTGCTTCCCCCTTCCATGCAGTTCTGCATCCCTACCCCAGCAGCAGTTGCATGCCTCATTCAACTGTGGTGTCTGTGTCACTGCCACACAGGCACAGCCTCATCAGTGCCTCATGTGTGGCGCACATTGACTGTGTGCCACCCTGTGCCTACCTGGGTCTGCCTGTGTACCCTTGCACACCTCTGCTGTCCCAGGGCACATGCACCTGCATCACACTGTGCATGTTGCCCACTGCCTACTTCTCATGTCCTGCCCTTGATGCCCTCTTGTGCTGTTGGTTCCATGTCACACGAACCTACAAGATGGCCACTCAGTATGTCCCATCTCAGATCTTCTGCAGAGGGCCAGTTGATGCCATATGAATGCATCTTGTGTACTCCCAGGATGTGTGGCACAGACATTTCTGATGTGCCCAGTGGCATTGCACACCACCTGGCAGGTCACAGAGTGGTAGCCCTTCTGGTTGATGTATGTGATGGCATTCTCATCAGGTGGTGCGCAGACTGCCACAAGGGTGCAGTCAATGGCCCCTATGACATCTGGCATGTGTGCCACCCTGTAGAACCCCTGCATGGCTTTAATCTGCTCTACCTGTGTGCTGGGGAAATGGATGAATTCCGAAGCATGCAGTAGCACTGCAGTGAGAAACTGAGTGAGGAACCGAGAAATGGAGGCCTGTGATATCAGAGTGGTGTCTCCTGTGGGCCTCTGGAAGGTTCCCATGGCAAGCAGGCACGTGACTGTTGTCACTTTGTGTGGTGGGTGCCTGCATTTCGTCATGGCACAGCTCACAGAGCTGCCTCAGAATGGCCCTGTTCAGTCAGTATTGGCCTACTGTCTCCACATCTGTCAGCTGTTTGAATGACAGCCTGGCACGATACCGCTGTGGTGCTGGCTGCCTAAGGTGCCTTCCACTGCCCCGTCTTCTCATCCTCATTAGTACTCCGACAATGGCTACTGGTGCTTTTTCCATGCTGTTGGTGTTGTGTTACTCGACTATCTGGCTCTCTGGCTCACTGTCACTCTCTCTCGTTCTCTGGCACTCTCCACTTCTCTTTGGCAGTGTGCAGGTTTTACTGTTCAGTCAGCGGCATGCAGGTGGAATGGACTAAAGTCTGCTTATATAATTATCTTTTTATATTGCATTTGGCATTTGCGCTGGATTTGCTCTGTCATTGCACTGTGGGTTTGACTGTGAATCACGTTGTGCTGTGTATGCATTTGTATGCCCCCTGTTTATGCACCACACTTATGGTGCTTCTTCTTTGGTGCAGGGCATCTCAGATGCACTGGCGCATTCACCGTGTGTGTGAATCGCTCTATGGCGCATCTTTGTGTTGTGCCGGCACATCTGAGATGCTCTCAACGCATCTCTTTTTTGAATCCTGCCCAGGTTATGCATTTTCAGGGGAAAAAAACATTACAAAGAAACTATTCCCAGTTTGGAAATTGGAACTTGTGAAGGCTATAAATTGATAATAATAATAATAATTTTATTTGTACAGCACCTTTCTATTTCCAAGGCACCTTACAGCTTAAAACAACTTAAAACAAACATTAAAATCCAAAATCTTAGACATAAATAAAACATCATATTCAGAATTCAGTTCAGTTTTCTACAAAGGCCTTTTGCCAAAGAAAAGTTTTTAATCCTCTCTTAAATTCCTCCACGGAGGTGCACTCCCATAACTGATGGGGTAGAGAATTCCAAAGGGTAAGTGCAGCATAAGAAAAAGCTCTAGAGCCAGATGATTTAAGGTTCACCCTTGGAATCTCTAGCAACCCCTCTTTGGCCGAGTGGAGTGATTGACCAGGGAAATAGGGAATCAGAAGTTCTTTCAGACAGGCCAGACCCTGACCATGAAGGGCTTTAAAAGTCAGTAAGCCGACTTTAAAGGCGATCTGCCACCGTATAGGTAGCCAGTGCAGTTCCTGCAACACCGGGGTAATATGATAGGATCTACTAGAGCCTGTCAGAATCTGGGCTGCTGTGTTCTGCACCAGCTGCAGGCGGTGAATTTCAACCCTGTGCTTTCTCAATTCTCCCTATACCTCACTGAATCCAACTTCTTCACACCTTTTCAAGCTGGTTTTAGGAAAAAAACACTCTACTACCACCTCCCTACTCAGACTCATGGATTCTATCCTCTCGGGGATGGGCAAAGGTCTAATTACGTCTGCCATCTTCATCGACTTAGCTAAAGCCTTCAACACAGTATCCCACCCCCAGTTGTTATCCTGCCTATCTGAAGCTGGGTTATCTGTGACGGCCTCCAGCTGGTTCAGAGCCTATCTCCAAGGCAGAACCCAGTCTGTAAAAATTGGTGATTCCACCTCCCCTCCCCTCCCTATTGTCAGTGGTGTTCCCCAGGGCTCAGTCCTTGGCCCAGTTCTCTTTTCCATCCTACTAAATGACCTGCCACAAACCTGCTCTTCTACCCAAATACATATGTATGCAGATGACACAGTCCTCTTCTCCTCCAGCTGGACCCACGAGGAGGTCGCATCTAGTTTACAGGCGGATTTCAACAAGGTACAGCTCTGGTTTAGCTCCCACCAACTCGCCCTTGATGCCAAGAAGACAGTCTCCCTGACCTTCGGCACTAGGCAGAGACTATCCAGACTTACCTCGACCCCGATCTTCCACACCCTTGATGGGACAACCCTTGAGGATGTGTCTTCCTTTAGGTACCTAGGGGTCTGGCTCAACTGCACCTATCCTTCTCAGCCCACGTGGACGCTATCCTGAAAACACTGTGCCCTAAGCTTGGCGCTCTCTATAGAAATTGCAGTAGTCTCCCACTACCCTCAAGATGTGAAATTGTGCAGAAAATGATTCTACCTACCTTCGACTACTGTGATATAATCTACAGCTCTGCCCCCAAGTCCACCCCATCCAGACTGGATCCTCTCTTCTATGCTTTCTACTGCATTACTCTTGATGCACCCCCCCCCGCCACACCCACCACTATGAGCTTCTCCGCTCACTGGCTCTCTCATCCCTTAACAACCAGAGACTACTTCACAGTGCTAAATTTGCTTCTAACTTCTGGCTCGGTTCCCTTCCACCCTACATCGTCTCCTCCCTATCTTCTCCTCCAACTCCCTCCCATGCCCTCAGGTCTTCTGACTCCCGACTATTGGCAATCTCTCACCGACGGTCCTCTGCATGCCAATCAGCCTTCTCCTACCATCTCCCAAAACTTTGGCGTGACCTGCTGGTCCAAATCCACCATTCCTTCTCTAGGCATTCTCTATCCTCTGCCCTCCTAAACTACTTTGTGGTAAACTGTTCATGTGCCTGTCCTCCTCTCCCCCAACCCTTCAACCAACCCCCCCCCACTAGTACCCCCCTCGATCCCCCCCTACATCCTGCACGGCCTGACTTGCGGCTTTAGCTACCGGCTATATATGCGGGCATATATTCCTACCAACCTCTGCACTTACCTCATACTGCACTTCTGCCTTGTCTCCCTGTTTAAAGTAGTCCTTTAGTCAGTCTGTCACCTATGTATAGTTATCACAATCCAGATCCAAACCTTACTCCTTGTCCTCCCTTAGAAACATAGAAACATAGAAGTTGACGGCAGATAAGGACCGCAAGGCCCATCCAGTCTGCCCATGTATTTTTCTACCTTATAAATGTGCCATCGGCCTTTGATCTGTCAGTGGCCTATCTATTCATACTCATCTGTATTGCTTCCTTATGCCTATCCCATGCCTGTTTGAAGCCCTGCACTATATTCATAGCCACCACTTCTTGAGGTAAGCTATTCCATGCATCCACCACCCTTTCTGTGAAAAAGAATTTCCTCACATTCCCCTTAATTGGCCCCCTCTAATCTCATGCTGTGTCCTCTTGTCCTGCTATTTTCTTATATTTAAACATGTTAGACTCTTTCACCTTGTTAATGCCCTTAAGGTGTTTGAATGCCTCGATCATATCATCTCTCTCCCTCCTTTGCTCAAAGGTATACATATTGAACTCTGTTAATCTGTCCTCATATGTCTTCTGATGCAGTCCCTGCACCATTTTGGTTGCCCTTCTCTGGAGTGCCTCAATTTGGTTAATGTCCTTGTGAAGGTGTGTCCTCTAATACTGCACGCAGTACTCCAGATGGGGCCTAACCAGTGTCTTGTAAAAAGGGATTATTACCTCCCTCTTACGACTTGTGATACCCCTACTAATACACCCTAACACCCCCCTAGCCTTACCTTCTGCTTTAGAGGTCTGCTTGGATGATTTCAGGCCATCAATGATGATGATGCCCAAGTCTCTTTCTTTCTTTGTGACTGCTAGCAACTCCCCTCCCAGCCTATAGGTGGCTTCAGGGTTTCTCTTCCCTATGTGCATGATCTTGCACTTCTTTGCATTAAACCCCAGTTGCCACTCTTCTGACCATTTTACTAGTTTATCCAGATCTCTTCTCATTCTACCCACCCCATCTGGATCATCTACTCTGTTGCAGATCTTGGTGTCACTTCCAAACCTTCTAAACCTTCCTACACTGTTTACCTACTTAATTTATCCCCCTTAAATACAAGGCAGTTAAAGCGGTGTAAACAATGTGTAACTCTAACCCGATTCAATGTAATAAATGTTAGTAATGGAAGTATGTAATCAATTATGTAATGTTACTCCCTAGTCATGTTTCCAATGTGTAACTCAATGCTACGTATTATATTATGTACTCACTGCTCTCCTCTGTACCCCCGCCCAGGTCGCACCATGAGACGAGCATCTTGTTGCTCAGTGTGCCTTTCCTGGTGAAACATTTCAATAAATAAACATCTGTTGAATGGTTGCAAAGTTATTAAAGTGCAAAGTATGCAAAACTGGATGACTGTTTGCAAAAATGGGAAAAACATGTAAAATTAAGGATATTTGAGACACAGTATCTTCAAAACCACACTAGCGATTCAAATGGAATGAAAGATGTCAACAGACCAACCCAACAAAATTATACAAGGAAAATGTTATGCATATACTGTATGTTGTAGGGCTCCAGAGTTATTAAAGTACAAATTATGCAAAACTAGAAGACTTAGTAAAAATAGAAAAAAAAAAACATTAAAGTTTAATGATATTTGAGAAGCAAAGGGTTACACCATCCAATACATAAAAAACATTCGGATTATGTGGGCCCAGGTGCATTGCCTTACATTTTGCTGTATTGAGTGTCATGTCCCATTTACTAACCCAGGCTGATATTTTATCAAGGTCTCTGAATTTCACAAGCCTGTTGGACTGTTTCACAAGGGCCATCTATTTTGACATTGTCTGCAAACTTAACAGAGGGAGACAGTGTGTCATTGATCATGTTAGAAATTAAAACCTGAAAAAGGGACAGAACTAATACTGAGCCCTGCAGTCTTTCACTCGTCACTCTACCCATGTCAGATAAGAAGCCATTTATCAGCACTCTTGGGGTTCTATTCACCAACCAGTTACCTATCCACCTTGCAAAAGGCATATTGATGTTAATAGAAACAGAGAGATTGTCAGCAGATAAGGAGATAAGGATGGCTAGGCCCCTCCAGTCTGCCCGTAGGCCCTATACAGGTATGCATCCACTCACCCTAAGTAGGCAATGGCTTTGCATCACTCCTTTCCCACCCAAGGTTCCTCTGTGCTTGTCCCAGACATGTTTAAACCCCTCCACTGTGCTTGCCCTTGCCACCTCATGTGGCAGACTTCTCCAAGCATTCACCATCCTCTCTGTATAGAAGAACTTCCTCATGTTACCTGTTAATCTCCCTCCTACAATTTCATATTATGCCCCCTTGTTCTGGTATCTTTTCTACATTGGAAAAGATCTCCCACCTGCACCTTGTTTATGCCCTTGAGGTATGTAAAAGTTTCTATTAAGTCACCCCTTTCTCTCCTCTCCTCCAGTGAGTACATATTGAGGTCTCTTAGACTCTCCTCATATGTATTGTGGTGCAAACCATGCACAATCTTTGTTGCCCTTCTCTGGACAGCCTCCACCTTGTTTATAGCCTTATGCATGTGTGGTCTCCAGTACTGCATGCAGTACTGCCGATGAGGCCTTACCAGTGTTTTATACAATGGCATTATCACTTCCCACCTCCTACTAGTAATACCTCTGCCTATGCATCCCAGCATGTCACTGGCCTTCCCTACGGCCTTTGCACACTGTTTTGATGCCTTAAGGTCATCAGATATGATAACCCCCAGGTCCCTCTCCTCTTTGGTGATAGTCAGCACCTCCCTCCTATCCTGTAGCTCTCCCCAAGGTTCACCCTACCAAGGTGCATTATCTTTCTTCTTTTCCCTTTGGCCACTGTCCTAATGCACTGGTTAGTTACCAATGCACAATGTCCTTCTTCAGTTTTTCTAATACAGCCAGTGGGGCATTAAATCGAAGGCCTTGCTAAAATCAAGAAACACAACATCACATGCAATTTTTTATCAGGCAGGTCATTATAGTTTTCATGAAAGCCGATCAGATTGGTAAGGCATCCTCTTCCTTGCTTGATCCCATCTTGCTCTGTCTCGTCAGTATTGATTTCAGGTGTAGATATGGGGCCTGATAATGGCGCAAGTGGTTGCTCTGCACAAATGAGTTGCACCAGAGCAACAAAGGGATATATTCAAAAGAGATGTGCAATGGCCCATCTCTTCTGAATGTATCAAAACATGGGGGTGGCACAAATACAGTGTGCCAGCGCATCTCTCAAACAGGTCTGAATACCTGGAATGGGAATGTGCCAGTGCATCTGGATATGCCCCTGGTGTGCTATCCAGATATTCAGACCCAAACATGCAGATGGGGTCATTATGCAAGCAAGGTGCAAATCAGGCCATTTGAATGTCACTATGACCCCATTTGCATGCGTTGTGCAGGGCTGGCCCAGTGGAATGTACTGGACACCCTGCAACAGTATGCCTGGTATTGCAGTGGTACCCTCCTCCCTGCCCAACATCCAGATCATTGTAAATAAAATAAAATCCCTGTCCCTGACAGTTCAGTGGTCCCCCTCCATGCCTGGTATCCGATCATGGGATATCAAGATTCCCATCATGGTAGTCTAGTGGTACCCTACCCCCCACCCACACAGGACCCCCATCTCACCTTTCCCCCACCCAAGCCATTGGTGGTAGTGAATCTACCTACTCTGCAGTTGCCCACCAAATGACAACTTACAGTAACACCTGCAAGCTCATTGATCCACACTGTCGAACTAATGGGCTTGCAGTGTGTACTGTAATAGTCAGTCACCACATTGTGAATGGTGTGTTCATTCACAAAGTTGTAACTGACTATTACAGTACACACTGCAAGCCCATTGGTCGACAGTGTGGTCCCATGAGCTTACAGGTGTTACTGTAAGCTTTCATTCTGAGGGCAGCCGCAGAGGTGAGAGGGTGGGTTTGCTGCCCGCTGATGACCTGGGTGGAGGAGCAGGGTAGGATGGGCGTCTTGTGTGGTGGGGGATGGGGGTTCCACTAGAATACCATGGGTGTGGGGATCTTGGATATCCCATGATCAGGGTTACCGGGCAGGGAGGGTGGACTGCTTGACTACCAAGGACAAGGATATTATTTTATTTACATTGATCAGGATGCCGGGTGGGGATGGGGTACCACTAGACTACCAGGGCTCTGCATGTTGCACTGTATGGGGATCAGGCTTGGTGCAGTGGGGGTAACCACCCAGGGGCTGGCTGCTGCTGTGTTGTGCCTTGCAATACAACTGCCTGCCTGTGGGTGGCTACCAGTTAGGCCTATGTTTTTAAAGGTGTAACTTTGTGTCCATGTATGTGGCACATCTCTGAGTTGTGCCAGCAGATGCGCTGCACATCTCGACTGAATATCATGATGTGCTGTATATGCATGGGCACGCCTCCCTGGAGATGTGCTGCATACATTATTGATGCGCATTGGTGCATCTGGAGATGTGTGGCACGTCTCTGGGTTTGAATATACTTGAAGCCCAGGGGTGCAATTCAGGAGATATGCATCAGTTCTGAATTTCTTGGCCATAGGATATAATATTGTGTATACAGGGAACACTTCTAAGAGCTTCCCAAGGTATACAGTACATAATTTCAGATACAGAGAACACTTCTAACAGCATCCCAAGGTATACTGTACATTATTGTGTAAGCAGGGAACACTTCCAACAGCACCACATGGTATATTGTATATTATATTTTTATACAGGGAACTCTTCTACAAGCACCAACATATATTGCATAATATTTTACATATGGGAACACTTTTAACAGCATCCCTATTCATAAGTGTATTGTTTCATATACAGAGAACACTTGTAACAGCATTGCAAGGTATACTATATACTGTACTACTGTAGTTTCAGTTATATTCACTGTTATTTAAATCCCACATTCTTTGCAGGACCAATTGACCAGCTAATATTAAAATCATGCTAATATTAAACACCTCGTTGCTATAAAGGGTAAGTCATTAGCGCTTTTGCGTAAATAAAAGACTGTGATTAAGTTCCTCTAGGTCAAAGCACTAACACTTGAGGGTGCTAACATTTTCTGTACTAAAGTATTTTAAATACATGAAACACTTCAAACAGCATCCCAACATGTACGGTATATTATTTTGTATAAAGGGAACACTTCTAACAGCATCACAAAATATACCATATATGATTTCCTCCCACCCTCCAACCCAGCCCTACTACCTCTTCCTCCCTTCTCGATTCTTACCAACACCACCAATTAGCAGAGTTTTGTCTTTTCACCCATCTCTCCCAACGACACCTTAAAGGCACTACTCTCTATCAAACCAGCTAAGGGCAGCTCCCCCCTGGTGGCCTTGACCCTAAGCTGCTGTACCTCTCTGCTTCTGCTATTTCCCTCCCCCCCCCCGATCTCCTCAACCTGTCGTTCTACACTGCGACTATCCATGAAGCCTGGAAACATGCTACAGTTCTCCCTCTCCCAAAGGGTGGTGATCTCTCATCTCCTGGGAATTACCACCCCATCTTGTTTCTATCCATCCTGGCTAAACTTCAGGAACACCTTGTTCTCTCCCAACTCTCCTCCTCTCTTGATGACTCCTCCTTCTTCACTCCCTTTCAATCTGGTTTTCAGAAGAATCACTTCACAACCACTTCCCTACTTAGACTCACTGACTCTAGCCATTCAGCCATGGATAGAAGTCACATCACTTTTGTCTTTGTCAAGCTTGTCAAGGCTTTCAACACAATCTCCCACTCTCTCTCCTCTTCAAAACTCTATTGTCAACTGACTTGTCTCTGTCTGCCTGCAACTGGCTCCGAGCCTACCTGGTAGGTAGAACTTAATCTGTTAAAATAGCTGACTCTATTTCCCCTCCACTGCCCATCTCTACTGGTTTGCATCATGGCTCTGTACTTTGCCCACTCTTATTCTCAATTTTTCTGAATGACCTACCATCATATGCTCCTCACCCTCCATCCATATATATGCTGACGACATGGTCTTGTTCACCTCTGGCCAATCTCCCTCCGATGTGACTTCCAGACCACAGCTTGACTTCAATAATGTTCAGTGCTGGCTAAGCTCACATCAACTTTCCTAAATGCCAAGAAAAGAGTCTCCATGACCTTCAGCACTAGGCAGAGACTATCTAGGCTGCCCTTCATTCCCTCCTTCCACACCCCTGACAGGACAACACTAGAGGACACCACCTCTTTCAAATACCTGGGTGTCTGGCTTGACCACTCCTTAACTTTTCCGTACATATTGATGCCATCCTGAAAAAACTGCACCCAAAGCTCAGTGCCCTTTACAGGAACTGTAGTTTCTTACCACAACCGGTTAGGTGTGATCTAGTTCAGAAAATTATACTCACAATTTTTGACTATTGTGACATAGTCTACAGTGCTGCTCCTAAGTCTTCCTTTACCAGGTTGGATACTCTCTTCAATGTTTTGTCCCTTTGCTCTTGACTCCTCCTCCTGCACACATCACTGTACCTTATATCATTCTCTAGCTTTCCCCTCCCTTGAGTGTAGGTGTCTCTCTCACTGTGCCAAGTTCACAACTAAATTCTGGGTTGGGACTCCTCTCTTACCTCTCCTCTTTACTCTTTGCTCCATCTCCCTCCTCCCACCCTCTCAGATCTACTGAGACACACACACTAGCTATTCCTCATTGCTCTACCTACTTAGGACAGGAAACTTTCTCCTACCACTTCCCAAAGCTTTGAAACTCACTGTTACCTCCTATCAGACTTTCCTCTTCCCCATCTTCAATTTCCTTTGCCCTCCATAATTTCTATTCCCCTAACTGCACTTGTTCTTAGCCCCCCTTCAACAATCCCCACCCTGGCACATTATTATCTGACCTGTACCCTTACAAAAAAGACCCTCCTTGGGCTATCCCCGCCAGGATTGACCACCACCATACGCCGCTCTGTCCCACTAGTTCATACTCGGACCTCTGGGAAAACCTCTCTTGTGATCCCTAGAGCTAGGACCTCTCACGGCCAAAGAGCCTTCAGCTTTAGGGCCTCTTGGTTCAACACACTGCCCTCCATCTCAAGCTCCAACTATATCGTGGCTTCAAAACATCCTTACATAACCACCTTATTAACACCGTTGTAATTGCCACTAGTCAAAGTCAGACTCAATACTTTATGACAAAGCTTACTACTAAGCTGCTAAGGACAACATAACTCTGGTATTGTTTGCATCAATCCTACCTGTACCAGCTTGTTTGTATCTATGTCTTAAGTTACTGTTATACTGTGTTGTACTGTTATACTGTGTATGTTCGTTTGTCTTACTGTGACAAGGTACCTTTGTAAATGAGCCTATGGCTCAAAGGTTTTCCAAACTGCTGTTTAAATAAATAAATAAAAAATAAATTATTTGGCCCTACTTTACTTCTATTCTCCTAACTGTACTTGTTCTTAGCCCCCCTTCACAACCCTCCCAATCCCTTGCACACTATCCCCTACTCCTATATCCCTGACTTTCCTACTGTCTCCTAATTGAACCCTTCCTCTGATTACTTCCTCATATACTACCCCCTTCTCCCAACCCTAGCACAACCTATTGTGCTATTTTGACACTCTACTATCATCCATAAGCTACTGTGCTATTTCTGACACTCTATGGCTGTCCTTCTCCCAACAATCCTCTCCCCCACTAATGCTCTCCTTTTCCATTCCTAGTTTACCCCTATTTTCCCCAGCTTCCTTATTCCTTATCTCTCTCTCCCTCGGTCACCTGCCACTCCCATTTCTCCTCCCTGCCCCCCTTCTTTCACCTCTTTCTGTCTGGTCCTGTCCCCCTTGTAGGGTTCTCTGTCATCCTGAAGGGGTATAGATCTTGACTCCCTCTCTTCTATCCCTCTTCCTTTTCCCCCACTTTCCAATCCTGACCCCCTGGCAGGGTTCTCTGCATCCTGAAGGGGTATAGATTGTCTTTCTCTCTCTTTTTTCCCCTCTCCCACCACTTTCAAATCCATCACCTGCATATCTCCCTTCTTCCTTATCCTCTTCCTCCCCTCCTGTTCCTCTGCCCCTCTGTTCTCTACCATCCAGGTCCATTTCTCTCCCCTTTCCTTCTGCCTGATCCTAACCCCTTTGCAGGATTCTCAGCAACCTGGATGGGTATAGATCTTGGCTGTACCTCTCTCTCCCCCTCTTCCATCCCCACCCTCTTCCCCTCACCTGTCCACTTCCCCACTTATCTTATAACTGCCCTCCCTCGAGTATTCAATAGCACTTAGAATCTTGTGCTCAGCCTACTACTTCTAGCACTTCAAATGTGTTATCCATCCTCTAACCGTTACCCTACTGGATCACCTGCTCTTGGGTTGTTGCAATGTATGCTATATCCGAATATGTTATGTTTACCCTGGCCGGTTGGTCTGGGGTTTTGAGTATTTGTATTACACTGTTTTGTTTTAGAAATTGTATAGAAATTGTACTTGTACAGTACTGCTATGTGTTTGCTTGTTCTCCAAACTCTTGCCTCCCCCCCTCCCCCGGACACTTCTGGAAATGATCTGTTTACAGCTTACGTTGTCCTTCCTGGTGAAATATTTTCCAAATAAAGAAAAATAAAATAAAAGATTTTGCCCAGAGGGAACACTGCTAACAGTATATCTAGGTACAAGAAAATTGGTTCATATATAGGGAACAGTATTTGGTAGATAATGAATGATAGACTTGGCAACAGTTTTTGACATGAAGGGAAATGGAATAAGAATAAGCTATAATATTAAAAAGCCAATTATTATTCAGGGGAAAGTGTGCAATAAGGACTTTAAAAAACGTTTTACCTTAAGGAAAGAGATAATAATTGAGAAATTTAAGTGAACTGGTAACATTAAAAGAAATGAATTATTTTATTGAAGTATGATACAGTATATGTTATACAGGTACAGTATGCATGCCTGTATTAATGGCCACATTTTATATATTATAAAATTAGTTATATACAGTATACTGTGTATATTGAAAAACTGCAAGAATGTGTACTATATGTTAAATCACTTTAAACTGTAAACAGATTAAGTTGTCAAACAATAAAACATTGAATTGAACTGATTTAAAATTACAGGGAACAAGTCTAACAACATCCCAAGGTATACTGTACATTATTTCATATACAGGGAACACTTCTAATAGTATCCCAAGATACACTGTATAGTTTTGTATACCGCAAACACTTCTAACAGTATCCAGATATCTACTGTATATTATTTTGCATACAGGAAAACTTCTAACGGTTTCTCAAGGTGTGCAGTACATTATTTTGTATACATGAAAAACTTTTAACTGCATCTCAAGGTATACAGTACATTATTCCATGGACAGGGAACACTTCTAACAGCATTCCAAGGAATGCAGTGAATTATTTTGTTTACAGGAAACATCTGTAACAGCATCCAACATTATATGTATATTATTTTATATACAGGTAACACTTCTATTTCCATGATGCATCTCAATACATGTTGTATATTATTTTGTAAACAGGGAACATTTCTAATGGTCCCAAGGTATGCTGTATATTATTTCATATACAGGGAACATTTCCAAGAGCACCCCAAGAAATATTGCATATTATTTTGCATACAGGAAAACTTCTAACAGTATCCCACAGTATACTGTATATTAATTTCATATAGGGAATGCTTCTAATGGCATTATAGTCTATATTACTTAATATACAGGGAACACTTCTAACAGTATCTCAAGATCTTCTGAATTTTATATATATATATATATACATATATATATATATATATATTATTTATATTGCATCTATATATATTGTAAGTTGATATATATATATATATATATATATATATATATATATATAAGTATATATTATGGTAGCATGGTAGTGCTACCATAGTTAGGGTTGAGTAGCTCTTTTAAGGTTAAAGGGTTCAACTTTGCACCTTAATAACTTTGCCACCATTCACTGGATTTGCTTGACATTTGGTATGCATGGTTGGGCATGGCTGATCTTGGGGTCTGCCAACTTTTGTACTGGTCGGATATACGACTGTGGAGTTATTAAACAACATCTGAATACGCAATTACGTTTTTTGGCAAATTCTTTGCTTATGCCTACAGGTCACACAGTTTGCGTGACCAGTCTGAAAACTTCAGCGAACGTGCAGCCAGGGTCCCCAATGTGCTTTTTGAAGATTTAGTGAAAAATATTAAACGGTTCAAAAGACAAGTTTCCATTATAAGTCAATGGGAAAAGTTAACAAAAAGTTTGAAAGTGTTGCAAATGCACTTTTTAGTGTCGTAAATGGCCCTAGTAGTATTGCAAATTTGCCATTTTGTTTTCAGTTACTGATCAGAAAAATGCTTGGCATTTAAAATTGGGACCCTCTAGGGAGACAATTCTTTCTGTGTTCACCTAGTTGGACCATGAGGATGCTAGCCACGTCTTTATTTTGTGGTTAAACACCCCAGAAATCTGTTTTTCAAATTTCTGGAAACAGGAGTGTCGAAAAGTAGTGTCGCACCTGCGACACTTTTGCAAATTTTTGCGAACGGTGTCGCAAATTGTGACACTACTTTTCCAGACTAGGGCCAAAATGACAGGAGTTCTTTGCTACCCTGCTGGTCTTTTGGGCTCAAATTTGGAGGGATGGCAGCCAACATCTCACAGATGCGCCTTTTGGTGGTTTGGTGACAAAATATTGCATGGATGCCAAGTTACGATACTCCGAAGTTGACATTTATTCCCATAGACTAACATGGTGGTGCCTGCTGCGCCTTTCGGGGCTTGTATCTCGGAAATGCTGTGAGATACAGAATTTTCATCATGACAACCTACCAGGAAACTCATGAATCATGTGAAATAAAATTTTTTTTTCTACGTCGCGTGGTTCCTGAGATATAAGCAATTTAGTATTTCAACAGCTCATTTTCTGCTCTGAGGCCCATAATTATGCATACATTCTTTGTACACACTGTGTTTCTTTATGCAGCTGTTGGGAAAACACAGGATGTGTGCTTCCATTACTGTAACAGTTAGCATTTCCACTTGCGTTTCTGTAGCCGTTTGCATTACCGTTCCCGTGTACGCCTCCATGTGCGTTACCCTCTGCGTTCTCTTTTGCACTTGTGGTTGCATTACTGTTACCATTTGCATTTCCACTACTGTTTCTCTTTTCATTTTGATTTGCGTTTCCGGCATCCCTTTCATTTGCGTTTGCATTTCTCTTTGGGTTTGCGTCTTCGTTTCTGTTACTGTTACCATTTGCATTTCCAATTGCATTACTGTGCCTGTGCACATTACTGTTTGCATTTCCATATGCGCTTCCATTTGCTTTTGCATTTCTGTTTCCTTTGGCATTATTCTTGCTGTTACCATTACCATTTGCATTTACAACTGCGGTAATGTGACCATGCGCATTACGGTTTACATTTCCATACGCGTTTCCATTCCCATTTTTGTTTCTGTTTCCTTTGGCATTATTGTTCATGCTAACTTTACCATTTGCATTTACAATTATGGTACCATGACCGTGCACGTTATGGTTTGCGTTTCCATGTGCTCTTGTGTTCGCATTTCCTTTTCGGTTCCCTTTGGTGTTAATTATGCTGTTAATGTTACCATTTGCATTTCCAATTGTCATACTGTGACTGTGCATGTCACAGTTTGCATTTCCTTACATGGTTGCTTCTTGTTTTACATCACTGTTCGGTTTAGTGTCACTTTGTGCTTGCATTTCTAATAACGTTTGCTTTACCATGTACATTTCTGGCACCATGTGCACATAGCTCTTATGCTTCCCTTTGTAATTTCACTGCTACTATGTCAGAGAACATCATGTGGTGGGCCCAACGCCCCACCACCACATTCCATTCACTACTTCTACTGTACATTCTCTAAAAGAAGGAAACTAGAGGCAAAAAACTCTGTTTAATGCATCAGTTAGGGTTGTTCCACGGTGACAAAAGTGAGGAAATTTAATGTTAGGGTTGAAAACCCCCCTTGCATCCACCCTGCCCCCCAGCCAGCATTGAGGTGTGTGTTGGGGTTGTCGGTCCTAGCTTTCACCCCATTTTCCTATAGTTCACCACCTCAGCTTCTTTACACATGTGATGGGGTAAGAGTTAGGGCTGATGACCCCAAAGCACACCCTGATGCTGGCTGAGGGGGCAAGGTGGGGGTGGGTGCAAGGGGGGGTTTCAACCCTAACATCGAATTTCCTCACTTTTGTCACTGTGGAACAACCCTAACTGATGCATTAAATGGAGTTTTTTGGCTCTAATTTATATATATATATTTAATATATATATATATATATATATATATATATATATATATATATAATTTATATTGCAACTATGTATATATTGTAAGTTGACCATCTGTATAGCATGTAACTTGTATGCTTATATGTTGACATTGATACCTTCCATGCCCTGTACCTTATTGCATGTGCCTATATGCTGCCTGTCATTAAGGTTCCCTAAAAGAATAATGTTGTAGTGTACCTTTGTGAACTTTACCCAGGTCCACCTCAAAAATGAGTTCATCTCAAAGGTGTTCTGCCTGGTAAAATTAAGATTTGATTGACAGATATACTGTACTGCACCACATTTCCCAGTGAAATGTGATTAAGATTACTACATAGATTTTTAACAAAACAACCAGCACATTATATTTCAGTCAGTGCTCTGACAAAAAAAGTAGAACCAACTCAGAGCTTAACAAGATCTGTATATGAAAACAAGATAATAGTTAACTACAGCAAAACAAGATATGGTGAGCACATTTTAAAATATTAAGCCGCCAGATCCTTATCTTTCTCTTTCTCAGTAAAGTGTCCAATGGTGTATGTCTGTCAATATATTTTAAGATTTTGGATTGTAAGTTATTTGTTGCACAATTGAGGTGTTTATAAATTATTAAATATATCTGTTTGGAAAAAGAGGAAATGAAACATGAAACATACATTTTTTTGTAACATCTAACAGGACTGTCTTGTAAACAGGGAATTTTATCCCTTATGACGTATTCATCCTGTATAAAAATAAAATGTTATCTATCTATCTGTCTGTCTGTCTATCTATCTATCTATCTACAGACAGTATCTTTCTATCTATCTATGTATCTATCTGACAGTATCTATATATCTATCTGTCTGTCTGTCTATCTATCTAGACAGTATCTATCTATCTGACAGTATCTATCTATCTGTCTGTCTGTCTGTCTGTCTATCTATCTATCTATCTTGTCTACTGGGAACACTTCTAATATTTTTCCAGGATATGCAATATATTATTTCATATATGGGAAACACTTCTTACAGAATCCCAAGGGATACTACACAGTATTTTCTATACATAGAACACTTGTGAGAGCATCCCAACATACACATTGTATTATTTTGTATTCAGGGAACACTTCTAACAGAATCCCGAGATATAGCATTTATTATTTCATATAAAGAGACCCTTTTAACAGTATCCCATGGCATTCTGTGTAATATTGCATATACAGAGAAGACTTCTAACAGCATTTCAAGATATACAATGTATTATTTTCTACACAGGGAGCACTTCTAAAGGTACCCCAAAGTATACTGTATATTATTTTATAAAAAAGGGCACTTTTAAAAGCATCCCAGGCTATACAGTATAATATTCACAGTACAGAGTACATGCCTGACAGCATGCCAAGGTACTGTATAATGCACATTATTTTGAATTTTGGGAACATTGGGAACACCTGTAACCATGCCCCAAGGTATATGTATAATATTTTGTGTACAGGGAACACTTCTAACAGCATCCCAAAGTATACTGTACTTCTGACAGTATCCATTGGGCACTAGGTCAGAACCATGCAGGTCCCAACAGCGTGGTCCACAAGAGCGAAGAAATAACACCACTCAACAACAGTGCCCATTTAAAACACTGAGCACAACATCAACAGCAATGGTAGCAGTCCCAGAAGACACAGACAGCTACCATAAACTCCTACAAATATTTTTGTTTTTGAGGAGGGGCTCCACCCCTGCACCCTCAACTATTTTGAATCACCTTCGGGGGGGGCAGGCAACTCAGGGAAGGGGTGACATCTGGGGGAAGGGCTTGTGCAGGGGAAGGGGAACGGCATAGGGGGGAAGACACAGTACCCCCAGTAGCCTGCAAGGGAACAAAACAAACAGAAAAAAAAAGCAAAGACACCTACCAGCACACAAAAAGTAAACGTCCGGAACCGGGAATCAAACCCAATCTATCAGAATTGTTCCACCCTCTGCTGCCTGTGGCTTTAACTTCTATACCATGACAGCTGCTCAGTGGAAACCCTCCCAGCAGAGACTTAATCCTTGTCTCCTCCACCACTTCAGTACAGCCATAGGGACAGCGCTACCCTGACTTGCAGCATTCTATCCCTATTGTTGTATTGCAGAGTGCTATTCTGACCACGCTGTTTACACTGTGAGATTCAGGATATGCTATTCTGATCAGGTAAGCATCCATTGTATACAGTACATAATTTCATGTACAGGGAACACTTCTAACAGCATCCCAAGGGATACTGTTCATATTTCTCATACAGGGAATACATCTATCAACATCCCAAGAGATGCAATATATTGGTTTGTATATAGGGAATGCACCTTCTAACAGGGACGCTCATAGAAGTACATTATTTCATATACAGGGAACATGTCTATCAGCATCCAGTGGTATACAATACATGAGTTCATATACAGGGAACGCTTCTACCAGCATCTCAAGGTATACAGTACATTATTTCATATACAGGGAACATGTCTATCAGCATCCAGTGGTATACAATACATGAGTTCATATACAGGGAACGCTTCTACCAGCATTTCAAGGTATACAGTACATTATTTCATATACAGGGAACATGTCTATCAGCATCCAGTGGTATACAATACATGAGTTCATACACAGGAAACGCTTCTACCAGCATCCCAAGTTATACAGTACATTATTCTTTATACAGGAAGCACTTCTAACAGCATCTCAAGGTATACAGTACATAATTTCATATACAGGGAACATGTCTATCAGCATCCAGTGGTATACAATACATGAGTTCATATACAGGGAACGCTTCTACCAGCATCCCAAGTTATACAGTACATTATTCTTTATACAGGAAGCACTTCTAACAGCATCTCAAGGTATACAGTACATTATTTCATATACAGGGAACATGTCTATCAGCATCCAGTGGTATACAATACATGAGTTCATATACAGGGAACGCTTCTACCAGCATCCCAAGTTATACAGTACATTATTCTTTATACAGGAAGCACTTCTAACAGCATCCCAAGGTATACAGTACATTATTTTTTTATACAGGGAATAAGTCTAACAGCATCCCAAGGTACTGTATACAGTGCATTATTCTTTATACAGGGAACACTTCTAACAGCATCCCAAGGTATACAGTACATTTTTCTTTATACAGGAAACACTTCTAACAGCATCCCAAGGTATACAGTACAAATGGCATGAGAAAATCTAGAAATCTCACTGGCCAAGAGACATCAGCTGACTGCATATAATTTTTTATTTACGCACAGTCATCCTGGTCCTAAACCACATGACGCAATAAGCAAACCAGTCCTCCTACAACCAGAACTATCTTCCTTCTGTTCCCCTCCAATCAGAACTGATCTTCCATCACAAACATGGCTGCTACCTTTACAGTGTAAATACCTTCAGTTGGGCCTAAAAATAAAACTACCTTAAATAAAAAATAAAATATATTAATTAAATGCTTTTTCCTTGATCATCACACTCTCGTTACACACATAAACACATTAGAAACATTAAGTATTGTTTATAGTTTTCATTACAACTCTTTCTTTGCTGACAGTGAAAAATCCCTTTCTATCTTTACCATGCTCATCAGGAAAATCTCTTCTGCTTTCCCTGACAGTGAGATAATGGAGTCTGTGGCATCAGATAAGGCCTTTAATGTGTCTGTTTACAGTATGTTAAGAGAGGGACATTCTGCCAGTAGAACTGAGGAGAAATTTGAACCCCTGTGTTCCATGGTAAACATTCCATATTTGAATGTGGGGAAAAACAGGGGAAAAAAAAACAGAATGAAGAAAGTAAGCAATAAAGCAATAAGGCACAGCAGGTGTGGATTATTTAAACAATATACCACAAGAAGCTGTGGGTGATGCCAGGATGTACCCACACCTCTAGTGTGTTGTTCAGTCATGAGGCACAGCCGAATGACCAACAACACCAGAAGTAGGTAAATCCTGGCATCATCCACATCCTCGAGTGGTATATTGCAATTATACATTGCCCCTTGTTAAGTAAAAAAAATGCAGTTTTTGTTTGTAATTTATATTATTTTATTTCAATTTATTGCTGCACATAAAAAACAGTTCTCTGTCAGTAGGTTGCACTGCTGTGTTTCCGGGATCACAATGTGTTTAGTGGTTCTGGCTTTCATGTGGGCTTTGCAGTCAGGAAAATGGTATGGGTTTGGTCCGGATAGGTTTGCTTTTTTTGCTGTATTTATTTGGGACATTTATAACTGGATTTGGTATGTGTGAGGTGACAGTGTGGTGGGGAGTGAGAAATAGAACTTGTAGCAGTAAACGTGTGCTCTTGGTAAGGAGGGTGTAGTGCACAAATTCTCTCTCACAGAGGAAAAGAAAAAAAATACTTTGTTTTGAAATATAAAACCATTTTGGGGGTTTTAGAGCCGTTTTGGGACTGGTGTGGTAATTTCCTGCATTGCTGTTGGGGGTGTGGCCACAAGTAAATGTTGTAGGTTTTATGTTAGATGCAGGGGTTGGAGTCAGCTTTACCGGGAGGGTTGGAGGGATTTGATTAATAATGCGGCTGAGTGGTGACTGGTACTTTTTCCACTGGGGTACTATCAGGATTTACACGTTGTAAATCCTGATAGCTTGCCAATCAGAAGCCAGAATTTAACTTACCCATTGTATAATTAAGCAATAAGGACCGTCAGGGTGTGGTATATCATGGGATATTGTCACGCCTCGGGTGGTTGCGGCCTTGTGCGTCCAACCACCCGAGAAGTGATGATATCCCATGATATACCACACCCTGGAGTGACCTATTGCTATTATGAACCGAGTTTCAAGTTTTATAAATAAAAAAATAAAAAAAGCAGGTTTTAAAATGTTTTATGAATGAGTTTTTGGGTGGTGTAGGAGTACATTTTGAAAAAATAGTTCTCAGACAGCAAGGAGACTGGTGGCACTGGAACTTTTTTGAAGCCGTGATGATGTAGCCCGATATCATCATGGCATCAAAGAGCTCTCGGCCAATCAGATTCCCCTATTTACGATCCTCAGTTCTTAATGAGGATTTACCCACACCTTGTGTGGTGTGTCACAAGGCACAGCCGAGTGACTTAACCACACAAGAAGTGGGTAAATCACCAATAACTCACACCCTGGACTACCTTATTGTGATTATACAATGGGCCCATGTGTAAAATAAATTTAAAATGTGTTTAATTACGTTTTTTATAAATGCCATTCCTCAGCTGTGGGTTATACAGGATTTACCAATGGTAATGTGACATGTTTTGACCAATGAGGTTACAGGATTTTCACACACCATTGTATAATATATACAATAATGCATGGGGGTGAGTGCATAATGAGAAATTATGCCCACCCAAGGTGTGGGATGCTACATAAACCCCGAGGGCAAAGCCCGAGGGGTTTATCAAAGCATCCCGCACCAAGGGTGGACATAATTTCTCAATTTTCACTCACCCCCATGTATTGTTATGTGTAATTGCTGGCTTGTGTTTTCTTGCCACAAAGATAAAAAAAAGTTGTGGGACACTTGTCTGAGTGAAATGGGAACATGGCAGTATGAACAAGAGAACTAGAAAAGCTTGGTTCAACTGTTAAACCTTTTTTAAATTTGTTTAGAGGACTTAGCAATTTTTTTGCATAGAAAGTATTTTTCAGTCCAGTTTTTGGTTTGCTAATTTTTCCTCGATGTTTCCATGGAAATATGGTAATGAGGTCAAGGTCAGGGATACCATTCCTATGGAGATGACGGAGAGTACGTTAGCTACGTATTAGGGAGTGTGTTGAAACTCTATGAAGAGGTAGTGTAGATTCTTTTGAAAATCTGTATTTTTTGAAAGGTATTTTGGGTTTGCAGGGTGTGTTGGTACCTGGGATTAGTGGGTAACAGTGTGATTTACTTACAGTCGTCTGATTTCGATAATGAAAGTAGTACGTTTGTTCTCTTAAGTAGGGGGAGTATAAGTTAAACTGCTTTTACTGAAGATTAGAATGCCCTTTTACAAGCACCCGCTTCCTACTCATGACGGAGTTGTCTCTCTGCTTCACTGCAGCTTTTACAGGTGACAGTGTGTGCTGAGGTGCAGCACGAGGGGAGAGAAGGAGCAGGTGGCGCGTGTTCACCGTTATTACCCACGGGTTATAACGGCGAATTATAACCTGCTCCTTCTATGGGAAAAAACACAAGCCAGTTATTACAATACTTTATTAACAAAGAGAAAAGGTGGGAAAACACTGTTACCTAGGCAGAGGCAGGCCAAAACTGCTCAGATATATTCCTGAAGTTTATAAAAGCACATACATTTGAATCATTTATGGGTGTTTTTTCAGGTGAAATCTACCTTCCCCCCAACCACCACCACCAAAATGGGCAATCTGGCAGGTTTTAAGTTTTGAACACATTTCCATTAAGAGACAGTACTTGTACTGAGTTTAAATGTAAGGTAACGTTTTTTTTTTCTTACTAACATTTCACCTCAGTCCCATAGACAAAGAAAATACTGCCCTCAAAGAAATAATATTACTACAGTGTAATGAAAATGAAGTTTTAAACACTGCTTATTTTCACAAATTTACAGATGTTACAGTGTATTTATATGAGAATTTACATGTTACAGAGAGATCATTATATATTTTCATATATTTTCAATCATATATTTTCAACTAACACTTCTAATAAAGAATTTCACTGCAAAGTACTAGTTAATCAACTGACTAATTAAACTATTGCTGAAATATGCTATTTATTAATAGGGACTACTTGTTTTCAGTTTTTAAAAGTTTTAGAGTTAATGTATTGTACACTTGTTTAAAAATAGTAAAGACGTTTCAATCCCTGTCAGAGTGATTCAAACTAATTCTTTTATAATGTGGCCCATTTTATAAGTGTGATAAGCCATTCCAGGGTGTACATTTCAAGGGTGTTAATGAACCTCCCAGGGGTGGAAGGACACTCAGCCTTTGGCCTTGCACCTTAGCACATTCCTGGGGCATGCATTAAAATCCTTGAAATGCACACCCTGTCATGTCCTTTTACTTACTTATTCTTTATGCAGGGAACCCTTCTAACAGCATCCCATAGTACACAGTACATTATTTCTTATACAGGGAATACGTCTAACAGCATCTCAAGGTATACAGTGCATTATTTTGTATACAGAGAACCCTTCTAACAGCATCCCAAGTTATACAGTACATTATTTTTCATACAGGAAATACTTCTAACATCATCCCAATACATACAGCACATTATTTCATAAACATGGAACACTTCCAGCTGTATCCTATGCTATATAGTACATTATTTTGTATACAGAGAACTCTTTAAACAGCATCCCAAGGTACACAGTATGGTATTTCATATACTGTACAGGGAACACTTCCACCAGCATCCCAGGATTTACAGTACATTATACAATGGCAAGTAAGAATCCTGGCTTCTGATTGGTCAGTTGGCAGTCACAGCAGGGATGTTATCCTGGCATAACCTCCCTGCTGATAGTTTGTAGAATATCGAGCATGAGGCTGACCTCTTTTTTTGCTTAAGAAACAAAAATAGTTTTACACACTAACAAAAACATTTTTAAAATGTTTTTATTTTTGTTATACTCTCTTTATCCGCCCGGTCCCTGTCGGTGGTGCCTCCTGTCGGCTCCCCCAGCCCCATCCCCCGCTCACAGCCTGACCGTATCCAGCTGCCCCATGGCTTTGCTCCCCATGGTAGGATGGCGGGGACCCCTCAGCCCACCGTAACTCCAGATTTGGTGCTGGGAGGTCGGATGCCCAATCGTGGGGTGGTGCCTGTGGGGACCGACTGTCATACTGCGGCGCCGGTACCCTGATTTTCCTCCTGAGTTTGTTTGTCCCCTAGGCGAGGTGTGCAATGACACTGCAAGGAGCGAATGCACATGCTCCCATGCATGCTCCTCCGAGCGTCTGCCTCGCTTATCCCCTTCTTGTGCAGTGATTCAGTGCACCAGCACCCAGCCTCTGCTAGGTGCCAGTCATGCAGCAACCCACTGGTGTTCCCCCACCCCAGAGATGGAGAGCAGTCCCATGGACGCTCTATCCCTTCTCCCCCTACCAACCCCTGGTGGCCCGTGCCTGTTCCCAAACACTGGTCACTGGCATAGTGCGAGGTAAGGCGTCCAGTGTCTCAACCCTCAGCGCCACTGGGCCGGCCATAAAATTATTTTTTAACTGTAAAACAATAAGCCATTGTATAATAGGAATAATGCCCTCCAGGGTGGGTGTTATGCTGGGATAACATCCTTTCTTGGGTGTTGGACTCCCTCAGCCAGTGGCCTCGGGCTCAACCACCCGAGGTGGGATGTTATCCCAGCATAACACCCACCATGGAGGGCATTATTCCTTTATTATATCATAGTCAGGAAATACTTCTAGCAGCATCTTATGGTATATAGTACATTCATGTTTGTATAGGGAACTTTTCTAACAGCATCCCAAGGGATACAGGATAGTTTTGCACATACTGTACTGGAAAAACTTTTATCAGCATCCCAAGATATACAGTGTAATTTATGATACACAGAGAACACTTCTAACAGCATCCCATGGTTTACTGTATATTATTTTATTTACAGAGAACACTTCTAACACTGTTCTAAATGTTAGAGAAAATGTCTTCTCAGGTCTTGTCAGACTACCTCTATTAATCTTCTCTGTTTTTTTTTCACAGACCCCCCGATCTGTCTGCAGTAATAGTTGCCCTCCAGGGCATCGGAAAGCTCCACTTCAGGGAATGCCCGTCTGCTGTTATGACTGTGTGCCATGCCCTGAAGGAGAAATTGCCAACCAAAGCGGTGAGCATTCATCATTAATTTTACTTATTTCTAGTGTGAAAGTTCATCAGCGTAGCATAAAGTCATAATGTATGTGAAGTAAAATGTCCTGCATACATCTTCAGAAACATCATAAAACACACATAGCTGCCTCTGTTAGGGCTGATGAAGTCTCAGAACTCCTAGTTCTTGTAAAGCATATTATTAATTATTAAAGTTCTTGTATGAGCCACCAGCCCTAACAAATGGTCAACATTCTTTGAACAAGGATGCCACTTCTTCAGGCCCACGGTGGTCCTATTGTGCAAACAAAATGTTTTTGTTACTCGTTAGTGTACAATCAACTGTAACCCTGGTGCTTGGTAACAGTGGGTGAATACTAGAGCAGTGCAGAATATGGGTGTGTGAAAAAAAATTCCGTCAGTTGAAATATCCATGAAACTGCAAATTTCGCTTCCCCAAAAGATCAGAAATCAGTCTTACAACTTTCACAGAAATTTTACCTTGAAACTATACAGACTGTAGGTTAATTTATTAAACTGTGGGAAAAAAATCTGCAGAAACGGATCACTGCCAGTGTCAGTTCTGAGGCTTTTTTTAAACCAGAGTTTAATTCATTAATCCACCCTGGCTCATCAGGGGTTCCCGTAAGTAAGTAAGTAAATAAATAAATAAATGAATAAATAAATAAACAAATAAATAAATACATAAGTAAATAAATACATAAGTAAATAAATAAACTCCAGTTCCTTCCTCAAACCCTCCTTGTGTCTAGTGGCCCCAGCCACTGAGTATGGGTCCCACATAAAAAATCCCTGATCCCTGGTGTCTAGTGGTTCCACCCCCCCTCCCAGGGATCACAGCCTGTGAGTCTCGGTAAAGAAGAAACAAAAACTCTGATCCCTCCTTGGTGTCTAGTGGCCCCAACCACCAATCATGGCCCCAAAATCATTTTATTTTCCTGGTGTCTAGCAGCCCCCCCATCTTGGATTCCCTTAATCCACCGACTCATCCCCCTCTATTCCCAATATTTCTTGGTGTATAGTGGACCCCCCATCCCCAATCACTTATAAAAAAAGTATTCTCAATTTCCTGGTGTCTAGTGGACCCCCCACCCCCACAGTTCATCCACCACCTCCCCACTCCTCCCTACCCTGCCTCTGAGTGGGCTACTGGTGCAGTGATCCTCCTCTCTCCTCCACTACTGGTGGCCCACTGAACTGTCAGTGATTGACTGTGTGGTTGTACAAGCACGGGCTCATTACTGACAGTTCATTAAACTATGGATAGAATAAATTCCTCGGTGTATATGCATTTTCCCACAGTTCACAAAAAAGTCCATGGAATCCAGTGAAAATCAATGGAAAATCCCAGTTTTGCCAATGGCGAAAGTTCTGCAGTTTCTGTTATGTTTCATGGAAGTTCCACAAAAGTGGAATTCGCAGTTTTTGCCCACCCCCGTGCAGAATGGGAAAATTCCAAATTCACAGAATTTTGATGAACTGTCCTGAAATTCTGTGAAATCGTGTGGCATTTTGTCAGAATTTTGAAGAATTTAAACATGTATTAATTTCTGAATACCTTGGCTGTCTTTCTTCCTAGAATTCTACAGCTGGGAAGACATACTATCTGGAAGGAGTTCCAGTGATGTGCCAAATATTGTAAAATTAGGGTTGATTGTCTCACCATTAGTGGTGCTCAAAGTCTGTCCCTTTATTTTGTGTGGGAAATGTCATGAAATGTTTTATCTGCATATACTGAAGAAAGCAAGCTGTGACTGCACCAAGGAATGTGGTTGTGCCTGACAAAAGTTCATACAGTTACACAGTACCTGAGCAGCTGGTACCCACCAAAGGCCTGGAATCCTATACCTTGGACGTCCAAATCCACAGTCAATTCCTGATTCTCTTTTCCAAGAAACGATTGCAGTCATCCAAATGGTGCAACAAATCCAATCTTTATTTGTGCAATTCTGCAAATAGAAAAGGTATAAAACAGGAAAAGTAATGTCCCTCAGCCAGTAGCTCCCAAACAACTGGTTGGCTAGTCAGCTAACATGTTTCGCACTGATTTGTGTTTGTCACTGTGAAGGCTGGGTAAAGCGTGGGAGAGCGGTGCAGTGGTTGCCGAGCAGTCAAACAGCCAGTGACACCACCTAAACCACTGTGCGAAGACAGGAAAATGAGGATCATGCTTGAACCACTACACCATGGAAAACAAAACAAAACCAGCATTCAGACAGGACATAATGCAGCAATCCTGGTGAAGTACACCTTCAGAACTGGATCAGATTTTGCCATGTGAACAAACCTTTTGTTTCTACTCCTCTGCTCCTGAGGAAAGGGTGTGAGTTTGCAGTCTCTGAGTCAGAAATGCATCTGAGTAGGAAGCACTGCAAAGCGTGTTGTAAGCACTGTGTGAGGAGCTAATTAGATACAGATTGCAATGTGCACTATGTGCTGCTTATCATTCTGTGCCCCTTGTTATACAATTATACAGTCAAACAATCAAGAGTGCACGTATTTATTTATTTTGTCTGCTGGTATAACCCGACCAGATCGATTAATAAGTTTAGCTACACTACTGATCATGTAAGTTATGGCTTAATTTGCTGTTTTTACATTGTTTTACTCTGTTTTATCAGCCTTGGTATAGTTTACATTTAAAACTGGGAATTCTCAGAAAGAGTTGAGCAGTAATTGAGTGACTTCTGAGTCAAATGTTATCATACATCAAATTGACAAAAAACACACAGATCTCTTAAATCTATATCTAAATCACCTACGGTTCTTATGGGACTCCAATGGGTATGAAAACACCTAAGCTTTAAAAATGTTAAGCTCCTTGGGCTTATAAAAAGAGAAAAACTCTGGGGGCACTTGTGAAATATGTTTTTTTTTTCTAATTCAGGCTCAGGCTAACATTTGCTGCTGCAAAAAGAGTCCTTTGAGTGACCAACTCTCCGCAGGGCCACCCTGGACATCCTGTCTCTGGAGCGGGCTCCCCCACCCTTGAACTTCAGTGCCTGAGACCGAACCACAGTCCTGAAAGAAGCTTGTCTGCTCATCATCTGTACAACATAGGCTAGAAAGGGCGCTGAAGTTAGGACCTTCCTCAGCAGTCCATCCCTTGCTTTGGTATTGACTAAGATGAAATCATTTTCTCCAACCACATAGGCAATGGTGGCATACCTGTTCAAGGCAAGAGGTGAGCATTTTAGTGTCCCTGCTTGTTCTGCTTCTCCATGACAGATTAGCGTGCAGCTGTGCAGTTTCCCTTCAATGTCCTCACCATTGTGGTATCTATGCCTACAAAGTACTGCTTACAACAAAGACAAGGAAACATTGGTTATTGGCCAGTGTTTTTTTAAGGAAAGTTATGGGACTCGGCGTTATTTGTGGCAGTCACCACAGTACCAGGAATACAGTGAAAGCTCTTCACTGGGTTAAATTAGGTTTGCCGAAGTGTGCTATATAAAATATAAATACATTATGCTCTGAAATGTATTAATTCTTCAGTAACGTTCAATGTTTTCACTGAAAGGGACACCTAGAATAACACTGTTGCTGATTATTCACATCCCGGGGTCAGTTTCAACCATTGATTATTTTCCTAAGAAATAAAACATTAAACATGGCAGCAGAACTTCAGTTTAAAAAAAAATCTGAAGCAATGCAAATTGGGAAAAGAATCCAATAGTGCAAAATGAAATGGGGGGGGGCGGGGTAGGTGGCTACTGGATAGCACTATGGAAGAAAATGATTCAGGATGATGATGTATGGTAGACACTGCAACAGTGTGATGAGCAAAGCAAAGAAGAATGCTGGGAAGTGGACTTCCTGTGCAGCTCTGGACATAATGGCAGCCTAAGATTGGAGCTTCACTCAGACCTTCCCCCAAAAAACTACTAAAAAGCCAGAATTCCACAAGAAAACCTAGTAGATGGAGACATTTTTACAGATGGCATCTAATGCACAAAACGGAAACATGAACAGATATGAAGTATTACCAATAAAAGAAGAGAAATCTGGAGCTGAAAAATCAGACTCAGAGACATCAGAAATATCACAGACCCTGATGACACCTTTGGGAAAGAAACCCAAATGTAGGAAACTAAAAATAAAGATTTAGTCCTAAATGACAGAATAATAACTGACTTACAAGAAATCAAGAAGGACTTTCAGGACTTTCAGTCAGAACATGATCTCCTACGCACTGATGTATTGAATCTGCAAAATCAAGTAAAGTCGCTGGAACAAAATGACTCTGACTAGGCCACAGAGATTATGAATATTAAAACAACTACAACTCAACTTCTCGATATTACCAAAGCACTGGGGGAGAGACAAAAAGATGCTGAGAATAGACAGAGACGTCAAAACATAAGAATTTATGGAATTCCAGAGTATAGCGAGGGCAGAGATATGCGAGGGTACATAGAAAAACTGCTAAGAGAGGAATTAAACCTTGAACAATATTTTGTTATAGAAATAGAGTGAGCCCATAGAGCACTTGGCCCTAAACCTCAAGATCCAGAGCAACACCCTCGCTCAATAATAGTTAGATTTCTAAGTTATTATATTAAAAAGAAGATACTCCAGAAAGCATGGACAAAAGGGAAAATATTCAAGGGAAAACAGAGACTTTTTTTGATAATGACTATGCGAGAGTAACAATGCAGAGAAGAAGGGAATATGTGCCATTTTTTCCAATTTTAAGGCAATTGCAGCTGAAATTCCGAACACTCTATCCATCCATACTTTTAATCCAATATCCCAATGGACAGACAGCATATGATACAGTCAAGAGTGTAACTGAGGACCTGAAAGAAAGAGGATTCGAGCTACCCACTAAATTACCAGGTACACCATATGGACTAAACTTGGGTCTGCACAAAGCAAAAAGACCAGGAAGAGAATCACAGCAAGTAGAACTAGATGAGATAAAGAGACTATTGGGTCAATTTGCAAACAAAAAATAATGAGTGTCTTCTAACAATAAGTAGGCTGAAGAGCTAGACTGCAGCACTAAGGTGAAGTGGAAAACTAGCCCCTGAGGAGGTAGGCCCTCAGCTCAGACTGCAGTAGTTAACTGGGAGGGGTGAAACCAGGCTGGGTCAGGGGTGGACATCCCCATGGGGAGTAGTACATGAATGTCTCCATTTGAGCCTGGCTGAGGATTCTCTAGGAATTACTCTCACTAATGAGAACCAAAGAGATTCTGTATGACAGCTCACACCCGGGGAAGGCGCTAATCAGCCCTGCACCAATTAATAGAGAATGCTTAGTAGTTCAAGAAGGGTGAACGGGGAACCGATCGCTGCTTTTTTTGCTTATTGATAAGCATCTCAAAATAGCCTTAGAAAAAGGTTAAATAATAAGGGGTGGGTGCACCCGAGGTGATGAATACAGAAATAAAGTTTCAGCAGGAGTGGGGGAGAGGAGTACGGAGAATGGGACCAGCTAAAATGAGGGTCATTCAGTGGACAGCCTGGGGGGACATCCGGACTGGGCCTGGAAAGTTCCACAGAGACCAAGCTGTTGAGCTAGAAGGCTGCCTGAAACTTGAATGAAGGGCTGGATAAGGAGATCAAGACCGTCCCAATAGGAGAAGAGTGCAGTTACTAAAAAAAAACACCAGAGGGTGTGTTCTGCTCTAAGGCCGAGAATAAAGGGGAACTCCACATAGAATAGCTCTAAGAGAAAGAAAGAGTTAAACTAGAAATAAAATAATTTGATAGTGGACATAACATGACAAGAAGAATACAAAAGAAAACAGAAACTGAAGATCAGGACAACTTAAATAAAGGACATGGACTGATGAAATTAAAACAATGTACATAACTGAGATCGGGGGGGAGAGAAAAAGCAATGATATGTGCCTATCTGCCGACACTGTCTATGTATGTATGTATGTATGTAATGATACGACCAGAGCTAAGCGCTTGTTTACATTACCTTAGTTTTCTTATGTCTTTTGTTGGAAATTACACTCATTATTCAGTAATTTTTTTAAAGGTACTGGAAGACCAGATAGGGAACCCGGACAAGACCCAATTTGATTTTTATTTACATTCTGGGGGATATGTACAACACTTGGGGCAGGCCTACAGTGTAAGGCAAATAGCTCAAACCAGACAGCTTATTCCATCCTTGTCAGGGAAGAATCTGACAGTGGAAGTCACTATGTATATAATTAATACTCAGAGGAAAAGAGACAACCAGTTTGGGAGGAGATGGAAAAAAGAAGGTACAGAATCATAGAAGAACAAAAATGGTTGAGAAGTTGGTCTGGAAAAAGAAAGCCAAAAGTGAAAATACTCAGGAGCATAAGCATTATAGAAGCAATGCAATGTAATAGATACCAGTGAATGCTAATAGGGATCTTGTTTCTAATGAATGTCAATGTCTCAGACTAAGAAAACCCTGAAAGTGGTGTCCCAGAATGTCAATGGATTAAGTAATCCTATAAAGAGATCTAAAATAATTTCTCACTTTAATAAAATGCATTCCCAAATTATTCTTCTGCAAGAGACACATTTATCAAAAGAAGAACACTAGAAATTACTCAAATATGGAATGACGGGAGTAGTGGCCAGCACATATACGAGAGGGCGTAGGAGGGGAACCGCTATACTTATTCCACGAATGTCAACATTTCAAATACTCAAGTCATATCAAGATGGAAAGAGAAGGTTATCCTTGGTGAAGGGAAATTGGGAGGGCGAGACATACGCAGTGGGAAGTGTGTATATATATATATATATATATATATATATATACACCCCAGGATCAGAGAATACAGTATATCAGACAGTCTTTGATAAAATAATAGCCTTTAAACAAGGAAAACTAATATTAGGAAGGAGCTTAAATCTTTTAACGAACCCAGTAAAGGATAATTCAAGCCCCAATACCCCTAAAATGACTAAGGGACAGAAACATGGCAAGAGACTAATAAAGGACTTAGCTTTAATCGATACCTGGAGACATTGCCATCCAGCAGTAAGGGGTTATTCAGAATTTTCAGGGGTTTATAATACCCATTCTCATTTAGATTACTTCTTGGTGGAAGCAGAATCTCTAGATTTAATAAATAAGACAAAGATTTCCTCAATTTACCTATCAGATCATGCAATTATTACTATAGAATTAGAAGCAGCACAGGAAGTAATGATGAAACAATGGAGGTTTAATAATGTGTTAATTAGGGACAAACAATTTAAAGAAAAAATGCAACAATGGATTCCTAGAATGATACAAGAAAATACAATAGAAGAGGTGCAAGAGGGAACATTATGGGACACATTAAAATCAGTATTAAAGAGAGAAATTATAACATATGCAACTCATCAAAAGAAAAAGGGACCCAGAAAACAAAAAGAGCTGGAAAAGGAATTAGAAAGGTTACAACAAGAACATGCAGATGGCAGGAAAGTTTAGACTAAACAGATTAATCAGGTTAATCAGGTAAAGACAAAATTACAAGATATATTAAACCAGAAAACTGAACAAGCCTTGATGTATGTGAAGCAAAGATATTATGAGGGGATGCAGAGCAGCTAAAATACTTGCTTATAAACTAAGAAAACAACAGGCATTATCAACAATCTCTAAATTAAAACATCCGACACAAGGCAAAATAATTAACAAAACAAAAGGGATATTAGAAGGCTTTAGAATATTTTATTCAAAACTATACCACCAACAACAAGAACCAGAAGAAGAAGAATACAAAAAAGTTTTTCACAAAAATGAAATTACCTCAAATCACAGAGGAACAAAGTAAGTTATTAAGACATCCAATTACCCCCCAAGAGATAAGTAATGCCTTTAAAAACTCCAAATCGAACAAAAGTCCAGGGCCAGATGGATATACAGCAGAATTCTATAAAACATTTAAGAAAATTTTACTCCCACCACTAACTAAGTTATTTAATGCTATACAAGATAACTATTCCCCTGTTCCAAACAGCTGGCAATATGTTAATATATCAACAATACTTACACCAGATAAAGACCCACTGAATTGTGAATCTTATAGACCCATTTCAGTTTTAAACCAGGATTACAAATTCTTTACAGCCATTATGGCTAAAAGATTAGAAAGCATACTTCCCCATATTATAAATAAAGACCAAGCAGGTTTTATTATAAAATGCCAGGCGGCAGACAATATTAAAAGAATAGTATACCTACTGTACTAGAAGAAATTCAAAAGGAAAAACAACCTTTTATACTGCTAAGTATGGATGCCCAGAAAGCATTTGATAGTTTCATGGAGATTCCTAAGATACACGATGGAGAAATTTAACTTCCCAATAGACTTCTTAAATATAATACAAAGTATATATACATCTCCAAAAGCCATGATAAAGGTAAATGAATCATTTTCAACCTGTTTTCCCCTAAACAGAGGTACTCAAGAAGGCTGTCCCCTATCCCCCTCACTTTTTGCTAAATACGCAGAACCGTTAGCACAAGCTATTACAGAAAATGAAAGAATTGCAGGGATTAAATATTTCGATAACACCCACAAAACAACATGTTTTGCCTGTGACATGCTGATATACCTAACTGAGCCAGAAACTTCTATACCAAAATTATTCTCCCTTCTGGGAGAGATGGAGTCCATCTCAGAGTATAAATTAAACACAAGTAAAATGGAAGTGTTATGTTTAAATTACCATCCAAGTGAGTCAATTCAGGCAAGATACCCATTGAGGTGAAAAAGCAATAAATTTAGATATTTGGGCATAATTTTAACAAAAGAGACAGGATTTATATGACGCCAAGTATGACCCACTATTACAATCTATCAAGGAACTGGAGAATAGATGTTATTAGAATGAATATACTTCCAAGGTTCCTATATCTCTTTCAGACTCTCCCGATATATCTGCAACAGACAGATTTGAAAAAATGGAATAGTATGATATCCCGATTTATATGGCAAAGGAAAAAAACAAGAATAAAATACAAAGCCCTCTAGATGCCAATAACAAAGGGAGGCCTAGCCCTTCCTAATTTAGAACAATATGCACAGGCAGCAGTAATTTCACACATATTACAATGGGTAGATGACAGGGTGGACCCACATTGGAAAGAAATAGAGAGAGGAATTCAACCTGAGGGGCTAGACAAATAGTTATTTAGACAAACTATACCAAAATCAATTATGCAAAAGGAGATCAGATTTCAACAAACCAGACAATTACTGAAAGTATGGAGATCAGTAAATAAAAAAAATAATTACTCCAAAATGAATTTAACACAAAAAATAATAGCAGATCCTAGGTCTGAACCCACCAGACAGGATTATAATTTCACCAGGTGGCACCACCAAGGCCTAACCAGATTCTACCAATTATATGAACAAGGAGTTTTTTCTCAATTCCGGATGCTACAAGAAAAGTATCAACTAGGAAACCAAAATTTTTTTAGATTCCTTTATATAAGGCATTACTGCAGGAGCCTGGTAAGAAAGGAGTGGGGCCCAAGAGAGATGCACCCATTTATGAGAACAGTAATTAACACAATAGAGATAGCAACACCAGAACATGTAATTTCTAAAACATACCAAGCATTAACAAGCAACCAGAAAAAGATCAAGATACATTCCCAGCAACATTGGCAAGAAGACCTGGGCATTAATTTAGAGGAAGGGAGCTGAGAAGAGATATACACTACAGTGCATAAGACTACAAGATCCTCAACCTGGAGAAAATTTGGGTGGAAATGTTTGATACAATTCTTTAGAACCCCACAAATAGTGAGAAAATATAATCCACAACTAGGTATGACATGCTGGAGAGGGTGCAGAGAACAAATAGCTAATCATATATATATTTTCTGGAGCTGCCCAACATTGGAACTATTTTGGAGAAAGGTGGGAGAAGCATTAGGAGAATTATTTCCAGAAATAGGGACCCTAACACCAGAAATCGCACTTATACTAAACTTTACAAATGAGCTAGGAAGAGGTAACACAAGGCTCCTATTAGCGATATTACTTTTGGCAGCCAATAAAGCAGTCACGAGGAGATGGCTACAAAGTGATCTACCTACCCCTAGAGAATGGGAAGATATACTGTACTGTATCAAATATATAGAATGGAACTTATGACGGCTCAGATCAATCTAAAAATACAGACAATTATAAGTTTGTGGACTAAATGGTGGCTCTGGATCTCAGGCCATAGATCAGATCTGTTCCATGAGGGTAAACTATCCATTGGTAGGATGGGGACCACCACAAGGGATGTATTATATGAAAAATTAGGTGCACTACTGAGTAATGATACAATGAAATTAAATCATAAGGCCAATATGAATGATATATTTATAAGGATTAATTGTTATACAAGTATGAACAAAAAATGTATCCTGTACTTCTTCTGGAAAATCTGAACCAATAAAAAAATATTAAAAAAAGAGGATGCTGGGATGCATAGGTAGGGGGATAAGCAGAAGTGTCAGCAGGGGATCCTCCCACTGTACAGGTCACTGGTGGATCCACACCTGAAATACTGCACAAGGTACTGGACCCCACACATGAGGAAAGTAAAACGAATGCGGGGATACATAGGGAGGGGCATAAGCAGTAGAAGCAAGGAGGGGATCCTCCCACAGTACAAATCACTGGTGCATCCGCACCTGGAATACTGCTCAAGGTACTGGAGCCCACATGTGAGGAAAGCAAAGAGAATGCTGGGATACATGGGGGGGATAAGCAATAGAAGTCAGCACGGGATCCTCCCACTGTACAGGTCACTGGTAGATTCGCACCTGGAATACTGCACAAGGTACTGGAGCACACTCACGAGGAAAGCAAAGAGAATGCTGGGATATATATGGAGAGGATAAACAGTATAAGCCGTGAGGGTATCCTCCCACTGTACAGGTCACTGGTGCATCCTCACCTGGTACAAAGCACAAGGTACTGGAGCCCACATCTGATGAAAAAATGCTACAACATGCAAGGAGCAGAGTGGAGGGTAACAAGATGATCCATGGCCTAGGTAGGGATGATGCATGAAGAGCAGCTAGAGAACATAAACATGTATGCCGTTAAGAAAAGGATGGAAAAGGGTGACATGACAAAGTCATAAAAGTGCCTGCATGGGATAAATAGAGTGGACACCAATGAACTCTTCTTGACTTTAAGTACAGAGATAAGAAAGAATTCATTAGTTGCTTCATCTTTATTCAGACAAGCAGCAAAAAATCATGAGTGACACCTATCAGTTATAGAAACACGTAAATAAAAATACATGAATATTTATGACACAAAACAAGATGTGTAAAGAGTCAATAAAGACAATCGGATATTAATTACAATATGTGCAAACTAATGTTTAAGCTTAGCTCAGAGTAAGCAAACATTTGGACTTGCGATTTGAACATATCTTTAACAACATCATCTTAGTCATGAATTGTATCAACGCAATGCTTTATGTTTCTGTTTAATACATTTACAGTTAATAGTCATACACACACTTTATATTTCAATATTAGGTAACATTATAAGACAGAGGTATAAAGTACTCCAAATAGTCTTCTAATGGTACAAAGAATAAAATGTATCACCCCTGGCAACAGCTAGTCATTAGCTAATATCCTGAGAAATCCCAGGGTATGAAACATGATTCACTGTGGGTTCAGCTCGGGTTATCTACACCTCCACACTGTAGAGTAGTTACAGTAATCTCTGGGAAGGCAAAGGTACTTAAAAGTACATAAAATGGAGAAATGTCATCTAAATCCAGTTTACCATACCTTGAGAAAAATTAGAAATGTTTTCTCCTTTGATAGTACAATTAGGCCGAGAGGGGGGAATTCATTAAAACTGACAGGGGGAGATTCAAAAACTATGCCCAGACTGTAAGTATTTCTTCAACGAAAGGGGGGTGGAAAAGTGAAATAAGATGCCAGTGGAAACTGTACAGGCCAAATCAGACAGCAGCTTTAAGCAGGGATCAGGGGATGGGACAGGCATGTAGGCTTAGTTAGAAAATGAGGGGGCAAGCCTGCTCACTAGCACAGGGGTAAGATTTCTGCCTGCAACACCAGTGCCCCAGGTTCAAAACCAGACTCAGGACATTGGAGGGCCAGCCGGGGTGGGGGGGGATTGAGCATCCTATGGATTGCTCTCCTCCTTTGGGGGGAGGGTGGATGCATGATGGGTGCAAGCATGACCTCTAGTGAACTGCTGTGAATACTGGTGGCTGGCACTAACAAGAGTATATTTGGGGGGGCAGGGCAGATGTCTGGTAGAGACTGCAACAAGGATATGTGTGTGGCTTTACTGTGCATGTCATTGCATGCCTTGCTCCTGGATGTGCACAAGAGGGAAAAAAACACTCTGGCATATGAAAGTCAGTTACAGCAGACCCGCCCATCCTCACGGCACTCCTCCACCCAAGTACCTGGCTGTGATTGGTGTGAGGTAAGGTTTGTCACCTTCTGTAGGGGGCAGAGGTAAGTGGCATGTGGTAGAAGGGCAAGAATAAAGAATAGGTCCACAGTGGGGGAGCTGCTGAGGCACACTGGCTGGAGGGGGAGAGCACCCCCCCTCACTAGAGGGGACAAAAAAATGAAAAAGAGGGGGCAGTAATAAAGATGGTGATTGCCACCAGGACAAGACAGGATAGTTAGGTACATTGGGTAAACTGTATCAGCCACAAGCCTTGTTCTGCCATCAGAATCTACATAGCTACACAGTGCAGACTGTTTGTTTGATTGGACAGTATCCTACAGTGAGTATAAGATTTTGTGTAGACCATCCCAAAGAAAGCAGTCTTGTGTAACCGTTCTGGAGAGAATATTATGATGCATGCTTTAACAAAGCTGTTCATAGTGTGCAGAAAGGAGCTATCATTCAAATGTCAGGTAAAAGAGACTGCTTAGGGTAGAACACCAGATTTTAGATTAAAATTAGAGACAACCAGTGGCTGGGTGAACAACAAACTGTGGATCTACCATTTCATTCTCACATTGTGCTTTCTGGCACAAGGACTTAGTGACCAAGAAACTGTCACATAGTAGCGAAGGGAAAGGGAACATTGTTTAACCAAGAGAAGCACACTAAGTCAAAACTTGTTTCCAGATATGACCTGGGAGCACAAGGAAGTTAAGTGACTTGCTTAGGATCACACAGTATGCACCTAGGCAGCTGTTGGATTCAAACCTAGATCTCTAAATCTGCAGCTCAGAGCCTTAACACACTGTGCTATACTGCCTCCATTAAAGTAGTAGATTAAATGAAAACTATAGATGATTTTTGCTCTTAAATCAATTTCTTTATTTGTTGTTTTCCTGTTAGATGCCACTGACTGTATCAAGTGTCCAGAATATTCGTGGTCTGATGAGCAAAGGATAAGCTGCATCGTGAAGCAGGTCGAGTATCTGTCCTTTGATGATCCCCTGGGTGCAACATTGACTGGTGTCACCGTTTTTCTTTCCATCCTTCCTGTTTCCATACTGTGTATTTTTATTAGATATCAGGACACACCAATAGTAAAAGCAAACAACCGTGATCTCAGCTACTTTCTCCTGGTAGCTCTCATTCTTTGCTTCCTCTGCTCCTTAATATTTATTGGGAAACCACACAGCACAAGCTGCTTACTTCGGCAATCTACATTTGGTATAACTTTTTCTGTTTGTATCTCTTCTATTCTGGCAAAAACAATCACTGTAGTCATTGCATTCAGTGCAACGAGGCCGGGAAGCATCCACCAGAAGTGGGTGGGATCCAAGACTCCAAGTTTTATAGGCCTTTTCAGTTCCATTCTACAGGTCTTTGTATGCACTGTTTGGCTTGGACATTCATCACCTTTCCCAGAGAAAAACATGAACTCTTACAAGGACAAAATAATAATTGAATGTAATGAAGGCTCTATAACCATGTTTTATTGCATGCTGGGATACCTTGGGCTATTGGCAAGTGTGTGCTTCATAGTTGCTTTCCTAGTACGGAAATTACCAGATAGATATAATGAGGCCAAATTCATCACTTTTAGCATGCTAATCTTTGTTAGTGTTTGGCTGTCATTCATACCAGCGTACCTCAGCACAAAAGGGAAGTATGTGGTCGCTGTTGAGATATTTGTCATCTTGTCCTCAGGGTTTGGGTTACTGAGCTGCATTTTCTTTCCAAAGTGCTATGTTATTCTACTGAGACCCGACCTGAATACTAAAGAATCTGTAACACGGAAATCACATTAAACTCAGTTTGTACAAGAACCCATTTTTATTTTATAGGGCTGTTAAATACTAAACTATTGGATTTATGAGATGGAATCAGAAGTACCAATATGTTTAATCTCTCACTCCTAACTCCCCATGACACCTGCATCTCAAGTTTAGTTTATGTAGATCAGTCGCTGCAAAGCATCATAATGCTATGTTACTGTATGTGCATTGGCTGTGAGATTGAAGAACATCCTGAGGGAAAAATTTTCCCAGCAGGCCTACCTGTCCTTCTTAAACTTACTGTTTTTTTAATTTTCTAAAGTGCAACCTGCATGACTATGTAATTATACTTCATTTGAACAAATAAATGTCAAATATGCACTCTCCAGAATAGAAGGAACAAAATAATTGATTGTCTGATGAGTTTCAATGAGAGAAAATATAAAACAAATTTAGATTTGATTTAAATCAGTGGTGGTATCTATAGAAATATCATTTTATTGAATGTAGTCAAATTGTATATCTATATTGTGTACCAAATCTCTGTATACTATTCTTTTGTTTCCCTACAACCAGGTTGCACCGGGAGACAAACAACTTATTGTTCAGGGTGCCTTCCTGATAAAATATTTCAATGAATGAATAAATAAATAAATAAAAATACTTATATAGCACTGATCTTATTTGCGGTAGCTCTGTTAATATCAGAATGAAATTCTGTAGTTGGACTTTAAAATCCTTTATACAATGAGATTCATTCTGATTTTATTTTTTTATTGAGAAACTCTATGAACATGAAAAGAATGCAACCAGACACAGTCCAGATAGTATAGAAAGAGTTATGTACATGCCATTGCTGAATGTATGAATATCTTTTAACATTTTAAAATCAATAAAATATGTTTACAAATAGATGCCTCTGTTCTACTCTCCTCAACTGTGTCTGCAACCTGTTCCATAAATGTCACCACTCCTAAGTACAGTAAGTGCTTTGCATGATCTCTTCGTTCATCTTAGCCTAATATTACACTCCTATTCTTATTGTATTTTAGTAACTGATTAATGTTATTAGTATCGTATATGATCTTGAATGTTATGATCGCACCTCTTACTTTTAACCAGTTTAAAAATCCCTGGTACCTAAATCATTCTTCATAAGTTGGCTGCACATATCATGCAACCAGTGAATTATATGTAAAATTTATTTAAAGAAGGACTCATGCCAAAAGTGCTATATTGAAGAATTAAAATATGCATACCCCCAAAAAAATCACATACCAAAAATGTGGTTTCTGTGTTACTTCATTTTAAAGTTATGAGCTATTTTGTAACCCTGATTTCACTACCTGTTCAAAAAAGCCAGTTTCAGTGAAGAGCTGCTGATGATGTCATCTCCAGACCTCACAGTCTAGTCCTCCCTGTCAGCAAGCTTGCATGACCTGTTTCTCCAAAGTTTAAAAATCATGGGCAATGGTTTTGACAATTAAAAAGGCAGCAACATTCAAAAAACTTTGCTATAAAATACATGTGTTTCAGGTTTTCTAACAAAGTTGACACACTCATACTTTTTAAGGCCTTTTTGAGGTTCCATATCATAAGGGCAAAAATAATGTCAGCTAGTGTACATCACCAAAACCAGACACAGCAACTGTGTACTCTGCTGACAATCACCTTAGTGACACACTTGGGGACCCCTAAAGACACAATACTGTATGTTTTATGTGGGGGCTAAGTATACCACACCCCCAATGAGGGGGGTTTTGCCTCTGTACCCCTCTTCTATTTATAATCAACTACAAGGGGTGGGCCTGACTCTGTGTCACAGGCAAACCCTCGGGGGGGGGCTATTCTGGGGGAGGGTCTGCAATCAGGGCACAACTCCAGGGGGATCAGAGGGGTCAAGAATGGGACAGCAAAAAATAAAATAAAATTACAGAAGTTCCAAACAAGTTAAAATATAAATTTTTACCCACCATATCCCAGCCCTGAATCCAGTACCTTGAACTCCAGAGTCAGCTGAGGAATCCACAGCACCAAGCAAGCAACTTGACAGCACCACCCACTCTCCCTCCCATATGCTATTTTATGTCTCACCCTCCCACAATTGTGCCATCCCTTACTCACCCTTGTGTTCCTTACATGGTCGCTTAAACTCCATTCACCAACCCTCCCCGTTCGCTATCATCCCAGGCACTGCAAATGACAAGTACTCATTTGCAGTCAACTTTTTGATGTGGTCCATGCCTCCAGGGTTGCTGAGTGCTGTGACAGCATGTCTCCAGGCTGCTGATACAATTTGGGGGTGCCACTCTACAGTGTTAGGAAGTTGTATTGCTACTAATATTGAATAATATTGGTAACGTCACTGCTGTTTGTCAGTGTCTGCTTTACAATAAGTTTTAATAGAGACCTTACATGTGTTAACTCCTGCTAGTGTTGAAAGTGTTAGCCGTGTTACATCTATCATTTTAATACGGAATATGGAATACAACATAGATATAAACACAAAAACAGAAATGTAGACTTTGACAGCAAATAAGGATCTCTTGGCCCACCCAGTCTGCCCATTTCCCAGGTTAAAGAACAACTGGACAAATTAAGCATTACAAATTGGGCAGGACCAGATAACCTGCAGCCAAGGTTTCTGAAGGAAATAGGAGAATGGATATTGGCCCCACCTACATTCATGTTTAACTCATACATTAAGAATGAAAGGTCCTGGAAGATTGAAGAAGAGCAACTGTGGTTCCTATATATAAAAAGGTAACACAACTAATCCCTCAAACTGTAGACCTATAAGTCTACATCCATATGGTGCAAAATAATGGAAAAAGATAGAAACAGACATGAAAGTTAAAAATATATCAGACGCTAGCCGACATAGATTTAAGAATTTCCAAATTGCTAGAGTTCTATGAAAAATTAAGCCAGGTCCTGAATGATAAAGACCGAGTGGACAACATTTATTTTTGACTTTGAAAAAGTGTTCAATAATATTTCACATGATTTACTTATCCAAGAAATCATGTAAATTGGTATTGGATAACAAAATAATAAATTGCCTTAATCAACTGCTAAAAAAACATGACTCAGTCAGTATGAGTTAGAGGTAACCTATCAGATTTAGGGGACAAGACAAGTGGAGTTCCACAGGGCTCTGAGTTGGGCCCAGTTTTATTTATTTATGAGATCATTGGTTTAGAGACCTTTGAGTCAAAGACTCATTTACAAAGACACCTCTTCAAGAGAGCAATACATCACAGCAAACGAAACAGTACAGTACATAATGCTTAGATTAAAAAAGCAACCAGTGTTATAGGAATTCACTGGTGGTACAAGCTTGGCAATAGGTAGATCACAGTAGTCATAATATAGATAGTCGAGTGTCACACCAGGTAGCAACCAGAGATATTTTATTACATTAGTCAGTAGATGTTGCCTGAGACCCCAGGCATATAAAACAAAAGTAGACAGAGCCAACTCGGTCTAGGGGTGAGGGTAAGGGGCAGGTGGTGGATTATGTGCAGTTGCAGAGTGAGTGCTTGTCAGATGGCTTCTAAGGGAGACCTTTGAAAGCTTAGTGGAGTCAGCTATGTTGGCTGGGAGGGAACTGAACCAGGATGGAGCCCGATAGCAAAAGGATCTCTGGGCCATAGAGGTCCTTACCCTGGGGAAAATAAGGGAGGTTTTGACAGTGCTGCAGGTGGAGACTGAGGGGGAGGCATGCTGCAGGGAGGTGGTGACCCCAGGAGGAGAGAGCCCTAGCAGGGTCTTTTTTACAAGCAGGCAGGTTTGAAAGTGGAGTCTTTCTTCAAGGTTGAACAAGTTGGTGGTGAAGTACAGCAGGCAAATATGGGTGCATCTAGGGGCTCCCAGCATTAGCCTGCAGGCTTTGTTTATAGAAAGCTAGATTCTGGCAAATGCAGTGTTGTCGGCTGCAGCATAGATGGGCAGCCCATAGTTGATTAGCAACAGGAGGTGATTGCCAATCTAAGGGCCTCTTTTGATAGGTAGTCCCTATGGTGGTATAATAGTCCAATCCTGACACTGGTGGCAGCAGAAAGGGCATTGATATGGGAATTTAAGGGGAGTGCCCAATCAAAGATAATGCCCAGATACCTTTTTTTTTTTTAGTTGTTTAACCAGGAGTAGCTTTTTTACAGGAGCATCCTGGGAGCACAGGGAAGTTAAGTGACTTGCTCAGGGTCACACAGTATGCAAGTGGAAGCTGTGGGATTCAAACCCAGGTCTGGCCTGCTGGATGTCACCAAATTTGCAGCTCAGAGGCTTAAACCACTGCGCTATACTGCCTGTAGGAGGAAACCTGCTCAATGGGGTTTAGCGTGCTAGGCAGTATCACGAGAGGGGCACCATTAGCTTTGCTTTGGTGATACGAGAAGAGCATAGCTTTGGTCTTTTTTAGGTTCAGGACTAGCCTTCATGATGTGAACCAATGTTCAGCTCTATCAAAAGCTTGTCGGAGGGTGGCCTGGAGTGTGTTAGGGATATGGTCAGAGGCGAAGAACGCAGCGTCATCCGCGTAGAGGAGGATCTTACTTGGGCAGGCAAAGGGGAGGGAGTTGAGGTACAGCCTAAAGAGGAGAGGGCCAAAATCGAGCCCTGGGGAACCCCAGAGTGGATAGGTCATGTGTCAGATAGGGTGCTTTTGATTTTTACACACTGAGTTCTGGCAGAGAGGTAGCTGGTGAAAAATGCAAGAGGCCCGGTGGAGAAACCAAGGCATCTGAGGGAGTCAAGAAGAAGGGGATGGCAAACTGTGTCAAAGGCCTTGGAGAGGTCAATGAACACGGCACCGGCAGGACTTCTAGCATCAAGAGCAGAGTACAGGAAGTTGGAGAATTCAAGTAGCATGGTTGTGGTGCAGTGACCTGCATGAAAGCCATGCTGTTCAGGCCACAGGATATTGTGCATGGCCAGGTATTCGGCAAGCTGGTTGGCAACTACTTTTTCAAGGGCCTTAGAGAGTGGGGGGAGGATAAAGATAGGTCGACAGTTACCCAGGGTCACTCGATCAATGCTCTTTAGGATAGGAGTGATGATGGCAGTTTTCCATGTGCTGGGGAACTGCCCCAGACACAGAGAGCAGTTGAGCAGCTCGGTAAGTGGGACCAGGATAGCATCCAACATCAGACGAAGTAGCCTAGTGTCCATTAAGTTAGTGCCAGGGTTGTTACTACTAACAGCTTTTTGCAGAAGGGGTCTAGCCTCCAGTGGGGATATGGTATGTAGATAGAAAGGAGGTCTCTGGAGAGTGGGCGGGGCACTACAGGAATGGAGTCAAAGAAGTTACTGGGCAGGACTGAACACAGGTCTGAGAAAGTGTGGTTTAGGCAGTCTGCAATGCCAAGGGGGTCAGAGCAGACAGTTCCATTAAAGGAGAGTTGAGAGGGGGGGTGGGGAGCAGGATTTCCCATTCAGCTCTTTTACATATCTCAAGAGTTCCTAGCCTTCCCCCAGGAGGAGACAAGAGCGGATTGGTAGTACTGGGCTTTGGCCTGTCGAATGGCCCAAGTACACTTATTGTGCTCAGGGTTGTATGCTTGCCTATCAGCTGGCTTGCCAGATTCCATGGCAATATGCCATAGGTTGTCTCTCATTTTAAGTTTGTGAAGGAGGGAAGGGGTAACCCAGAGCATGCTTTGCTTTGCCTTTTGGTGCAAATTTTAGTGAGTGGGGCATAGAGGTCACAGGCAGTGTTAAAAGTACGAGTGAAAAAATCCAATGCCTCATCTATGGACGGCGCAAGCATGATTGGTGACCAATCCAGTTATGAGAGGTACAGTTTAAGGCTACGCAGGCTGCCTGGGAGTAGGCAACATTGCTGGGTGGTTTGTGGTGCAGGTTTGCTGTTGGTAGCGGACCAAGAGAATATGACTGGGGAGTGGTCACTAAGTGAGTTGGGAAGTACACTGATATCGAGCACCATCTGGGGGTGGTTGGTAATGTTGATGTCCAGGAGGGTGCTGGTGCCATTAGAGGGGTTGAATCTAGTTGGGATGGTGACAAGCTGAGACATGTCAAGGGCAGCAAAGATAGCTCTGGTTTGGGAGGCCATGGCAGAGAGCCAGCTGATATTCAGTTCGACAACAATTATCTGGGCCAGAGAGGTAGTCAGCAAGCACCTGAATGGTGAGGTCTTGCTTTCTGGAGGGAATATAGGTAATGGTGAGAAAGAGCGGGCCCTTACCAGGGTTGGGGGAGATTTTTAATGTGATGGCTTGTGCCCCATTATCAAGCTTGGGTGGTGGAAGTGCATGTCCAAGGAGGGAGTCACACATGTAGACAGCACAACCACATCCATGCTTACCCAACTGATCTTCCCTGAAAAGGGTTTAAACAAGGAGAGAGAAAAAGGAGTCAGGGATGGATTTGGATAACCAGGTTTTGACGAGTGCGACAATGTCCGGTTGATGCTGAATAACCCAGCATTGGAATGCAGCAGCCTTCTTAAGGAGGCTGCAAATATTCATGGAAGCTATGCAGAGTCCTTGAGCTTGGGCAGGCTTGATCACAAGGTTGGGCATGGGGCCAGGGTTTGGATGAATGTTACCTGATAGAAGCAACAGGAGGGTGATTAGGCACACCAAAGTGTGGTAGAGATTGTGGAGTCTCCCCTTATGAATGGACATGGGACCAGGTGCTGAGGTGCATGGGGTGGGTAGAGTACGAAGGGTGGGAAAGGCATAGAAGAGAAGAGACCAAGGTATGAGTGGAAGTAAGAGGTAGCAGGGGTGGAAGTGTGGGGGGGTACCGAGGGGGGAGGTGACTGATCATCGGGGGGGTCTGGTAGAGGTGTTGTAGATAAGAGGGGGTACTATGGGTAAAGAGTGATGGTCCTAAGTGAGGTGGGACTGGTGTAGGAAGTAGGAGGAGGACTATAGTCCATGTCAATGTTGATCCCAGATACATTAGAATGATAAGTTAAATTTGAGCACTAGAGAGGATCACCCCTTTAAGAAGTTACAGGAAGGAGAGCCCCTTTAAGGAGTTGCTGTAACTGACTAGTGTGAGGCCTCAGGGGGCAGGAATCACTGGGGAAGTGTATTTAATAAAGGAGGGAGGAGGAGGTAGGGGGCCCAGGAGCCAGTCCAATTATGGGGATGGAAGTCTGACAGCTCCAGAGCTAGGAGCCTGACCAATCGTTGCCTCTTCCTTGGTCAGGGGTGGTGGGCTGGATGCAGAGGTCCAGCTGCGGCAGGTAACAGTGCCAGAGGCCACTCGGCTGAAGTGAACAGCCTGGTTCTGGCTTGCGGCTAAAAAAGAGCAGAACAAAAGGTGGGCTGTTAGTTAAAAAGTCAAAGATAAAGATCAAGTAAATTGGTGGGAGGGCCCCAGGCAATTTTGTGCTCAGGGCAGAAGTAGGTGCATATACTGGGAAAGAAAAGGTTTCTGCAGAGAGGTGTGGTCAAAGGTGCCAGGTGAGAATTTAGCAAAACCATAGGCCATTGACAAAGCAAAGGCCAATGGCACATTTATAAGGTAAAAAGAGAAATGGGCAGACTGGATGGGCCTTGCAGTCCTTATCTGCTGTCAACTTGTATGAAAACAAAAGGCTGGTTCAGGAGGTTGATGGATGGGAGGGGTTCTGTTCAGCCTGTTCATTTCAGAAGTAGGCAAAGAAATCAGGAATTGGACAGTGAAATTCTCAGATGATTCTAAATAGGGAGCTGTGGTAAAAAATTCTCGAACAAATAAATAGTTTAAGAAAACACCTAGAAAACATAAAAAATGGACACAGTATAATGGCATGAATTTTATTCTGGATAAATGTGATATTTGACATTTGATAAATAATAACACCAATGTCGATTATAGCCAAATGGTAGGTTATTAAAGACCATAGAATCAGAGAATGATTTAGGAATACTGATAAAGACTTCAGTATTTTTTTTTGCTGTTAAATTTTTTTATTATTTCAATTTCTTTACAATAATGATAACCCTTATTCTAAACAGGATTTTACCAATGAGTTGTTGGTTACATATACAACTCAACACAGGAGCAGAAAAAGAGGCAATGTTACATATGACTTGTACTTACCCCACTATGTACGATTCTTAAAGACTTCAGTTTTAGCGATTATTACAACAAAATTATCAAAAATACTAATACAATATTGAGATGTATTAAAAATGCTTTTGTGTCAAGAAATAAGCATCTTGTCCTTATCTTATATATGACTTACATAGGGCCATACCTAGACTATTGTTCTACTGCTTGGAGGTCATACTTGAGAACATATATAAATAATATAGAGAGGGTGCAACACAGAGCAACCAAGATGGTGACCAGGTTGAGAGACATGACCTATGAGGATCGATTAAATGAAATGGGACTATATAGATCAGAAATGAGATGACTGAGGGGGAGACATGCTATAAATGTATAACATTATGAATGATGAGGAATTAATGGAAAGTCAAGGATTGAAAAAAAATGCTAAGAGGATAAACTTAAGGTGCCACCATGAACAAATTCAAATTAAACATGCTATAAGAAATACAAGGAGAAGATACGTTTTACTTATAGGGCATCCAAAGCTGAAACACACTACCAAAGGAAGTGTTATCTGTAGGATCCTTAGATATCTTCACAAAAAGACTGGATAACTTTCATCTCAATCATAGTGATTAATGGCACCGTTAGACGGGAGACAGGCTCGATGAGCAAATGTCTCCTCATGTCTAACAACCTACTGTGCTATTTATTTATTTATTTATTTATTCATTCTCAGATTATTATACCTTTGAGCACATAACAGCTCTTTTACAAAGGTTCAAGTCAGTGGGAAGGATGACAGACATACAACAGATGGTATTACATAAAATATGGACAATAAAGTATTTAAAATGACAATATGACATTAATATTGCAACTAAAATTAAAACTGAATTGGTAGTAAATCAAAAATAACCTAATAAAAGGAGGCAACCCAAGGTGCTTTGTCAAGTAGGTATAGTTAGATTTGGGTGAACAAATGTTCAGGTAAGTGAAGATAAACTGTGGAAAGAAGGTGGAGGGTGAGAGGGGTGAGGTGAAAGAAGGATCAGGGAAGGAGGCAGGACATAAGGCAGAGCTGTTAGGGTGAAAGTGGTCATTCACAGAGAAAAGGGGAGAAGTAGGTACACAAGGATGTGTCAATACTGCTGAGGTAGTTCAGTGTCAGTTGAATTAGTCACAGGAACTGTTAGCTGTAAAATGCTGATGAAGGGTGCCTTTAAATTGTCCCAGTTTTGGTAAGGAAGAGATGTCTCTGGCCAGTGCATTAAACCATAGTGGTGCTCTATATGCAAACCATCATTGCCCATGCGTAGTCTGGAATCCTGGGACAGAGATGAGTATAGTACCTAGTACCTAGTATAGATGGAGCAATACAAGGCTTAGAGTTAAAGGTTGAATTGTTTTACATTTGAAAGAGGGACTACAGTCAAAATGTCTGGCATCGATAAATTTAGAATTTGGATCAGCATAGCCCCAACTAGCCTCAAGCCAAAAATGAGATCTCTAAGGTCCTTGTTACTTTGTTTAAAAGTTACAAGTCATTTTACAATCCTAAATTCATTACCTGTTAAAAAAGCCAGTTTCAGTGAAGAGCTGCTGCTGAGGTCATCTCCAGAACTCACACTCTAATATTCCCTGTCAGCAACATTATAGAACCTGTTGCACCAAAGTTTGAAGATCATGTGCAATAGTTTTCACAAGTAAAACAGACAACATTCAAGAAACATTGCTATAAAAACTATGTATGCTTCAGGTTTTGTAACGAAGTTGACAAATCTGTATTTTTTTGGTGGTGCCTTTTTGTGGTGGTCCTTTTCTCCAGGGTTGCTGAATGTTGCTTCACAGCACACTGCAGTGAGGGTTGCAGACTGAATAACTTTATAATGTGGTGGAAGTCTGTGATCATTCACACCTGTCATTTAATCAATGTGATTATTCAGGATGGCACTTTAAAACAATTGTTCTATCTCCCTGTAAATAAAGGGTGGGAATGGTAATGCTGTTTTGAAACCTTACTATGAGATTCTATGCAGTAGCCAACTGAGCCAACCTAGTATTTTCTCCCTGACAGGCTGTTACTTGACGTCCATTCAGGCTCTGATCCAAGGGAGGAGGTTGTCTGTCTCCAGGTTGACCTGGCGAGACTTCAGAAAACCTCCTTTTTCACCCAGGGACCACCAGGGCCACTGCCACTGCCTCAGAGGTTGCCAAGAAAGAGGAGTGGTTGGACCATCATGGGCTCAGGGAGTGTGACAGTGGTGGATGAGAGGCGCAAGCCTCCAGATGTACCTCTCCACAATGCATACACCATTCTGGCAGAGCATGGTTCCTCTATGGAGGCACCTGTATTGGAGACCAAGAAGGATGCTGGAACATCCACAGAGGAGACCCAGAGGGGGTGGCACAAGACCCCACTGGGGAAGAAAAAAATTATTTCAGAAAAGGAGATGTGTACGAACAAGGGGGCACAAATTGAAGATAGTGGGGGGACGGCTCAGGGGCAATGTGAGGGAGTATTTTTTCACAGACAGGGTGGCGAATGCATGGAACAGCCTTCCTGAGGAGGTCATGGGGTCAAAAACAGTGGAGGAATTCAAGAATGCATGGGACAGACATAAGGCAATTCTGGTGGGGCATAGGAAGAAGAAGGTTCCTGGTTAACTAGGATCTGCCACTTATCCAATAGGTAGGAAAATGGGCAGACTAGGTGTGCCAAGTGGTCCTTATCTGCCATCAAAGCCTATATATCTATCTTTCTTTGTAGCTCCTCTTGGTGGTGGACTTAGTCATTAGGAGGATAGAACTGGGGGGTGGAGGGGATAGGGAGGTAAGGTGCCTGCCCAGCGCCATGGCTGGGAGGGACAGGATGGTAATCCTCAGGATTGTGGGAGCAGCAGCATGGGAGAGGGAGCTGGATATCATTGTCCACCTAGGGACAAATGACCTGGCTGGGAATCGGAACTGACCAGTGCAGGAGGAGTCTGTAGAGTTGGTGAGGGGCCTTAGACAAGTAGCATGCACAGTAACGTTCTCGGAGTTGCTGCCTATCTATGGCATGGGTAAGGCTAGGATACACTGCATCATGAGATTTAATGAATGGTTGATAAGATGGTGCGGAGCTCAAGGTTTTGGCTTCATTGGGGACTGGGTTCCACCTGGAGGGATGCAGGCCTATACTGACATGATGGTCCGCATCTGTCCAGGACAGGAAACAGGATCCTAGGTTTAAATGCTTCATTGGCAAGCATTTAAACTAGCCAAAAGGGGAGGCACTGGAAAGAAGCATGGAAATCCCAGCCCCACCCCCACAAAACAGGGTGATTAGCAAGGTAAACACTAAGGTAGAGAGGTCAAAAAGGAGCAGGACAGGGGTCAATGGAGAAAAAAGGCAAAGCCAGTAAGAACAGGGGTGGGGCTAAAAGGGATAAATCCATCAAAAAATGGAGGGTGATGAGTACTAATGCACATAGTCTGGGTAACAAGCTCCTTGAACTAGTGGCCTTGATGGAAGATGGGCACCTGGATATCATGGTGGTCACAGAAACATTGTACAGAGAGAACAATGACTGGGATGTCAACATACTAGGGTACACAATCTACAGGAGGGACAGAGAGGGTAAAAGAGGAGGAGGAGGAGAGGAGGAGTAGCTCTCTACATAAGGGAAGGGATCAAAGCAAAGGAACTGAAGGGTAAACAGGGAGGCGAGGAGGCACTGTGGGTCACCCTCACAGAATCACAGAAGCTTGACAACAGAAAAGGATCCTTCCAGCCCATCCAGTCTAACCACCTCTTCCCTTTTACATACCTCTCTCCCTGCCTGCCTCCTCCCTCCCCCTATACCCAACCCCATATGCCTCTCCCATGCTCTCTTAAATTCCTCCACTGTTTTAGCCCCACCACTCCCTCTGGCAGTTGGTTCCAGGGCTCCTTCACCCTCTCTGTGAAGAAGCGCCTCCTCACATTGCCCCTGTATATCTTTCCTTGCAATCTGAGGCTGTGCCCTCTAGTTCTGGCTCCTTTCTTCCTCTTTAGCAGACCCCTTCTCCCACTTTATTTAGCCCCTTTACAGACTTAAAGATTTCAATCATGTCCCCCCTTTTCCCCTCCTTGTTTTCAAGGTATAAGATTCAGCTCATTACATCTCTGTTTCTGTATGCCTTCCCCTGCATACCCTGCACCATCCTTGTTGCCTCCCTCTGAACCCTCTCCAACGCATCTATATCCTTGCTGAGGTGGGGTCTCCAGAACAGAACCCTGTATTCCAGCTGTGGCCTCACCATGGCTTTGTAGAGGGGCATTACTACTTCCCTACTTCTGCAAGTAATGCCCCTGCCTATGCATGCCAACAATCCATTGGCCCTTCCCACAGCCATATTACATTGAGACCCTACCTTATGGTTTGAGGAGACTATGATCCTCAGATCCCTTTCCTGTTCTGATTTTTTGATTTCCTTCTACCATTGTGTACCCTGCTCACATGTTTTTTCTCCCCAGGTGCATCACTCTGGTGAGAGGAAATGGCACCACAATCTGCACAGAGGTTGTATATAGACCCCCATCTCAGGGGAAAGAACTGGAAAAGGAAATGATAGAAGGCTTCTTAGGATGGCTGAAAAAGAGGAAATATTGCTGATGGCGGACCTGAATATACCAGATGTTAACTGGAGCACTTTTGCTGCAGACACATCCAAGAGTAGGGTAATTCTTGATCCCCTACAGGAGGCATGCCTCAGACAGCTAATGTTGGAACCCACTCAGGAGGAAGCAGTCTTAGACCTGGTACTCTCAAACAGGGACAGAGAGAGGATCTTGGATTTAGAAATAGGTAGCCACCTGGGAATAAGCGATCAACAAACAGTGTTGTTCACAATAAACATAGCCGTAAAGTCAAGTCACACAAAGGTGAGGGTATTGACCTTTAGGAGGGCAGACTTTGGCAAAATGGGAGAGTGCTTCAGAAAAGCACTAGCAAATGGGCTAGAAGGTGGGGTGAAGGAACAATGGGGAAAAGAAAAGCTGCCATCACAGAGGCAACAAGCCTTTGTGTGAAGCAAATAATCAAAACAAAGAAAAAAAAACACTATGATTCTTAAAAGAGGTGACGGGGAAGGTTAGGAAGAAAAAGACAGCATTCAGTAAGTATCAGGAAACATAGAATGAGCAGGACAGAGAACTGAACCAGTTAAAGCAGAAGGAAGAGGGGAAGGCAGTCAGAATAGCAAAGGCCTAAACCAAGGAAAAGATAGCCGACTCAGTTATGAAGGGTGATAAAACCTTTTAGAGGTACATTAGGCAGTGAAGAAAGACCAGGGGATGGATAGCGAGGCTTAATATAGGTGAAGGGAGTGGGCAGAGGGACGACAGTGACAAAACAGAGATACTGAACTAATACTTCTGCTCGGTATTTATTTATTTATTTGAACATATTGGAATTACAACCCTTTCTGTCAGAGACTCCTTTACAAAGGCTTCATGTCAGATGAAACAGAATACAGTCATGGAAAAACAAATAGGGCAAAATACTGATGAACAAAGCGAATAACAGGGCATACAGTGATTACAAGACAGATACTGGGCAATCAGTATCCATCTATCTAACAGCAACTGGCTCCCCATTTACACCACGCAGTCAGTTGACCATGCACTCACCCACTTTATAACCACCTTCACAAAGCCTGTGATATATTCGCCCCCATCTCAAAGCAAGTTGTGAAAACCAGAACCACCCCCTGGATCACACCCTCACTTCTAAACCTGCTACAACAAAGGGACAACCTTTGGCACAAGGCCCTTGACTCCCAACGCACCCAGGATAGACAACTTTACTAGGAGGCATGCAATAAATGTACTGGCCTTGTGGCAGGCTAAAGCTAATTATCACCAACAAACCCTTACCTCCTCCACTGGGGAGATGGAAAAAATTCTGGAACAATCAAAAAGAACTCAGTGGAAAATCCAGCTCCCCTGCCCTACCCAACTCAACCTAAATGGGAATGTCACACAGGATCCGCCACTATCATGAAGCCCTAAACTCCTCCTTCTCGGACCTCTCCCATATCCTCCTCCTAATTTCTTCCACCACCACACCCTACCCTCCCCGAAACCCCATGTAATGTCAACTCGCCTCCCTTCCGGCTTCGAGTCATCCCCTGCAGCGAAGCAAAACACTATATTACCAAAGCTATCGCCAATACCCGTTACAGCAATGTCTCCCTAGATCTTAAACTCATTAGGCTCACCCTGGATGTCACACTACCTCACCTTACAAAAATCCTCAACCTCTCGCTATGCCTCGGTCAGTTCCCCTCAACCTGGAAGAGAGCCATAATCACTCCCATTCTGAAGAGCGGTGACCCCACTAACACCAGCAACTATAGACCTACCTCAATACTTCCACCTCTTTCCAAAGCACTGGAAAAAATAGTCTCGGACCAGAAAACAGAATACCTAACTAAACACAACCTTCTCAGCCAGGAACAACATGGTTTCTGGACTGGCCATAGTACCGTCAGTGCACTTTCTGAGCTCACCTCGTTCATCCACGAGGCCCTTGACCAAGGCTCAATTGCGGGGCGATCTATGTGGATCTGACCAAGGCATTTGACAGCTTTGTGTCCTTCCACAACTAAATGTGGTCCCAGATGCAACAGTCTGGTTCAAGGACTACCTCTTAGGATGGTCACAGCAAGTCAGGATAAACACCACCATCTCCACCTCCAAAACAGTTTGCACTGGGGTCCCGCAGGGGCCTATACGTGGCCCTCTGCTTTTCACCCTCTTTTTAAACTCTCTCCCTAAGGCGTGCAGTGGTCATCTACTACTCTAAGCTGATGATGCGGTACTGTATTGGAAACACCCTCAATCGAGTGCCCTCCCACTGGCCCTTCAGGGTTTTTTCTGAGAGCTAGAGAACTGGTTCTCTGAACACCGCCTGATCATCAACTATAAAAAACGAAGTCCATGATCTTTGTGCATTGCCAAAGCCCAAATAGTCAGTCAGCACTCCTAATTAAGAACTCACTAGGTGCCCCACTGGAACACATTACAAACTTTAAATACCTGGGCATCACATTAGACACCTCCCTCTCCTATCATAGTCACATCCAACTTCTCTCCTCTGCTGTCAACGCTAGAGTGGGCAACCTCTACAGACTCAAGCACTGACTACTCGCACAGGCCATGCAACTTGCAGTCACCTCCTCCATCCTCTCCATAGTTGACTATGGGATAGTTATATATGGCTCAGCTGAACCCACCACACTAAGCAGTATAAACCCTGCCTTGAATAAAACCTGCCGCCTAGTTACAGGCAGTGACAGACTAACCCACACCTGTGATCTTTATACTTTGGCTGGTTGGCTAAACTTCCAACAAAGACTAAAATACCACACCTCCATCCTCACAAAAAAGATACATCTTTCAGCTAGACCCCATCGGCCTACTCCCCATTATCAGTGCAGCCCCCCTCAGGCGCAATACAAGACTCGCAGAATACCCATCATTTCTGGTTCCCTTTGTAGAACATCCCTAGGGCAAAGATCCTTCTGCTACCGTGCCTTCTCTGGTTCAATTCATTACCACCCCCACTCTCCCAGACCCATAGTATCTCACAATTCAAAACAGGCCTCAAAGCTCTACTACTCGAGAGTGCTAAATGTGACTGTGGCTAATGCTGCCCACACTATTTTCTCCCAAACCCTCCACATTTCCTCACACACGGTCTCTCTAGACCCTATGAATCAGCATCCTGCAAGTCTCTGTCAAGGGATTCCAAGAATGCTGCCTAATACCTCACTGGTTAAATAAGTTCAAGCCTGGACTGCTCTGTCAGTACTGATACTGTAAATACTGCCTGTCTACATTCGTCTTTGACTGTATTTGTTTATCCTCCACCCCCTGTAACTGACGTGGAGCCTTTGCAAAAGAGTATGTGACTCAAAGGATTGTAATTCCAATTGTACTCAATAAATAAATAAAAATAAAATCAGTATATTACACCGACAACAGAAATCATGAACAGAATAATCATAGGCCACCAGAGGAAACAACATGGCCTAGGCCTTTGAAGTCAAAACAGTATATACAGGTTCACAGAGCAGGAATAGCACAGGTGCACAAGCCCTTTGTCATGGGGATTGGGATAGCAGCTGGGGGGCCTAACTGATCAGGAGGGGATGGGAGCAGTTATTGGCAGTCACAGACTCCTTCCTGTTGGATGTGTTCCCTAAGAAAGGATTTCTATGTTTAGTTTCAGTGATTATGGTTTTGAGAAGTGTGTTCATCCAGAGAGAAGCCCTGTAATGAAAGGTTCTTTGGTCCAATGATGACTTGCACAGTGGGACATGGTAGTAGGATTTCTCAGAGCTACGAGTGTGCTTGGTAACCAGAGTGGGTCATGGTAGGCAGGGGTGTAGCCAGGAATTTTAAACTTGTACTCAAAACCGATTCACTGTTGCCCCTCCTTATGCAAACATAAACCAAAATATGCGCTGCCATGCCACACCAACAATAGACCCCCCCCTTGCCATGTCAAAATTCAAGTAATCAGTTTCTTCCTGCAGTCCGCCTTCCTTTGTTTTTCTGCCTGCCTGGTAAGTTGTTCTTGTTTGTGTATTTGGCTGGTGGCATCAGTGCCCCGTATCAAAAAACAGTCAAAAGGGCTCAGCACAACACAGACACCATGTGACTTACAATGTCCTTGCTTTCCTCTTTTTGTTGCCCCTGCCTGATTTTTTTTTACTGTACTCTGCTGAGTACAGTGCATATGCCTGCCGACACCCCTGATGGTAGGGGTGAGAGACTGAGGGGGGGGTAAGGCCAGCTGAGATTTATTTTGGCAAAGAGGCAGGTTTGGTATCTCAGCCACCCGTCAAAGTTGAGCCAATTACTAAGAGTGTAAAGACAGCAGGTGTGGGTCAGTCAGTCATAGCCAGATGCCAGTCAATAGACCTTATTCAGAGAAATCCTGATTCTATTGAGGGCTGTGTTGTTGGTTGCACCATAGATCAGAATTCCATAGTCAATCAGGGACAAGATAGAAGAGGAGATTGCCAATTGCAGGGCATCAGGTGGGAGACAGTGCTTATAACTGTGCAGGAGGCCAATGTGTATACTGACAGCTGATTTAAGGAGGTGGACGTGTTCGCAGTAAGTTAACGCTGAGTCCAGGGTGACCCAAAGTATTTGAAAGAGCTAACCTGCTCCAAGGGGTCATGTTGGGAGTTATATATTAGTAAGGGATGGTCACTGAGCTTATTCTGGGCATGGGCAAACAACATAGTTTTTTTTTTTATATAGTTTAGAACAAGCCTATGGCTAGAGAAACATATAGAAACATAGATTTTGACGGCAGATAAGGACCGCTTGGCCCACCCAGTCTGCCCATTTCCCTACCTATTGGATAAGCTGCAGATCCTAGTTAACCAGCAGCCTGCTTCTTCCTACCCCCAACCCCTAGAATTGACTTATTACTGTCCCATGCATGCTTGAATTCCACCACTGTTTTTGACTCCACAACCTCCTCCGGAAGGCCATTCCATGCATCCACAACCCTCTCTGTGAAAAAATACTTCCTTAAATTACCTCTGAGCCGCACCCCTTCTATCTTCAAATTGTGCCCCCTTGTTCTTGCACACCTCTTATTTTGAAAGATGCTACCTTCTTGGACTTTGTTGATTCCCTTGAGATACTTGAAAGTTTCTATCATGTCCCCCCTCTCTCTCCTTTCCTCGAGGCTATACATATTCAGCTCCTTAAGTCTCTCTTCATATGTCTTCTGGTGCAGGCCCTGCACCATTTTAGTTGCCCTCCTCTGGACAGCCTCCATCCTGTCTATATCCTTATGGAGATTGGTCTCCAGAACTGCACGCAGTACTCCAGATGGGGTCTCACCAGCTGTCTGTACAGAGGGATAATAACTTCCTGTTTTCTGCTGGTGATGCCTCTCCCTATGCATTCCAGTATCCCCCCAGCCCTCCTTGCTGCCCTCTCACATTGCTTGCCCACCTTTAGGTCATCTGATATGACCACTCCCAGGTCCCTTTCCATTTTTGTTGTTGTTAGTATCTCACCCCCCATTGTGTACTCTTCCCCTGGGTTTTTGTTTCCCAGGTGCATTACCTTGCACTTCTTAGCATTGAATCTAAGCTGCCATACATTTGACCATTCCTCTAACCTTGCCAAGTCCCTTCTCATCCTTTCCACCCCACCTTGTGCATCAACTCTGTTGTAGATCTTTGTGTCATCTGCAAAGAGACATACTTTTCCTTTCAGTCCCTCTGCAATATCGCTTATAAAGACATTGAAGAGGACCGGTCCTAATACTGAACCCTGTGGTACCCCACTAGTAACCCCCTTTCTTCAGAGTGGACTCCATTTACTATTACTCTCTGTGTCCTATTCTCCAGCCAATTCTTTACCCAGGCTGTCATCTTGGGACCCACTCCCAGGCTGGCAAACTTGTATATTAATCTTTTGTGTGGGACTGTGTCAAATGCCTTGCTAAAGTCTAGGTAGGCCATGTCCAGAGCCCCTCCCTGATCTACTACTTTGGTCACCCAGTCAAAGAAATCTATCAGATTTGTCTGGCATGACCTTCCCACTGTGAATCCATGCTGCCTTGGGTCCTGAGCCCCTCTGGCCTCTAGATACTCAACAATTATTTCCTTTAGGAGTGATTCCATCATTTTCCCTATCACTGAGGTTAAACTAACAGGTCTCTAGTTTCCTGCTTCTGCCTTGCTCCGACTTTTGTGAAGGGGAATCACATCTGCCCTCCTCCAGTCCTTGGGTACCACCCCATCCTCCCATGAACTGTTAAAGAGGGTAGTCAGTGGTGTCACTAGTTCTACCCTTAGTTCTTTTAGAATTCTGGGATGAATCCCATCAGGCCCCATTGCTTTGTCCACCTTCAGTTTTAAGAGTTCTTTCAGAACCCTTTCTTCTGTAAATGGGCTGGTATCAACCTCTGTATCCAGAGTGTTTCTACTGTTTGTTTTAGGTACCTCCCCCACTTCCTTTGTAAATACTGAGCAAAATATTTGTTTAGTATCTCTGCCTTTCAGATCACCCTCTGCCCCTCTGCCCACCCTTCCTCCTCTTTATTAAGCCTCACTAGCCTCCTTGGTCTTTCTTCACTCCCTGATGTACCTATAAAAGGTTTTATCCCCTTCTTAACAGAGTTGGCTATCTTTTCCTCGGTTTGGGCCTTTGCTGTTCTGACTGCCTTCCCAGCTTCCTTTGCTTTAACTGATACAGTTCCCTGTCCTGCTTCTTCTGTGATTCATTGTACTTCCTGAATGCTTTCTTTTTCTCTTGAACCTTCACTGCCACTTCCTCTGAGAACCATAGTGGTTTCTTACATTGTTTCGTTTTGTTAATTTGCTTCACACAAAGGCTTGTTACCTCTGTGATGGCAGTTTTTATTATTCCCAATTGTTCTTCCACCCCTCCTTCCTGCCCATTTGCTAGGCACTCACCCATTTTGGCAAAGTCAGCCCTCCTAAAGTCCAGTACTTTTGCCTTTGTATGGCTTGACTCTATTGCTGTGTTTATTGTGAACCATACTGTTCGATGGTCACTAGTTCCCAGATGGCTACCCACTTCTACATCTGTGATCCTCTCTTCATCTCCATTTGAGAGAACCAGGTCTAAGATTGCTCCCTCTCGAGTGGGCTCCAATACTAGTTGTCTAAGGCATGCCCTTGTAGGGCATCTAGAATAACCCCACTCTTTGAAGTGGCTGCTGCAACTGCATTCCAGTTAACATCTGACATATTCAGATCACCATCAGCAATATCTCCCCTTTTCTGCCATTCTAAGTAATTTTCTATCATTTCCTTGTCCATTTCCTCCCCTGAGAAGAGGTCTGTATCTAATCCTGTGGGATTGTGGTGCCAGTGCTGGTCTCCAAATTTACCCACAGTGCTTCTTCTCCTCCCTGTTTTCCTTTTGTTCTGTTGCCTTGATTCCTTCCCTTATGTGAAGAGCTACTCCTCCTCCTCTTTTACCCTCCCTGTCCCTCCTGTAGATAGTGTATCCTGGTATGTTTATGTCCCAGTCATGGTTTTGTGTGTACCATGTTTCTGTGACTGCCACGATATCCAGATGTTCCTTCTCCATCAAGGCCACTAATTCAGGAAGCTTGTTACTCAGACTATGGGCATTGGTACTCATTGCTCTCCATTTTTTGATGGCTTTACCTTCAGTTGCAGCATCCCCCACTGACCTGTCTACCTTGGTCTTTTTCTCATTTACTACCCTGTTTTATAGGGAGAGGCTGGGATTTTCCTGCTGTTTATCAGTGCCTCCCCCCTTGACTAGTTTAAAAGCTTGCCAATGAAGCATTTAAACCAATTGCTCAAAAGACTTGTTCCCTTCCTGGACAGATGCAGACCATCCTGCCAGTATAGGCTGGTGTCCCTCCAGGTGGAACCCCAGTCCCCAATGAAGCCAAACCCCTGTGCCCCAACCATTCATTAAACTGCATGGTGCAAAGTACCCTCGCTTCACTCATGCCATTGACAGGCAGCACCTCAGAGAAGGATATTGTGTGTGCTACTTGTCTTAGGCCCCTTCCCAATTCTACAAAGTCCTTCTGCACTGCTCTAATCTCATGATTAGCCAAGTCATTTGTCCTTAGGTGGACAATGACATCCAGCTTAGATTCCCGTGCAGCTGTTCTCATGATCCTGAGGATGTGCTTCCTGTCTCTCCAAGCCATGACACCAGGCAGGCACCTTACTTCGGTTTTCCCTGCTCCACCCAGTTCTATCCCCCTAATAATTGAGTCCCCCTCCAGGAGCTGCTTCCTTTCCTTGTGATGTCCTCTGCTTCCTTCCTGTGGGCCTCCCTTGTGACAGTTGTCCTCAGCCTCCTTAATCTCCTCTGCAGGTGCATCCATAGGGGAGCTATGCTTCCCCAGAATGGTGTATGGATTGTGGTGTGGAACAACTGACTGGGTGTGCCTCTGTTCCACCATCCTCACCCTCCCTGAGCCCACTGTGGTCCAATCAAGACATGGTCTCAGTGAAGGATTGTTGAAGGGTCTGCTGGAGAGTGAAGGGGTCAGGGTGGGTACTGAAAAGTACTGCATCATCCACATAGAGTAGTTTTTTTCCAGTCAGGTATTGGGGAAGGAGTTGAGAAATAAATTAAATAGCAGAGGGCCCAGTATCAATCCCTAAGGATCCCTGAGGTGACTGGGATGGAGGAGGGTATGGTGTGGGTTATCCTCACTTTCTGAGATCTGCCAGATAGGTAATCAGTGAACCAGCCTATGGTATCTTGCGAGAAACCCAGCTAGGTAAGGGAGAACAGTAACAGGGAGTGATGGAAGTTGTCAAAAGCATTTAACAGGTCTACAAATACTGCCCCAGTGAGGTGCCCAGTGTCTAGTGACATGTGAATAGCATTAGTAAATTCCAATAGGGCAGTGGTGGTACTGTAATATTTGCAAAAGCCATGTTGTTCATGACAGAGTAGGTTGCATTAGGTTAGGTGGTCAGACAGCTGAGTGGTGATGATCTTTTCTAGGGCTTTGGATAGTGGTAGAAGTATTGTGATGAGGCAGTAGTTCTGTGGTGAGGTACAGTCTCCACACTTGTGGATGGGTGTGATGAGAACAGTTTTCCATTTTGTTGGGAACAGACGTAAACAGAGGGAGCGGTTCAGGAGAGTTGTGAGGGGGTAGAGCACTTCATTGATGTTAATCACAGTACCATAAGGTCCAGGGAGTCATTGCTGAACTGGGACTTGCTTAGGGCTTTTAGCAAGTAGGGTAAGGCTTCTTGTTGGGTGATAGTTCTGAAGCAAAATGGAGGTGCTTGGGTGAGGGCAGAGGAAAGGGGGAGGGGAGCAAAGAAGTTGGGGGAGCAAACTGCTAAGATCAGAGAATGAGGAATTGTGTGTGTTAGTGATGAGCTTCTGGTCAGTAGTGATACATCCATTTACGTGCATTTGTGAGGGAGAGGCAGCTACAGTTTTGCCATTAAGGTCTTTCAGGTTATCCCAGAACTTGCATCCTGAGCCCCAAGAGGAGGTGAGGGCAGTCCGGTAGTATTCAGCCTTAGTCTTGTGGATGTTCAAGGTGCATTTGTTCCGTGTTGCCTGGCATCGCTGTGTATTAGCTGTCTTGCTTGACTCCAGAGCAGTATGCCAGAGAATATGTCTGTCATGCATTTGATCCAGGAGGGATTGAAAGATCCAGAGAGTGTCAGGGCCTTTGATGACATGTTTGGTAAGAGGTGCAAAGAGGTCACAAGCTGAGTTAAAGGAATGGATGAAAAGCTCCAAGGCTGAGTCTATATCCAGAGCAACAGCTATAGGAGACCAATCCCAGTTGGTTAGGTGTTGTCTGAGGTGTCTCAGTTTACCAGGTTTGAGACGGCACTTGAGAACAATATTTGGGGGCAGATTTTTTTGCTATGTAGATCCAGTGACATAGCACAGGCTAGTGATCACTCAGGGCGTTAGGTAATACATTAAATTTATGAATTTGTTGGGGCGGTTGGTAAGTACTAGATCAAGAAGGACTAAGATGCCAGTTCTAGAACTGCAGTGGGTGGCAGCGATCATGATCTGTGTAAGATGAATGGCAGCAACGGCATCTGTTAGGGGGGTGGTAGTGACAGAGGACCAATTTATACTGAAATCACCCAGGGCAATGATCTCAGCCTTGTATGGTAGGTGGGAGAGGTGGACAAGGACAGACTGGAAGGCAGGTCTTTGGTTCAGGGGTAGAATGTATACCGAGGTGATGAATAAAGGTGCCCTCGCAGAGGTAGTGATTACTTTCATTGAGAGGGCTTGGGCCCTATTCTCCAGTATTCACAAAACAAGAGGAGGGGGAGGTACCTAAACCAAATAATAGAAGCAGCAGTCCACTCACAGAAGAAAGGGTCCTGAAAGAATTCCTGAGACTGAAGATGAACAAAGCAATGGGGCCTGATGAGATTCACCCCAGAATTCTAAAAGAACTAAGGGTTAAACTACTGGCACCACTGACTACCCTTTTTAACAAATCATGGGAGGAGGGTGAGGTACTTCACTGCTATGCAGTCAATACTCAACTGTACATGTCCTTTGTGCCCGGCCAAGATGCTGCCGTTTCGGTCTTTAACAACTGTCTCTCTGAAATCCAGGATTGAATGAATGTGAGTTGGCTGTGGTTGAATCCAGAGAAAACCGAGGTGTTGGTTGTGGACCCAGGTCACTGGGAGGCGGGTTTGTTAGTGGGATCACCTTCAGGTTTATGGCTTGGGGGTGTTCAGCTAACTACCTCAGACCAGGTGTAGAACCTGGGCATTGTGTTTGATGACTGTTTGACACTTAAATCTCAGGTGTCAGCAGTTGTCAAAGCCTCTTTTTATCTTCTGAGGAACATCGCCCAGGTGAAGCACCTGGTTTCTCCCAATGATCTTCCTACTTTGGTTCATGCCTTTGTTACCTTCTGCCTTGACTACTGCAACGCCCTTTACCTTGGGCTACTGGGTGTTGATATTCGCCACTTGCAGCTAGTGCAGAATGCGGCAGCCAGGCTACTGACTGGTTCTTCTAGGGCAAGTCATATAATGCCTGTGCTCCGCAGACTGCACTGGCTGCCAATATGCTGGTGAATTACCTTCAAGGTCGGTTTGCTGACTTATAAGGCCTTACACGATCAGGGACCTGGTTACCTGAAAGTTCTCCTTTGTCCCTACTGTTCCTCCAGCTCTCTCTCCGATCCACTGACGAAGGATTGCTGGAGATTCCCAGGGTTCGTTTAAAGACATCTGGGGCCGGAGTTTTTAGTTTTATGGCCCCAACCCTGTGGAATTCTCTACCTCATCAGGTGCAGGATTGCTCGACAGTCCAAAGCTTTAAGGGGGCATTAAAAACATTTCTTTTTAGCCTTGCATATAATGATGTTTAATGTTGCTGCATTGGATTCATTTTATTTACTGTTTTAATTATTTATTGAATTATTTTATTATGTTATGTACAGGTGCCTTGGTTTCGGAGAGGTGCCTTTTACAAATAAGGTTTGATTTGATTTGATTTGATTAGAGGAAGGCAGATGTGATTCCCCTTCACAAAGTGGGAACAAAGAAGAGGCTGGAAACTACAGACCTGTTTTCTACAGATCTGCAACAGAGTAGATGATCCAGATGGTGTAGGCAGAATGAGAAGAGATCTGGATAAACTAGCAAAATGGTCAGAAGAGTGGCAACTAGAGTTTAATGCAAAGAAGTGCAATATCATGCATATAGGGAAGAGAAACCCTGAAGCCACTTATACGCTGGGAGGGGAGTTGCTGGCAGTCACAAGGGAAGAAAGAGACTTGGGCATCATCATCACTGATGACCTGAAATCATCCAAGCAGACCACTAAAGTAGTAGGTAAGGCTAGGGGGATGTTAGGGTGTATTAGTAGGGGTATCAAAAGTTGGAAGAGGGAGGTAATAATCCCTCTTTACAAGACACTAGTTAGGCCCCATCTGGAGTACTGCGTGCAGTACTGGTGTGCACCTTCACAAGAACATTAACCAAACTGAGGCAGTCCAGAGAAGGCAACCAAAATGGTGCAGGGACTGCATCAGAAAACATATGAGGACAGATTAACGGAGCTCAATATGTACACCCTAGAGCAAAGGAGGGAGAGAGGTGATATGATCGAAACATTCAAACACCTTAATGGCATTAACAAGGTGAAAGAGTCTAACGTGTTTCAATATAAGAAAAATAGCAGAACAAGAGGACACAGCCTGAGATTAGAGTGAGGCCGATTAAGGGGTAATGTGAGGAAGTTCTTTTTCACAGAAAGAGTGGTGGATGCATGGAACGGCCTACCTCAGGAAGTGGTGGACATGAATACAGTGCAGGGCTTCAAACAGGCATGGGATAGGCATAAGGGAGCAATATAGATGAGTATTAATAGATAGGCCATTGACAGAGCAAAGGCAGATGGCACATTTATAAGATAGAAAAAGAAATGGGCAGACTGGATGTGCCTTGCGGTCCTTATCTGCTGTCAACTTCTATGTTTCTATGCTTCTATGTAGTTTGACCTCAGTGGTAGGGAAAATGATGGAATGATGTTTGAAGGAAAGAATTTTTGAGTACCTAGAGGCCCTTGGGGCACAGGACCCAAGGCAGCATAGACTCACAGCAGGAAGGTCATGTCAGACAAATCTAACAGATTTCTTTGACTAAGTGACCAAAGTAGTAGACCAGAGAGGAGCTATGGATGTCGTCTACCTAGACTTTAGCAAGGCATTTGACACAGTCTCACTCAAAAGATTAATAAATAAGTTAGCCAGCCAGGGAGTGGGTCCCAGGGTGGTAACCTGGGTAAAAAATTGGTTGGACAACAAGACGCAGAGGCTAATAGTAAATGGAGTTCACAACAAAGAAAGGGGGGTTGCTAGCAGTGTACCACAGGGGTCAGTACAGGGACTGGTCCTCTTTAATGTCTTCATAGGTGACATTGCGGCAGGACTGTAAGGAAAAGTATGTTTCTTTGCAGATGACGCAAAGATCCACAATAGGTTTGATATACAAGCGGGGGTGGAAAGGATGAGAACAGACTTGGCAAGGTTGGAGGAATGGTCAAAAGTATGGCAGCTTAGAGTCAAAGCAAAGAAGTGAAAAATAATGCACCTGAGAAATAAAAACCTAAGGGAAGAGCACACAATGTGGGGAGAGAACAAAAATAGAAAGGGACCTGGGGTAATCATATCAGATGAGGAGTGGTTGGACCATGGTTGGACCACGGTGAGCTCAAGGAGGGTGAGGGTGGTGGAACAGAGGCGCATCCTTCCAATTGTGCCTCTCCATAATTCATTTGCCACTCTGGTGGAGCATGGTTCCTCTATGGAGGCACCTGCAGTGGAGACCAAGGAGGATGCTGGGAACCTCCACAGTGGAGACCCACAGGAGGGTGGCACAGGACCCCACAGGGGAAGGAAACAACTCCTGGTGGGGGACTCAGTTGTTAGGGGGGCAGAACTGGGGGAGGGAGGGAAAGGGAGGTAAGGTGCCTGCCTGGTGCCATGACTTGGAGTGACAGGAAATGAATCCTCAGGATCGTGGGAGCAACTGCAAGGGGGAGTGAGCTGGATGTCATTATCCACCTAGGGACAAATGACCTGGCTGAGAATGGGATCAGCACAGTGCAACAGGAGTTTGTGGAGTTGTGGAGGAGTCTTAGACAAGTAGCACACACAGTAACTTTCTCAGAAGTGTTACCTGTCTATGGCAAGGATGAGGGTAGGGTACTCTGCACCATGGGATTCAATAACTGGTTGAAAAACTGGTACAGAGCTCATGGATTTGGCTTCATTTTGGTCTGGGGCTCCACCTGGAGGAATGCAGGCCTATACAGGCACATTGGTCTGCAGCTATCCAGGAGGGGAACCAGGATCCTAGATGATAGGTTTAAATGCTTCATTGGCAAGCATTTAAACTAGCCAAGGGGGAGGCACTGAAAAGGAGAAGGGAAATCCTAGACCCTCCCAAAAAAATCAGGGTAATTAGTGAGGTAAACACCAAGATAGAGCAATTGATAGGGAAAAGGGCAGGGGTAAATTAAGAAAAAGACAAAGGCAGTAAGGACAGGAAAGGGGCCAAAAGAAATAAAGCCATAAAAAAATGGAGGGTAATGAGTACCAATGCCCATAGTCTAGGTGGAATGCTCCCCGAACTGGTGGCCTTGATGGAAGAGGGATGCCTGCAAATTGTGGCAGTCACAGAAACATGGTACACAGAGAACCATGACTGGGATGTCAACATACCAGGGAACACAATCTACAAGAGGGACAGGGAAGGAAGAAGAAAAGAAGGAGGAGTAACTCTCTATGTAAGGGAAGGGATCAAAGCAACAGAACTAAAGGGTAAACAGGGAGGAGAGGAGGCACTGTGGGTCACCCTGGAGACTGGAAATGGCACCGCAATCTGCACAGAGGTTGTATACAGACCCCCGTCTCAGGGGGAGGAAATGGACAAGGAAATGATAGAAAGCATCCTTGCGATGGCAGAGAAAGGGCAGATATTGCTGATGGGGGACCTGAATATGCTAGATGTTAACTAGAGCATCTTTGCTACAGCCACATTAAAGAGCAGGGCCATTCGCGATGCCCTACAGGGGGCATGCCTCATACAGCTAGTTTTGGAATCCATTCAGGAGGGAGCAGTCCAAGACCTCATACTCTCAAATGGGAATGGACAGGGGATCTCTGATCATGAAGTGGGTAGCCACCTGGGAACAAGTGACCACCAAACAGTGTGGTTCATGATAAACTTAGCTGTAGAGTCAAGCCATACAAAAGTGAAGGTACTCGACTTCAGGAGGGCTGATTTTGTCAAAATGGGAGAGTGCCTTAGAAAAGCACTAGCAAACAGGCAAGAAGCTGCAGTGGAACAACAATGGGAAAACATCAAAACCGCCATCACAGAGGCAACAAGCCTTTGTGTGAAGCAAATCAACAAAGCAAAATGAAGGAAAAACCACTATGGTTCTCAAAAGAAGTGGCGGGGAAGGTCAGGGAGAAAAAGATAGCACTTAGGAAGTATAAGGAAACACAGAAGGAGCAGGACAGAGAACTGTACCAGTTAAAGCAGAAGGAAGCAGGGAAGGCAGTCAGAAAAGCAAAGGCACAAACTGAGGAAAAGATAGCCAACTCGGTTAAGAAGGGGAATAAAACCTTTTATAGGTACATTAGGGAGCAAAGAAAGACTATGGCAGAGATAAAGAAGCTGAATAAAGAGGAAGGTGGTTAGGCAGAGAGTGACAGTGAAAAAGCAGGGATACTGAACAAATACTTCTGCTCAGTATTCACAATGGAAGAGCAGGAGGAGAAACCTACTGTAATCCAGTCAATAGAAGCACTCTGAATAGGGGGATATTAGTCCTTTCACAGAAGAAAGGGTTCTGAAAGAACTCTTACAACTGAAGGTGGATGAAGCAATGCACCTGATGGGATTCACACCAGAATTCTAAAAGAACTAAGCGAAGAACTAGTAACACCACTGACTACCATTTTTAATAAATCATTGGAGGATGACGTGGTACCTAAGGACTGGAGGAGGGTGGGTGTGATTCTCCTTCACAAAAGTGGGACCAAGACAGAGGCAGAAAACTACAAACCTGTCAGTTTGTCCCCAGTGGTAGGGAAAATGATGGAATCACTTCTGAAGGAAAGAATTGTTGAGTACCTAGAGGCCAGGGGGCACAGGACTCAAGGCAGCATGGATTCACAGCAGGAAGGTCATGTCAGGCAAATCGAATGATTTCTTTGACTGGGTGACCAAAGTAGTAGACCAGGGAGGGACTGTGGAAATGGCCCACCTACACTTTAGTAAGGCATTTGACACAGTCCCAAACAAATGATTAATAAACAAATTAGCTAACCTGGGAGTGGATCCCAGGGTGGTAGCTTGGGAAAACACTGGCTGGACAACAAGACACAGTGGGTAAAAGTAAATGGAGCCCACAGCGAAGAAAGGGGCAGTTACTAGTGTGGTACCACAGAGTTCAGTACTGGAGCCGGTCCTTTTTAATGTCTTTATAAGTGACATTGCAGAGGGACTGGAAGGGAAAGTATGTCTCTTTGTAGATGACACAAAGATCTGCAACAGGGTTGATATGCAAGGTGGGGTGGAAAAGATGAAAAGGGACTTGGCAAGGTTGGAGGAATGGTCAAATGTAAGGCAGTTTAGATTTAATGCAAAGAAGTGCAAAGTAATGCATCTGGGAAACAAAAACCCAGGGGAAGAGTACACAATGGGGAGTGAGATACTGACAACAACAAAAATGGAAAAGGACCTAGGGGTAAGACCACATCTGGAGTACTGCGTACAGTTCTGGAGACCCCATCTCCACAAAGACGTAGACAGGGTTTAGGCTGTCCAGAGGAAGGCAACCAAAATGGTGCAGCATCTGTACCAGAAGACATATGAAGAAAGATTAAAGGAGCTTAGGATGTGTTGCCTAGAGGAAAGGAGGGAGAAGGGGACATGACAGAAACTTTCAAATACCTCAAGGGAATCAACAAAGTCCAAGAGGGTAGCATCTTTTAGAAAAAGAAATGTGCAAGAACAAGGGGCACAATTTGAAGATAGAGGGGGGATGGCTCAGAGGTCATGTGAGGAAGTATTTCTTCACAGAGGGGGTTGTAGATGCATGAAACGGCCTTCCTGAGGACATAGTATAGTCAAAAACAGTGGGATAATTCAAGAATGCATACTAGGATCTGCAGCTTATCCATTAGGTAGGGAAATGGGCAGACTAGGTGGGCCAAGTGGTCCTTATCTGCCATCAAATTCTATGTTTCTATGTTTCTAAAGGTAGGCCAGTAATGTAAGAAGGCAGTAAGGGCTAGAGGGATACTGGAAAGCATTCACTAAAAATACCACCATCAGCTTAATCTGGTTTAAGGTCAGTTGGCTTTCACCTGTATCCCCCTCCCCAGGTCATGCCTGAAAATAGGTAGAATCTGTCTAGCGCACTTACCCAGTCAACAAAAGCTAAATAAACAAATAGGGAGTGGCATCACCAGCAGAAAACAGGAAGTTGTTATCCCTCTGTACAGACAGTTGGTAAAACCACATCTGGAGTACTGCATGCAGTTCTGGAGACCCCATCTCCACAAGGACATAGACAAGATGGTTGCAGTCCAGATGAAGGCAACTAAAATGGTTCAGTATCTGCACCTGAAGCCATATGAAAAGAGACTAAAAGAACTTAATATGTATGCCCTCAAGGAAAGGAGGTCGATGGAGGGCATGATAGACACTATCAAGTACCTCAGGAGAATCAACAAAGTCCAAGACGGTAGCATCTTTCTGAAAAAGAGATGTGCAAGAACAAGGGGGCACAATTTGAAGATAGATGGGGGATGACTTGGGCAATCTGAGGAAGTGTTTTTTCATGGAGAGGGTCGTGGATGCATGAAATGGCCTTCCTGAGGAGATCGTGGGGTCAAAAACAGTGGGGGAATTCAAGAATGCATGGGACAGACATAAGGCAATTCTAGTGGGAGGTAGGAGAAAGTAGGCTGTTGGTAAAATTAGGATCTGCAGCTTATCCAGTTGAGGCTGTGTGTGTGGAGCTGTATCACTGGAACTGTTTTTTGGCCTATCAGGACCTTGGGCCATGGACCTATCAGAAATATGGTAGGATCTTTCAGCCTACCAGGAAGGAGACATGCAGCCTGGCTTTAAAAAGTCATGCCAGGCTGAGAGCATCAGCTGGTGGCTGGCCACATCAGTGGTCAATTGAAGGGAAGAAGGGACTGCTTTCTTCACCATAGTTGGCGGCGAGCTGGAAGACTGGCCACATCGGTGGTCGGGCAGTGAGAGGAAGAGCCTGATCTGGCCACAGTCTGTGGCTGAGGGTCTGGAGGTGCTGAGGAGGTCAAAGCGCTGGGGGTAAAGAAGTGAGTGGAGCTGTATCTCTTGGGCTATTTTTCTTTCCACCCACCCTCCCCGACCCTGGCCTCTTTTAAATGCCAGAGTAACAAGGAGCAAGAGGATTTGAGGAGGAGTTGGCAGAAGGAGAGGGAAGTAGCCAACGGACTTGGAGATCAGCTGGAGGAACAGGGATCTGCAGGTTGGAAGATATCAAGGACTGCTTGACACTTCTCATAGTTTCATAGTTTCATAGTGTGTAAACGAGTTCAGGAGGCTTGAAGGCCTTTTGTGAACTCGCAACCTTATTACTGGTGGAAATCAAATTTCTTGCTTCCCATGTGCAGATCCAGTCTCTTCTTAAAAATAGTCATTGTTTCACTTTTGACAGCACCTGTAGGTAAAGAATTCCAGTGTGATATAACTTTTTAGGTGTACCAGTGACTGTGTTTTGTAGTCTTATAATTTTCCCCTTTTAACTTTAGGTGATGTGATCTAGTCTGGGGTACCACAGGGTTCAGTACTGAGGCCGTTCCTTTTTAATGTTTTTATAAGTAACATTGCAGAGGGACTGGAAGAGAAAGTATGTCTCTTTGCAGATGACACAAAGATCTGCAACAGGGTTGATATGCAAGGTGGGGTGAAAAGGATGAAAAGGGACTTGGCAAGGTTGGAGGAATGGTCAAATGTATGGCAGTTTAGATTCAACTCAAAGAAGTGCAAAGTAATGTACCTGGGGAACAAAAACCCAGAGGGAGAGTACACAGTGGGGGGGGTGAGATACAGACAACAACAAAAAGGAAAGGGACCTTGGGGTAGTCATATCAGATGACCTAAAGGTGGGCCAGCAATGTGAGAAGGCAGTAAGGAGGGCTGAGGGGATACTGGGATGCATAAGGAGAGGCATCACCAATAGAAAACAGGAAGTAGTTGGCTCTCTGTACAGACAGTTGATAAGACCTCATCTGGAGTACTGTGTACAGTTCTGGAGACCCCATCTCTGTAAAGACATAGACAGGGTGGAGGCTGTCCAGAGGAGGCCAACCAAAATTTGCAGGGTCAGCACCAGAAGACATATGAAGAAAGACTAAAGGAACTGAAGATGTATAGCCTCAAGGAAAGGAGAGAGGAGGAGGAACATGATAGAAACTTTCAAATACCTCAAGGGAATCAACAAAGATTAACTCCAAGAGGGTAGCATCTTTCAGAAAAAGAGATGTGCAAGAACAAGGGGGCACAATGTTAAGATAGAGGGAGGATGGTTCAAAAGTAACGTGAGGAAGTATTTCTTCACATAAAGGGTTGTAGATGTATGGAATGGCCTTCCTGAGGAGGTCATAAAGTCAAAAACAGTGGGTGAATTCAAGAATGCATGGGACAGACATAAGGGAATTCTAGTGGGGGGTAGGAGGAAGTAGGCTGTTGGTTAACTAGAATCTGCAGCTTATCCATTAGGTAGGGAAATGGGCAGACTAGGTGGGCCAAGCGGTTCTTATCTACTGTCAAAGTCTATGTTTCTATAGTCGTGTTAATTGTGCTATTTTTACCTAAGCCAATAGTTTCCAAAGTAACATCATTTTGTAGGGCAGCATAGGTTGGGCAAAGGTCCCTCTTAATCTTCTGTACTGCATGGAGTATAGACCCAAGGCCCTAATCCTATCTGCATAATCTTTATTCTTAAATTTCAAGATTTTTTTTTGTTGCCTTCCTCTGTACACCTTCTATTAGTTTCTTTTCTCTGATAAAATTATAGGTACATAACGGAGAACAGTACTCCAAATGTGGCCTCACCAAGCTAGTGTAAAGTGGGATGAGCACTTCTGGTTGTCTGCTTTTTATATTTTTTTTAAATGCAGGCTAATATTTGCTGACTTTTTTCACTATGTTGCTGGTGTGTGTATCAAAAGTTAATTTCTGTGTTATGAATACCCCCAAATCCCTTTCATTTTCCGTTGCTTGCAATACAGTATTGCCAAATGTGTAATCATACCTTAGGTTATTCTTCCAAAAGTGCATAATCTTGCATTTGGCTATATTAAAGTACATTTTATTGTTCTTTGCCCAATTTTCAAGGTGGTTTAGGGTGTTCTAAAATTGCTGCGCACTTTCTTGACCTGTTGTAATACCTCCCAAAGGGTATAGGGCCCAAAACGGAATTCTGAGGCACGCCACTAGTTACAGATGTACACTGTGATTTATACCCCCTAATTGCTATTGTTTCCTGTTTGTCAGCCAGGAATTTACCCACAGGATTATGTCTGGATGAAATTTTAGGCTAATCGTATGTTCTGTTAGGACCCTATGTGATACCGTATCAAATGCCTTTGAATAATCCAGAAATGATACATCCACAAATAATCCATTGTCTAATGCAGAGCTGACAGGTTCAAGAAACCGGAGCAAATTTGTAAAACATGATCTTCCTAGGACAAATTCATGTTGTGCTACATTCATTTGTCCCTCAATTTGTAGGTGTGAAATAATGCATTGTTTTAACATTTTTTCCAACAGTTTTACCAGAACAGATGTCAAACTTATCGGACGATAGTTTTTAACATCATGTTTGTTGCCTTATTTATGTATAGGGGTAATGGTGGCCTCATTCCATTCCTGTAGAGTTTTACCCTCAGTCAGTGATGCATTGAATAATAATGTCAGGGAACCTATTAATTGTGAATCCTGGGCCTTTCTAAGCAAAATCAAGCCATACTCAGCATGCCAGAAACAAATCCTAATAGCTCAAGAACCATAAGTGCTAGACACAAAGTATGAGTGGCAAAGTTGTTCAGCACAAAAATTACCTTTCCAGTGGTGATATGCAATAATAATATGTTACTTTGTTTTGTTTCTATGCTGGTCGAGACAGCATAAAAAAAATTTTTTTCACTAAAAAGCACAACATAAACCATACACACCATACCTTAAACAAAAGCGAATAACTCCTAAAGTATACATGATATACAGTACACAAAATGTCAGTGGCAAACTTGTTCAGCACAAAATTACCTTTGCAACAGTGCTACCCAATCAAATAAATATTATATCCTATTATATACTAAAATATATAAGTGACACCTCCAGATGTTGCAAGGGCACACAGGAAGTCAGTAGTTGACTTTTGTTGGCATCCTTAGGACACACCAGTGTATTTATCTGATGACTACAGGCATTTGCTAGGAGACAAGGGCCCAGATAGTCAAACTGCATCCAAAAAGTGCACAATAGCAGGAGCAAGCACAAGTCCATTGCGCCCATGTGCAAGAGGTGCAATATTCAAAAACTGAGCCGGCCAACCTGCGCCTACAGCCGACGACTGAATATCGCACCACCTGAGCCATAGCACAACTAGGGAGGGGAAGCTGAGCAGATCTGATGCACCATAGCGCAACAAAGGATGTTCAGCTGAGCAGTCCTGAGGCGCCATAGTGCAACCAGGGATGCCCCTCAGTAGCAGGGCGGCAATGCAACTGCACAACCAGGGAGGTGGGGGCCTACCACCCATGCCACAGATGGGCAGAGGAACACACAGCAGAACAGACATTATCCCCCCACACCCCATGCACTGCACAACTGGGGGAGGGCTGGAATAACTACTGGCCCATGGAGACAAGCAACCAACCTACAGCCAGGCCATGGTGCCCCATCATACCACCTGGCAAGCTGTGGCTGGCACACAAGGAGGGCTGACCATCCCGTGCCACACCATCCCCCCAATGCAGAGCACACCCTGCACCGTGACCCACAGACACCCTTCCCAGTAGCAGCGTCCACCACTCCAGGAAACCCCATGCATGCCACCACCTCCACTGTGAGAATACAACCCTGTGCACCACAGAACCATGCAAGGCAGCCCCACCATGAGCACCCATCAGTGGGTGGCAGCACACAGCGATGCAATGACGGCATACACAGTGCCACCACGCATAGCCCCCCCGAGGTACAGCTGAGAGACTGACCATGCGTCAGCACACAAGGTACACCACATGGGACAGGGCATGCTCCGGACACCACCACCAGTGGTACAGCACCCTGCACACTCTCCCAAGGACACACCCCAACCCAGCACTGGCTACAACAGCCAGCGCAGACACCCACAGTGGTGCATCTAAGCATGCACCACACTGGATGCCACACAGTGCATGGACAGACACCCACTCATACCCAAGGGCACAACAACACAGGGACGCAGTAGTGGGGCAACCAAGCCCCCAGCGTAGGCCCATGTAAACCGTGTACACAAAACCTGCAGTCCTCCATGGCACAGGAGTGCCAGCCACCCTGCGCAGGCACTGTGGACCTGTACACCACCATCATTTGCCCAGAGCCCAAGTCACAGACAGTGGTGCACATCCCCTGCAACACACACAAGCCACAGCATGGAGGTGGGACAACAACTGTGGAGGCCACAGTGTCACCCGAGGCAGACATGCACTACACCAGTGACAGGAGGCAACCCAGCATTGTGACCGGTACAGTGGCTGCCCTGCATGGACAGCCACCACTGACATGCCAGCAGACCATGCAGGTCATAGACATGCAAGGGTGTCAGCTGCACAGGCCACGAATGGGCTGACAGGGGCACCATGGACACAGAGCATGCACCATGGACCACTGCACACAGTCATCCAGTGCACAGGGCACAACACACACACCACAGACACTGACTGATAACTACCCCCACACCATAGTCACCTCCCCACGGACACACACACATACCCATGACTGCACCACCCCTGACGCCATGCACACCACTGCAGCTGAGCACCTATAGCCCGCTGCAAATAGAGACCACCACAGTATTCATATCAAAAGATCTGTATTCAAAAACAATATCAAAACAAACTATTTACAATACTATGGACAAAGTTGGGGGGGAGGGCCGCAAACAAGGTGGGGGTGGGTAAGGGGCAGGGGTGAACAAATGGGGCAGGAAAGGAGGGGTGTGAGGGTGGGTCCAGGGAGGTAGGGGATATCAGGGGCAGAGGGATGGTTAACGGAAGCCCTGCTCCCCGCTCTGGCTGCTCCACCTCCAGTGCCTCCTCCGGACCCCAAGCTGGTTGATCCGTTGCAGGATCTCCAAAGAAGCCCTTGCCACATTCAGGATCTCTCTTAATGCCTCCCGAATCTCCAGCAGCTGGTGGACACCTAGGATAAGGGAGCACAGTAAATAGGTGTGAATGCACAGCCCCATATAGCCCACCCACTGTGCATGGTATATGGCTGTGGGACATGCCTCTGTGATGGTGTGTGACCACCCACAGTGATCACATCCACAAGACCTGCCCACCCAGACACATACAGCCATGTGGAATGCTGCACACACCCACCAGCCAAGTCATGCACAGCACCACCATGGTCATTTAGTGACATGGCTACGTGGTGCGAAGGCAGTGGCACAACCATGTACCTGGTGCATGCATGGACCACCATTGACGCACTCCCAGACATGCAGTGCCACTGGACAGTGCTGACTGTAACAAGTTGCGTTCATGGCAGTGGTGTCAATGGATGGTGGCCCTGCCCCACTGCCCACACTGTTACACAGCATGTAATAGTAATCATGGAGGTATGGCACTCACCATCATCGGGCGGGTCTCTTGGGCGCTGTGGACCATCGCCACTCCTAGCATCCCTGTCCTCCTGGTGGCGCCTCATCTTCCGGGCTAGATGCCTCTCCACTGGCCCTGTGGTGCAAACATGGAGAGAGGAACATCAGTACAATCCTGTAGCAAAGTCCCCCTGCCCCCAGGTGTGTGCACTCCCACCCAGCCAAACCCATCCACCCCACACCCTGATAACACCACCACAGCCAACATCGGATGGTCCCTCCCCCATGTTCCGGACACATACAACCGTGATACCTATATGGAAGATAAAAGTGTGTGGACGTAACACCTACCTGGCCATGGCACCGTGCCCCTCCTGGCACGTGACTGCAGGCGGGCAAGCAGGTCTGGTTCCCTCCTCTGCAGGTTGCCATACCTGTGTCGGCACTGCTACGCTGTCCCCCCCCCTTCCTGTGGCCTCCTCCAGTGCATTGGCCACATCCTCCCACACCTGGCTCCTGGACCTGTCCAGGGGTGCCTCCCCAAACAGTGGTCCATTGAGTTTCTCTACTATAGCTACTAGGTTGGCCAGTTCTACTTGGCTCCACTGTGCAGCCCTCCTCCGTGCCATTCTACTAGCTCAGTCAGCTCAAAATGGCACTCTGCAGCATGGCTCCAGCACATACAGATGCTGCGCGGTACAGCGCTGCTATTCCCTATCGAGCTGTCATCGAACAGCACGATAGTGATGCACCCATACTTGATGCATGGCGCCTAGGGGGCAAAGGTCAGGCACAGGGTCAAGGGGCTCTGGCGCATGGACAGGCACAGTGACATTGGAACCCAATGCATGTAGTGCGATTGGATGCCTGTGTGCTACCTCCAGTAGCGGCCTACCGCGCTGTTGCCCCATTGCGCCTATGATGGCCCAGTGCCACAGCGCCATATAGGCGAACATCGCTGTAGCGCCACTGGAACAATGGTGGCTGTGCCCTGCATTGCTTCCCGTGCACAGCATGTCAGCAGCACAGCAGACGCCTGCGTCAGCAACCCAGGCATGCGCAGGGAGGTGTGCACTGCACATGTCACAGAACTGCGCCCTTCTATCAGCATGTTCAACATAATTGCGCAAAGCGCAACAGCGCAATATTCAGTCGTCATATGCAAAACAGCTAATCAGCCATTCAGTGGTGCAGCACTGCAATTTGCATCCACTTAAAGTTGCACCTCGCCTCATTTGCATGGGTTGCACTATAAAAGTGCGACATTGGGCTGCACTGGCCATAATAGGTTACTGTAGTCTATTGGTGAGTTGCATGCTGTTTGGGAGTGTGGACTGTGGATTTTGGGACATGCATGGGACTGCACAGTCACAGGTAACAACTGTCATTCTTTCAGGCTAAATAATGACCGAGCGAGTTGTGGGAGAGGAGGAACACAGTGGTGGGAGGAGGAGGAGGCCTAATTTCACCAAGGCCAAGACCGATGCCCTGTTTGAGGCCTACCTGGATCAGGAACTGCTTCTCAGTGGACGGCAGAGAACACCTCAGACCCGTGCTGCTGCATGGGAGGAGGTGGCATGTGCAGTGAACCTGCATGGCAGCCACCAGCGCTCCATGCAGGAGTGCAAGAAGAAGATGAGCACAGACAGGAGGAGGATAAAGGAGAAGGAGGCTGCCATCAGGGCAGCACGAGCTGTGACAGGTGGGGGACAGCTGGAGGTGGTTCACCTGACCCCACAGGAGGAGAGGGTTGCTGGAAGCGTGCAGCATTGTGCCATTGAGGGTGTTCCAGGTGGTGGCTGCCAGACGGGTGGTAGCCCGTCACTGCATGGTAGGCCATGGTCTGTCTATGGGGGGGCAGGGTAGGTCACATGCAGTAACGCGACTTTGTTTTCCCTTACAGATCCTGAGCATCTGCATGGGTCAGCGGTGGTGGACCTGTCCACTGAGGACAGTCAGATGGAGATGGAGGAGGGCCCATCCACCTCCACAGGTATATGTGGCTCAGTGCAACAGTGGGCCCGCCTGACTGTCTACACTAATGTTGTTGGAACAGGTGCAGAGGAGGCCCTGCCCATGTCCCAGCATGCCGGCATCCACGGATGCCAGCATGCTATGACTCGGGCTAGTGTCAGGTCCATCACCGATGATGATGTTGCTAATGGCATGGGCAGTGACACGTGTATGCCATGGGATGGCCACACAGCAAGTTACATTGCGGCCATGGCTGTGGGTGGTGCTGCCATGGAGGCCTGTGTGTCATCACAGTCCCAGCCTGTGCCTGTCAGCACCAGTGGGGCAGCACTGGTGTGTGTACAGGACAGTGGTACTGTTGTGGCCACTGCGGTGGCACCAGTGAGCCCTGGGGAGTGGCAGCTAGAGGGGTAGCATCAACAGTTGGCCAATGGGCTTGGGGGTACAGGGTCAAGGGGCAGCATCTGTGCACCACCTGTGGACATGTCCAGACCTGGTCCTGGTACACAGCACCCACCCTCAAGGGGTGCTGAACATCAGGGCCACGCACACCCTGAGGGACAGGATGCTGAGGAGGCAGATGACCTCTTGGATGAGCACACTCACCTACTGCAAGCATCAGTCCAGCAGATGTGGCTTGCGACGTCGGTGGATGCACTGCATGCAGCTCTGGAGCTGGCAGAGGAGCGTCGCAGCAGAGACACCGCTCTGATTCTGGCAGGGATGGACCGGTTGTGGGAGGATGTGACCGCTGCCATTGACAGACAGACACAGGCATTCACTGCTGTCATGGCCATAATGGGCACACAGTCATGTGCCCATGTATTGCAGACACCATGCAGTGCACTGTCCAACCCCCATTCCCAGCGTCGTGCGACACCCTCCCTATCGACACCGGGTTCAGCTGTGGGCATCCCAAGCATGCCTGGTACAGGCATGTTTGGTGTGCTCCAGACCCCTGCACGAGCACGGTCACGTTCATGCAGTGGAACCCCTTGGGGACCATCGGTGCCACCCCATGAGACCAGTGGTAGGCCTGTCAATGCTGGCGGGTCTCGATGGGGCCGCCCATGTATCCATGGCAGCCGGGGCACTGTGTCGCGTGACTGACCTGTCTCCCAACGCGGCTACTGTCTGGTGCTGCCCTGTGTGCATTGTGTCTTTCAGCGGGCATTGCAAGGGTGGATACCCAGCCCTGCACGTGGACACACAGTCCATCTGCACACCCTGCCGGCTGCTGTCCGCAGTTGCGTGTGCATGATGATGGCTGCATTGTGCTGTACATCAATGTGCAATGGTGCTCAGCATCTGACACATGCACATGGACAGGCAGTGGGCGTGGTGGTCTGTGGACATGTGTGTGGCTAGGGGTGGCATTCTGGGTCGGTGTGCCTCCTACCTTTTGTGCATGTCTGGTGCATTGTGTGTGTGTGTGTGTGTGTGTGTGCGTCCGTCCACATGGCACGTTAGACCTCACCCACCCATCCCTGGTTGTGTGTGTGGTTCCATGCCCGGCCACTTCCCTTGATGGAATGCACCCCGGTGTGTGTCCATGCATGTTTGTGGGTTGTACCTTAGTCACTGTTGGTTGCACATGGTCCCATGACTTACCTGGGTTGGCTGAAGTGCTCCTCCGTGATGGTGTCCCGGTGCAGCTGTGCCAGCCGAAGCAGTCGGGGGTCCCACCACCCAAGGGGGGGCTGCCCATCACCATTGTCACCGGCAACCTCATCGTCCCCATCGCTGTCCCCCTCTTTGACCTGTACGGCTATCCCACATTCGTTGGCCATGTTGTGCAGGATGCAACAGGCCAGGAATAGCCCACAGGCCTTTGAGGGGCTGTACTGTAGGGCACCGCCGGAGGTGTCCAGGCAATGGAAATGTGCCTTCAGCATCCCGAACACCCGCTCGATGACATTACATATGGTGGCATGTGCCTCATTGTAGCGTTGCTGCTATGGGGTCATGGGCCGCCGGTAGGGTGTAAGCAGCCAGGTACGGAGTGGGTATCCACTGTCACCTATGTGTAGAGGGTGGAGATTAGTTTGGTGATCAGCATCGCCCTGACCCGGGCCATGTAGGCCACTACCCATGTCACCTCTGGCCATGCCCCCCCAGGCCCTATGATTGTCCATGTGGTTTGCATACTCACTCACTAGGTGGCCAGTGGGGATATCCCCACTCTCGAATATGTGGCACAGTGCCAACTGGTGCCAGATGAAGGCATTGTGTGCTCCCCCAGGGTGCGTGGCACAGACATTGATTATTCGCCCCCTGGCATCACACACCACCTGGTAGTTGATGCTGGCATAGCCCTTGCAATTGATGTATGCAGCCACCTCAGGGCCAGGTGGTGTGTGGATGGCCACATGGGTGCAGTCTATTGCCCCTAGCATGCCAGGCATACATGCTACCCTGTGGAACTCCTGTATGTTTGCTGTGCGCTCCACCGGTGTGCTGAGGAAATGGATGTACTCCGCAGCATGTGGCAGCAGTGCGCTGAGGAATTGGGTGAGGTGGCATGATGTGGCCAACTGGGTTATGCCTCTGGTGTCCCTAGTTGGTTTCTGGAAGGTACCCGTGGTGAGCAAGCTCATGCAAGCTGTCACTTTCGTCTCCACTGACAGGGCATGGCTCCATCATATGGGTGCCTGCATCACATCACTGCACAGCTCACAGAGCCACCTCAGAATTGCCTGATTCAGGTGGTACCAGCCAACAATCTTGGTATCACTGTACAGCTTGAAGCTGGTGCGGGCTCAGTACTGCCTGTTGGGGGAATACCGCTGACGGGCCCTTCCACGGCAACGACCCCTTGCTGCCTGCCTTCTCACCCCCCTCATTACGGCCTCCATCTGGAAGGTGGCACTTGCCATGTCCCTGGCTTGTGTTCACCCCCCCGGCAGCTGTTTCTGTATTCCCCCCGCTGTCCTGGCTGCTACTTCCCCTGCACCAGGAACACCTGCCTGTGCTGGCCTCACTGCTGTGTGGTGTACTTCCCCCTTCTGCACTGTCTCCCCACACCTTCCCCCATGCCTGTTGCTTCCAGGTGCCCTTTCCTGCCTGGCCCTGTGTGTCCCTGCTGCCCAGTTTTCCCTGCTATCTTTGGCTCTCATGTGACTTCCCTGTAGCATTCTTGTGCCTCTCCCTTGCTCCCTTTTATTTTGGCTCATTTCCACTATGGCACAACTTCTGCTTGCTCCCCTATTGCGCATGGAGTATGTTGTTAAATATCACACTGCGCCATTTATGCATGGTTCCTCCCCCTTCAGTTGCGCATGCATTCATTATCATTGCGCTGTTGCTCAGCGTGATTTGGGGGGCGCAACTGCCTCCTGCTGAATATCGCAGAATGGCGCATTTTCGGACTTGCACAGGCACAACCCTATTGCACATGGCTCAACTCTTTTGAATATCTGGGCCAATGAGTTAATAGTTTCTTTGAGGAATTGTAGGGTTATCTGATCCGGACCAGCCGAACTATTGATTTTAGTGGTCTTAAGTGCTTCAAGGACATCAAGTTTGATAGAATGGTGCAAATGAAATAGTATTTATTAGTTGTTCAAGATTAACATTTTCTTTCTCGGTATATACTCTTGTAAAGCAGTGATTAAGTTCTACAGCCATTTCTTGTTCTCCTGAGATCATACTGGTTTGTGTTTCTAATGGCCCAATATTATTATTACTTCCCTTTAATGAACCGATGTAATTCAAAAATGATTTATTCTCCTTTACATTGATAGCTAATCTTATTGCCATTAGTTGTTTTGCTTTTTTAATTGTACTTTTGTTTTTATTAGCTGCTTTCTTATAGTTAGACCAATTTTGTAATGTATGTAGGTTGCTTTTTGTATCTATTGTATAATTTTTTTTTTATATATATACTTTTCTTGACATTTTTGTTCCACCATTGTGGTGTTCTATGATTTTTACTGTATTTTATCCTATCTGGAACCCAAGATTTAATACAGAAGCTGATTTTTCTTTTATTATTTGCCACATATTCCTGAGATTTTGGTTTATCATCTCTTCTTTCCATTTCCAATTGGACAGGAACCGTGTAATTTTTTTTATAGTCTGTCCTAAAATAATCTTTTATTTTCATTTGACCTACAGGGTGAATCTTTTTATTGATATTTAAATCATTTTGTACCATGTTATGGTCAGAATTACCCAAGAGGCGAATAACATTTATTTTAATTGCTTCTTTATCCATGTTTGTCAGAAATAAATCAAGTAAGTTGTTCCCCTCTAGTGGGTTCTTTAGCTAGTTGTTCTAGATTATTTGTTATTAAACTTTCCATAAATCTATGTTCTAGTCTACTCCCTGCTGTCATATCCCAATCAATAATAGGGACGTTAAAATCCCCGATTAGGATGATATCTCCATCTACTTCAAGTTTTTCCATTTCATTTATAAAGAGACGATTTTCCTTACTGTCCAAGTTTGGTGACCTATAACCTAGGCCTATGGTTAATTTACCATTTGGGAGAGAGATAGTTACCCATAATAGTTCTGTCTCTGTATTTGTGGTTAAATCGCAGGATCATTTTCACAAAGGAGCTGTGACTGTGGGATTGACAGGGTCTCTGCAGGGGAAGATACACAAAGAACCAGACAAATTGGGACTCGTGGTAATTATGGACTAGTATTATTGAATAAATAGTCAAACTAAACTGGCAAGGGGAGGAACTACCTTGGATATACTTTACAAAGGGGAGTGGTTCATGGCCATTCGATGGGGAGGGACCTTGTGGGGGTCTTTTAAACTAGTACTTTAAGTCTTGCTTAAATGTGATTTGAAGCTGCGATACTCTGAGTTGTTGAGTGGGAGAATTGTTACCGATAAAGTTAAGTGCTGCATATTTGCGTTGAACTGCTGAATGGTAGAACTGTTACCTATATAATTAAGTGCTGCATATATATTTGCTTAAAATTGTGAGCAGAGAACAGAGAGATTGTGGGAGGGAGATATACTGGAAACAAAATTCATGTTGGGCCAGCAACACAGGATGGGGACCAGGATGAGACGGTGGCCGCACGTCACTAGGGTCGGCATCTTTCGTAGGGTGGTGAGGTGTACTGGGTGTGGGTCTGCCATGGTTCTGGACTGGGCTTGGTGGATGGGGGGGTGTACGGTTTGTAGCCTGTTGGTAGAAATTAAGGGAGGAGCTTTGGTGGTTAAGGAGGAGCTTAGGAGGGAGGGGAAGGGAGGAAAGAGGGCATCCTGGCAGGGGGGAAGGGATGGCGCCAGAGGGAGAGCAACAGGGCTGGTCTGATGGGTTCAGCAGCTGCACCCAAGATCATGAACAAGAGCAGGAAAATGAGTGGGGAATATGCAGGATGTCGAGGTTGGGGAGGTGGGGATGGGGGCTAGGAGGGGAGAAATGTGGCAGGCCAAATGGGTCCAGTAGCTGCCCCCGAAATCAGAGTCACTTGCAAAATAAATGGCGGAGGGGATGGAGTGCAAGGGGCAAAAGAAGGCCCCGGTGGGGGAAGGAGTAATTTGCAAAAAGGGGCATAGTTGCTGGCAGATGGTTTGGGAAGAGGACCGGGGGAGGCATGTACAGGAGCAAGTTGGGGGTGTACCATGAGAGGGAAGAAAGGAAATAGGCATAGAGCTTAAAAATAGATTTGCACCTCTGCTATTCAGAAATGATGGGGAGGAAGAGGATGAAACAGGTCTGGAGGTGGATAAGGGGGAGAAAGGAGGGCTGGTTATGTGGGATGTCCAGAAAAGCACAGAGACCAGGGATGAAGGGGCAGCAGGACATCCTCCATGGATAGGGGAATATAGGGAGTTGGCAAAGGGGCTCCAGCAGGGGCTGAGTGTGGAGGGTGAGGGACACCTCAGATCAGACCAGACCAGATGGGGGCCTCGGGGATTGGAGAAAGCAAGGAGGAGAGCCCTAAGGAGGAGAAGTCACCCCCCCGGTTGAGGCCGGGCAGACCTCATGGTGGAATAAGGACATGGAAAAAGCCACAACTCAGGAGGTGTCGACGTGGGTCCAGGTCAAGGTGCTTGGCACTGACAGGGGGCAAGGAAAGCTAGAAAATGAAGGGGATGCTGGAGACACAGGGTCTAATGCAGGGGGTTCAGGAAGCCTCCCCTGGGGGGGTGAATTTGTGAGGACTGAAAAGAATGAGTCATGTGGTAGAAAGGAGGCCCCAGGGACTGTGAAAGCACATTGCAAGGGGGGGAGGAGATGCAGAGGAGCAGTCTGGGAGTGGCTCTGATGTAAGCAAGGTAGAGGATAAGGTCATGATCATTGGGAACTCCATGGTTAGGGGCATCAGCTGGGGAGGGAAGGGCAGTAGGGGTAGCAAGGGTTGGGTCAGTTGCTTGCCAGGAATGACAGCTGTGGAGGTCATTCACTACATCCCTTCCTGGGGAAAGCAGCAGGATATGAGAACCCACCTGGTGTTCCAGTTGGGAACAAATGACCTTGCTGGATAAAGTCTGATGGAAGTACAAGCGAGATTTGAGGCCCTGTCGCGTTTCTGTAATAACCTGTACTTTCGTTCAGTGGTGTTCATAGAGGTGCTTCCAGTCCCAAGAGCTAGCATGGACAGTAAGCAGAGGATAGTGGAGTTTAACAGTTGGCTTTCTAAATAGTGTGCTCAGAAGGGTTATGGGTTGGTGGGTCATTGGGAGACAATCTGGCAAAATGACAGCCTCTTTGCCCCAGATAGGAAACACCTAAATAGAGAAGGTAAGGAGGTGCTTAAGTGGAAAATGGAGGAGTTTTTTAGTACACACTTTAATTTAAACTTAACCGGGGGGGGGCTGCTTGTAGCACCAAACAGGGCATGAGACAAGGGGGGACAGTTGCCCCCCCCCACAGAAAACAAACCAGCTGGTTGGGGCTGGAAATGATATCACACATAACGCTAGGATCATCAAGCCAGGGGTGGGGGTTAGGGAAACCGTATACCGGAAGGCCATGTGCACAAATGCCAGGAGCCTGGGTAACAAGGTCCCAGACCCAGCAGCAGTCATGGAAGAGGAGGATTTAGACTTAGTGCGAATTACAGAGTCTTGGTTTCACGGCAGACAGGACTGGGACATGAACATTCTTGGGTATGCTCTATAAAGGAAAGACAGGCTTGACAGGAGAGGGGCCGATGTGGCACTATACATGAGGGAGGGGATCCCAGCATTGGAAATGCAGGGCAGGTGAGGGACACAGAGGTACTATAGGTCTCACTGACCACAGAGAAGGGTGAGGTGGTGCACACTGGAGTGGTATATGGGCTACCAGGGCAACCAGAAGGGGTGGACAACCAGATGGTCAAGGAGATGCTTAGGATGGTGGCTAAGGGTGAGATGCTGCTGATGGGAGATCTCAACCTGCCAGATGTGGAATGGGAATCAATGACTGCAGCCTCATCCAGAAGCAGAGCGATTATAGACTCTCTCCTTATTGCCCATCAGGCAGCTGGTCAAAGAGCCAACCAGGGAAGGTGTGGCGTTAGATCTGGTGCTTACTAATGGAGACAGGACTGGGGACGTATTGGTGGAGGATAACCTATGTACTAGTGACCACGGCACTGTGTGGTTCACAGTATGCACATCAGCCCCCCACTACTGGACCAAGGTGAAGGTTTTTGATTTCAGACATGTACATTTTAACAAGATAAGGGATTATGCTTGACAGGCAATTAAATGGATGAGGGTGCTTAGGGGGTGGAAAACATATGGGCCACAATAAAGGGAGTGATCTTGGGAGCCACTGACCACTGCACAAAGAGGGTAAGCAAAAATAGGAAGAAAAGGAGGCCACTGTGGTTTAGTAGGGAAGTTGGGGCCAGTATCAGGGCTAAGGGGTGAGCCTTCAGACTATATAAAACAATGCAGAGTGAACTAGACTGGATGGAATACCAAGAAAAGCAAAGGGAGGTGGGGAGGGTGGTCACATGTGCAAAAGCAAGGATGGAAGAGAATATCACCAACGCGATCAAGAAGAGGATAAGACCTTCTTCAGGTACACTAGTGAGCAGAGAAAAGGGGATAATGAGATACCTAGTCTGTTAGCAGAAACAGGGGAGAGGGTGGAGGGGGACTGGGAGAAAGCTAAAATGCTGAACAATTACTTCAGGGCAGCATTCACAAGGGAGGAGGTATGGGTGGGTGGGTGGGAGGCAACAACAGGCCAGCTGATATGAAAGGGGCAGAGGTGGATGTGAGTCCTTTCTGGGAAGAGGAGATCTTGCAAGAACTCAAGGGCCTGAAGGAGGAAAAGGCCATGGGGCCGAAAGGGGTTCACCCGAGAGTGTTGAAGGAGCTGAGGGAGGTGTTAGTGGCCCCCTTGACCATTCTGTTCAATGAGTTCTTACATTCAGGGGACATCCCGAAGGACTGGAAGTGATTGGGTGTACTGCCCCTGCATAAGGTAGGGGGGAAGCAAGACATGAGCAATTACAGGCCAAGTCTGTGGTCAGCAAGCTCATGGAAAAACTGCTCAAGGACGGAATCACCAGCTACCAGGAAGCAAATGGCCTCCTTGACCCAAGGCACCATGACTTTTCCAGGGGCCGATCTTGCCAAACAAATGTGGTTGGATTTTTTGACTAGGTCACTAGGGTGGTGGATCAGGGTAGGTCAGTGGACATAGCTCACCTGGATTTCAGGAAGGCTTTTGATGTGCTACCGCACAGAAGACTGTTGTACAAAATGGCTTGCCTAAGGCTGGAGGGAGTGGTTACAAGGTTGTTGCGAAACTGGTTGGAGGGCAGACTACAGATGGTATTAGTTAATGGGGTTCCCTCAGGAGTGTCAGGGTTAACTAGCGGTGTTCACCAGGGGTCAGTACTGGGACCAGTGCTGTTCAACATCATTATAAGAGACATAGCAGAGGAGTTGGAGGGTAGAGTGAGCCTGTTTGCATATAATGTAACGATCTGCAATAGAGTGGACATGCAGGATGGAGCTGAGAAGATGCAGAGGGAACTAAGGAAATTAGAGATATGGGCCAGGAAGAGGAAGTTGTTGCTCAAGATGGCAAAATGCAAAATCGTGCACCTGGGCAGAAAAAATGGAAGAGCGGATTACAGATTGAGTGGTAAGCCACTGGCAGTGACCAAGGAGGTGAGGGACCTGGGCATCATCATCTCTCAGGACTTGAAAGTGGCTGGGGAGTGCGGGAGGACAGTGACAAAAGTCAGCAGTTTGTTGGATTATACTGGGAGGGGGATCACCAGCAGGAGGAAAGAGGTACTGATGCCCTTGTACCCCCAGCTGGTCAGGCCTCATCTGGAATATGGAGTCCAGTTCTGGAGGCCTTATCAAGAAAAGGATGTGGAGAGAGTAGAGCGGGTACAAAGGAGGGCAACCAAGATGGTGAAGGGGCTCAACCACTTGCCGTATGAGGAAAGACTGGGAACCCTTGACATGTACTCCCTGGAACAGAGAAGGGAGACAGGGAACATGATAGAGACTTTTAATTACCTAAAAGGGATCAACAAAGTGCCTGAAGAGAACCTATTCCATTTGAAGGGGTGTACCAGGAAAAGGGACAATGATCTACAACTCAAGGGGAGTACATTTAGGGGTAATACCAGGAAATACCTTTTTAACGAGACAGTGGTGGACACATGGAATGGGCTTCCTAAAGAAGTGGTGGGTGATAATACAGTGGGGAGGTTCAAGAGGGCTTGGGACAGACACAGAGGGCTGTTGAAAGGAGGGGGTGGGAAATCAGAGCAAGCCTAAAGGATGCTAGGCAAATGGGCAGACTAGGTGGGCCTGGTGTGCTGTTTCTTCCGTCACTTTCCTTTGTTCCTATATTCCTATTAAACAAAATATGGCCATAAATAGCTACAGATTAAAAAATATACTTGCAAAACTAAACAGAATAGTCCCAGAGCCCCCTTACTCTCCCTTTCTAGTCATGGAGGACTCTGTGCAGTTAGGACCAGACTTCTCACTGGTTGAAGTTCCCATTTCCCCTAGATCGAATCAAGCAAAAAAGAAAGCTAAAAAAAAAGAAAAACTGCAAACAATCCAGCCCAGACAGCACTTTTAAGATCATGGCACAAGATCTGAAACCCTCTACCACTGAGGCAGAAATAGTCCCTAAAACAGTAGGTTTAGTGGTCCTTGACAAACTGGGTGAGGAAAACAGAGCTAAGCTAGAAGCACAGGGAGGTAGAATCTGTTGTAGTAATTCCAAAAGATGTTAATAAATCCCATAGAGATTTGCAGGATGTGTCAGCGCTGATGCATCAGAAAACTTCTTTAAAACAAGGAAACTACATGGATGTAAATATGATTACTAAGGCATGCAATACATTAGAAGGTGAGCTAAAAGCAATAAGACAAGATGTGAGGAAATGGCCTGAACCTCCTTTTGTCGGTAATAACTCAAACCAACTAAGACCGCTCTAATTCAACCTACTAATGACATAAACCTGATTGATGTAAATAGTTGTGCAATCCTATGTCTATATGGCTATGCTTGGGAATTTAACATGTCAGATGTCATTCAACAGAGACAAGATTATGCACCTGTTAAGGCAGCATTTGGTAGCCACATCCTGGGAAAAGATTTTGCACAAGTCTAAGAGTCAGGTTTAGATTGTGTATTCTTGTTTTGCATGTCACCGCATTTAGCCAATCATATTTGGTTAAATAATGATGCCCTGGGCACCGTTGGCTGTCACTTAGAGTATGTAAACAGAGATACTATACATTGAGTATGGTGGGAGCAGATAAGAGGTCAGTCACTCCCAAATCAGTGTCTTTGGGTTTAACCCAAAAGAAAATGAAAGCAAACTGAAAAATGCCCTTTTAAACTTGTTTACGCATTTTCTACGAATTCCCTATCGAAATGAAAGATGCTTAAAGCATATAGAAGGTCATATAAGAGTACCCATCCACACATCAACATATTATTACAAAACATGGATATGGCAAATGCGATCTTGCAGACAGCAGCACTCCTAGATGACTTGGGGATTTACATAAAGAGAGTGAAACTCTTATTACTAACTATGATAACAAAATAAATGTTGAAGCTAACAGAATGTCCAATAAAACATTGGATATATTTGGTCTCCCCAGGTTGCTGGGTAAAACAAAGCATTAATTAGGTCTTATATTGAAAGATCTTTTTAAACATACATTAAACATCCTGTTGAGACCAGTCGATTCATTTGTCCCAAGACATATTGGCTAAAAATGAGCAAATATTAATTAATATGCAGTAACCTCAGGAGAGGTCTACAATAAACTTTTACCCCATACAGATACTCTTGACAGGTTCGGTATCCACATCATAGACTGGGAAGCAATGGAGGGCTACAGTTCACAGGCTGATGATAACCCTATAAGCAAGGAACAACAGAAACGTCAGAGCATGGTAGGCACGACAATTGACATGGATTATCAATCAACTTTTTATATATCAGTCAGAAATAGATTTTCATTACTGTCTGTACAAGGCTCCTGACTTAATTCAGAAATGCTGGTGAAAGACAAACCCAGTTTGATAGCCATTTCTGAGTGGGCATTGCTGTTATGGAACATTTAAGGATTAGCTACCAAATTTGTGGACTTAGATTGGAAGCGTGTTGTCCAAACACACCACATAATTTGCCTACAAGAATCATAGCACATAGAAAATTATAATGTTTTATATGCTTGCTTTCAGGTCCCAGAGAATAAGCTGGCAAAACTAGGCAGAGTGTAAGGTAGCCTTGTAATCTGGGTTAGATTAGAAAAGAACTTTGTTACCCACCCCATAGCATATTTACTTATTTATTTATTGCATAGTATCGGAATTGCAAACTTTTGCATCAGAGACTCGTTTGCAAAGGCTCCATGTCAAGGAGAGACAAGATAACAAAGCATAACAGAACATAGTTCCAGATAGTTTACATGCATAGTTACAAGTATTTACAAACATAATTACAAATAGATTACAATGGTTAAAATTGTTACAGAGTCCATCATATCGTAAGGTCAATAATCCATGAGCGGTATGCATTCCATGCCCTGCAACATGGATCAGGCCAAGAAGGCCTGTTTACATTCAGCAGAGGTGGATAGTGAAACTAGCAAAGGCAGGATGGAGGACCTTTGTCAGTGAGAAAGAAGAGTTGGGGGGTGAAGTTAAATTAGCTGAGGCAAGACGGTGACATGGACAGGGGGGCCAAGGGAGAGGGTGGAGGGTTACTAGATAGGGAAGGGAGATGAAAGAGTGTTTAATGGCAGGTGCAGGCATGAGAGTTGCACAGATCATCCCAGAGTTGGATTTTGAATTGTCCGAGCTTGGGATTTGCAACAATGTGAGTTGGTAAAGAGTTTAGACATGTAGAGTCATGAAAGTAAAAACACAGTTGTCCAAGGGCACCTCATTTGCACAAGTTTTATCACAAACCTCTGATCCCTCCTGCTGTTTACTAAATGTTTATATTCCACCAAGTAACTCTAAATACAATCTGGCTTCCATGTGAGATGAACTAGATTCCCTCATGTACCAAAACTAGGCAACCACAAGCTGTGAAAATGTTTGGTTCTGTGGTGACTTTATTTATTTATTTAGTTTTTGTTGACCAGGTAAGTGCACTAGACAAATCCTTCCTATTTTCAGGCACGACCCGGAAGAGGGGGATACAGATGAATGCCAACTGACCTTGAACCAGATTAAGCTGTTGGTGGTATTTTTTTAGTGAATGAGGGAAATTTGGCCAGGACACTGGGGAAATTCCCCTACTCTTTTCGATAAGTGCCATGGGATCTTTAACATCCACCTGAACTACCAACAATCCAGGCAGATGGGACCTCGGTTTAACGTCTCATCCGAAAGGCGGCACCTCAGAAGTGCAGCACCCCTCTCATGCTGCACTACAGTGTCAGTACTGGGATATTAACCCCCAAGTGCCAGATGTGGGAACTGAACCCACAGCCCTCTGATCTCTCGGCCTCAGAGGCGAGTGTGCTACCTACTGAGCCACTGACACTGACTACTTTAATGTGCACCTGGCCAGTTTTGATGGGTATGTAGATACTAACATACATAGCTGGCTATACAGTAATGTTTCCAAATTTAGAAGATCTTTCCTAGATCAAACAATTAATGCTTCAGGCAAAAAGCCCCCCTAAATGGCAGAACATGGGATGATTTGAAGGGGGATTTCTCTTGCTGTTGTAATTCTAAATGATGTATTTCCCTCTTACTGTAATTTCTGCCATGTCCCAGTTTTAATTCTTTGTCTGGATTTGTCTTCTTTATCCACTGACATGGAACTACAGATGCAGCAAATTTAAATTCCGCTGGCGAAATGCCCACAAAGTGGGCACTTTGCAGTGTCACTTTGCTACAGGGAGTGACCCATATGAAAGGCTCACTTCACCTTGTAATTATTACTTCACATTGTCATTCCACGATAACGCAAAGTAAGGCAAAGTGACAACAATACCGGCAGACCCCCACACACACAGTCACCAGAATTAATGTGCATCTCCAAAGTGCTACTGTATTGTTTCCAGAAAACTCCCCAGTGCTGATGAAGTGAAATAAGAGCATAACAAGAAATGCAAAGTCTTCCAGAATTAATGACGCTCTCAGTCATTCGTGCAGCGGTCACACAGTCACTAGAATTACTGTGCATCCCCGAAATGCTACTATCTTGTGTCCAGAAAATTCCCCAGTGCTGATAAAGTGAAATGAGAGCGTAACAAGAAATGCAAAGTCTCCCAGAATTAATGGTGTACTCAATCATGCATGCAGTGGTCACACAGACTCATCAGAATTAACGTGCATCCCCAAAATGCTATTGTCTTGTGTCCTTAAAATTCCCCAGTGCTGACAAAGTGAAATGAGAGCATAACAAGAAATGCAGTATCCCAGAATTAATGGTGCACTACAAATGCACAGACAGATTAAGATTGAGCTGTGCACTCAAGAGATGCATACAAAAAGGCACAACAACACTTATCCAGTGCTCACAACAAGTCACAAATCCAAATCTGGAAAGGAATACCTTTTGCCAGTTGGGGGATTAGTGCATGGCAGTAACAATCCACTACCAGTAAAGATACCACAAAGCAGTACAAGAAATTCATGCAGGTGTGGTGGATAGCAGGTTCACATTGCTGCAATTACTCTGTGGCACAATAAAAGGTGACTGATTTAATGGCAAGCAACGCACACACGCTCGCACACACACTACAAGTAATGCTTAGCAGATTGAAAACCTTTAGTAATATAACCACATGTTTTAAACAGACAAATTATACACTGCTGCACCACACCAATCATCAAAAAAAAGTCAAGAATTACTGAAAATATTACTGTGTACATTAACACAGTTATACAAGAAAAATATAACCAAAACAGAAAGACTGCCTTTTTCTCCCAGTTAATCTACCTACACCACAAATACGCTTCTCCCCAAAGCACACTTCACAGTACAGACTGACTGTTCTAAATTAACATACAAAATCCACACATGACAATAATCACTCAATGACATGAGCACAGAAGGGTTTCCTACAATCTATGTGCTAATTTTTGAACAAAAAAAAAGCCTCAAAAAGGCATGCTTAACAGCTTTTAGAGGTTTTGAATCACAGAGCTCTGAGAGCAAACTGTTTCCAGCTACCACTACACACTGCCTAGGCCAGAACTGAGGCTGTGCAGAACAATCCAGAGCCCACGTGACCTTCAATCCCATGAATCATTGCTGAATTTCATTTGGAGCTCAATTACAAGGCGAAGTGAGGCAAAGTACATGTATTTCAATGTACTTCACCTTAAAATTGGTGGAGAAGTGGTTTGGGGAAGGCGGAATAATGCAACGTCATTGGTTTCAGTGGACTTCATGTTCCTCATTATCATAGGTATCATATCATAGGTATCATAGGTATCATAGGTACTTTCAAGCCGAGGATGTGCTCCACTTCACATTGCGGAGTTCTCCGAGGATTCCGAGGATTCCGCGTTACTCCGTGAATCACTTCGGAGAGCGAAGTGGGGCCACTTCACCCACCACTACTTACAGTACTGTAACTCACATGCTGTACAGGAAGGAATGTGAATGCCTATGGCTGTGCTTCCCCGATGAGCTGAGTCTGTATCATAAAACTCCCCAATCTAAAAACTCTTATTATTGAGTACAGTGGTGGTAGTGGTGATTGTGTGAAGCCTGGAGAGATACTACAAAACAGGCTTACCTTATAAGTTTACTGTGTTGTACTGCACCTAGTAACAGAGCTACCTGTTTACTGTTGGACTGTATCTAGGATTAGTGGGCGACCTGATTAGTGGGTAGGGGTGTATCTTGGACTAGTGGGGAACCTGGTGGCTCACCCAAGGAAACCTACTTGGAGTGGGATGGGACCACATGTCATTAGGGCAGGCATCTTTGGGAGGGTGGTGGGGTGCACAGGGTGTGGGGCAGCCATGATACTGTACTGGGCTTGGAAGTTCGGTGGTTGCCCAGTGTGCTACCAGCTGGTACAGCTTAGGGAGGAGGTACAGAAGATTAGGAGACAGCTGGGGGAATGGGGGAGGTATGGTTGGGGAATAGGGCAGGGGCTCTCCCACGGGGTTGCACCAAGTACTAGGGGTGGGGGCATAGCCAAAGGAGTGCAGGACAGTACTCTGTGGTCGCATAAGGATCCTGGCAGATGGGGCCCAAAAGGAGGATACTACCAAGGAAGCAGGCAGGTAACTGGGGACCCTCACAGATGGGGCCAAAGGGAGGACATTCTCAGGGAAGTAGGCAGCTGGCTGGGGTTGGACAGAAGGAAGCAAAGGGGGAGGTCGATCAGACCTTAAGCTCAGTAACCACTTCAATTCTCTTCTTCTGCTTGAGGAGCTTTTGGCTATGCCCTGCAAACCTAATGAGATCATCACTAAACATACAATCTACTGAGGGACAAAAGGTTGCTTCCACATTCTCCTTCAAATCAATACTCTTAAAAGAAGTAGAAGACCTTCCATTCCAACTAGATACAACTAAAAGTGCAGGTGCAGACTCCCTGGATCCCTACTTTCTAAAAGTAGCACTGCATGCCTTAGCTGCCCCCCCTCACCCACCTCTTCAATCTGTCCCTAGCCACTGGTTCTATCCCCTCAATATGGAAGACAGCTCAAGTGTTTCCACTACTTAAGGTAGGTGATCCCATGGACCTCAACAACTATAGGCCCATTTCCATCTTACCAGTACTGTCCAAGATGCTTGAAAAGTTAGTAAACTTTCAGTTACGTGCCTACCTTGATACCAACAATCTCCTTAACCCAGCTCAATCTGGTTTAGATCTATGCACAGCACCATCTCTGCCTTAGCAAAAGTTACAAATGACTGGCAGACTGCCTTAGACAAAAGAATAACACCTGTGCTGTGTTTCTGGATCTAAGCAAAGCCTTTGACACTGTGGACCATGAACTACTAATCTCCTCTCTGAACTCCATAGGCCTTGACTCACTCTCTCTTAAATGGTTCAGATGCTATCTCTCGGAATATTACAACTGGTAAAAATGAAGGTGACCTATCTACCTCTAAACCACTCCTAAGAGGTGTACCACAAGGCTCCATCCTGGGCCCCATCCTCTTTGCCATTTACATCAACAGTATTGACTCAATCTCTCACAATCTAATATTCACCTTTTGCAGATGATACTGTACTATATGTCAGTAATCCTCACCATCAAAAGCCTGTGAGCTTTACAGTCTGAGTTCTCCTCCTATAGCACAACTTATTAGAAAAGAAGTTACTACTAAATGCCAAGAAAACGAAAGCTATGTTCTTTGCCACCAAGAACTGCTCTTCCACTGTCCCATCATTCACCCTCCACAATCATCTACCATCCTTGGTGAAAATCTGGAATATGTGGACAAATTCAAATATCTTGGAGTCTGGATTGACAATAAACTTGACTACACTAGCCACATTGAAGAGCTCCTGAAAAAGCTTAGACAAAGACTTGGCCTATTTTATAGGATCAAACACTACCTGACCAGAGATTCAAACAAAGGCTAATCCTGGCATCATTCCTATCCTCATTGACTACGCTGACTTCCTCATGGCCACTGTTCCTCTCCCATTTAAATAAATTAGACACCTTGTATCATAGAGCTATTAGATTCATTACAGATCTTCCTCCAGCACCCATCATTGCTCTCTCTACAATGCAGTCAGTTGGACATCCCTGCAACACAGAAGAAACAAAAATGCTGCTTTCTGGATCTACAAAGCTCTGACAAACAAACTCCCTTCCTACATCTCAGATTGTTTCAACCGGATCACATCCAGGCCTTACACCCTAAGGATCAATAAACTCATCATGCTGAAGATTCCTATCACCTGAACCCACTATGGAAGGGCTGCAATCAGCTATTCCCTAGCACTTATCTGGAATTCTCTTCAAAAGACCTTGAAATTGGATACCCTCATTCCTTTAACATCCTTCAAAAAACTGTACACTAGTCTATTCCCAGAATCATGCAACTGCTTCCATAAGGCCTAGTCCTCTCACACCCCCTCCTTCCCCCACCCCCTTTTTTATGCTACCCCCTGTTTCTCTATTGTTCTTCTAGCTTGTTCTCCAAAATACACAAATGCCCACCCAAGTCCAACTATCCGAGCTTTATCCCTACTATGCTGTTTGTTTCTTTCCTTTTAATATGATTTAGGTTTATTGTCATTTTGCCTTGTATATATGTAAATATTTGTATATCTGTCTCATTCATAAATCATTGTATTTGTGTTTATTCAGTACCATGTTTTTGTGTAAAATTTGTAACCTTATATTGTTATGACCACTCAGGTCCATCTTGTAAATGAGCTATGCTCAATGATGTTCGCCTGAATAAATAAAGATTTTGATTGATTGATTGATTGATTGATTGATTGAGGATGAGGGGGGTGATGTAGCCATGACAGGGGCGGTTAGAGATGGAAAGGGAGTAGGGGGCAGGAGGTGAGGGACAGATAGCAGGAGGAATGGGGGGATTTGGAATGTGGGAAAATGGGTGGAGCAGGGGATCAGAGCAGGAGGAGGAGGAGGAGGAGGGGTTAGAGGGGAGAAAGCACAAGGAGAAGGACCAGTTGAGAGGAAAGGGCAAGGAGAAGGACCAGAAGTACAAGGAGGATACAGAAAAAGGGAGCTGAGGGTTTAGGCCAGGGGAGCATGACGAGACAGCCTAGTTTAGCAGATGGGGGGTAAGAACCAGTCGCGAGCAGTAACAATGGGGGTAGCAAGGTACAGAAGGATACTGAGGTGGATGAGAGGCTTAGGATCGGAAGGGAAGGGGTGGCCAGGGTACATAAGTTGCTGATGGCAGGTGGCACCCAGATAGGGAGAAGAGCAAGGAGCCTGCTGGGGGAAGGGGCCAGTAGAAATGATGAGGAACATGGAAGGGGGGAAGTGGAGGAAAAGGGGTGGCCAGAGTACTCCTGTTGGGTGATTCCATGATCAGGTGGATCAAATGGGATAGGGAGGGAGAAGCCTGCCCGATTAGAACAAAATGCTTCCCTGGACTAATGGTGCACAGGGCCAAGCATGAGGTATATCAGCTGGCAAAGGATTGTGGAGGTTCCCCAGACATACTGGTCCACCTGGGTACCAATGACATTGAGGGAAATAGTGAGCTAGAGATACAGGCAAGGTTCAGGGAGCTTTCCAGGGTCTGTCATGATATAGGATGTGCAATTTCCTTCTTGGAAATCCTGCCAGTGCCAAGGGCTAGTGGGGAACACAAAAGGAAGATTAGGGTGATAAACCAGTGGCTCAAGGAGTGGTGTGGGGCCAGAGGGTATGGGTTGATGGGGGATTGGGGGAGACCTGGGAGGATAAGAGGCTGTATGCTAGAGATAGGCTCCATCTCAATTCAGAGAGGAAGGAAATCCTTAAGTTGAAAATAGAGGGGTTCATTGGTGAAAGGTGGGGTTTAAACTTATGAAGGGGGGAAGGATGGGAGAAAAGGCTGTCGAGGTGGGGTACAATAAAGGAGGTACTCTGTCTCCACCCCCCTGGGGGGCTGGAGGAATGCAGGAAAAGGCTGATTGGTAAGGTCCGGATGAGGGCAAGATGGAATCCCCACGGGAACATGAGCAGGGGAAATGGAAGTATAGGGAAAGGGTGGAAGGTAGTCCTGCTAAATACCAGGAGCTTGGGCAATTAAATGCCTGAGCTCCAGGCGATGCCAACTGAGGGAGAGGTAGATGTGGCAGCAGTCACTGAGACCTGGGCCACCACAGGGCATGACTGGGACCTGAACCTGGAGGATTACACCATGTTCAGGAAAGAAAGGGTGGAGGGAAGAGGAGGAGGGGTAACAATAATAGTCAAAAACTGCATTGCCATAAGAGGAGTGGAGGAGGCGGAGGGAATTGTGGAGGTGATTTGGGTTACTTTGATAACAAGAGGGGGCAAGAGAGTAAAAATAGGAGTGGTGTATAGACCCCCTGCTCTAGTGGAGGAGATGGAGAAGAGTCTGGTGGCAGATGTTGGGAGACACTGCAGATTGGGAAGGGGAAGGGTAGTGGTGTTGGGGGACTTAAACATGCCAGGAACAGATTGGGAGATTATGACATCCTTGGTGGCCAGGGAACAGAGGTTGCTGGATGTCTTTCAGGATGCGTTCCTAACTCAGCAGGTGGGGGAACTGACCAGGAAGGATTGGATACTGGATGTGGTCCTGGCAGGCAGTGACCAGATTGGGGGCCTGGAGGTAAGGGACCCATTGGCGGGGAGCGACCATGCCACAGTCTGGTTCTGCCTGAACCTAGGAAGGGTAGAAGGCTGCACATAGACTGATAACTGATTCAGGGGGCTGACTTCAAGGAAATGGGAAGGATCCTTACGGAGCACTTGGATGGGATTGGGCCAGACATGGACGCTGACAGTAGGTGAGAAATCATCAGGAGGGGGGGTGCAGGATGCTACCAGCACCTGTGCAAGAGTAAGACGAAAATGCGGTAGGGCCTGAAAACCGTGCTGGTGGATGAGGGAGGTTCAGGAGGTGGTGAGGGGAAAAAAGGCAGCCTATAGGCAATTCAAGTGTTCAAGGAGTGAAAGGGACCAAGGGGAGTACGAGCTGATGGCCAGAAGGGCCACAAGGGTGGTGAGGGCAGCTAAGGCAAGGAAGGAGCAGAATCTGACTAGGGAAATTAGGAGAGGGAACAAGGGGTTCTTTAGATACATTGGGGAAAAACGAAGGGTGAAGGGGCAGATTAGCAGGATTAAAATTAGAGGGATGGGCACAAGACCCGGGGGAGCAGGCTGAGGTACTAAATGAGTACTTCACCTCAGTTTTCACCAATGAAAATAGGGGGGCTGCATCATACATGGGAGGAGATGGTGAAACTGAGGAGGGGGAACCCTTACCAATTGGTGGGTCTGGGGAGAGGGGGCATCACTGGCAGTTGGGGGGAAGGCAAAGTAGGGGAACGAGGCAGCGGAGGTGGAAATCATGGCAGAGAGAGTGAGGGAAGCCCTCAGGTCCCTTAAGACAGAGAAAGCACCAGGGTTGGATAAATTACATCCCAGAGTGCTGAAGGAACTGGCAGATGTCCTGGCAAGACCCCTGATGGAGCTCTTCAGCATCTCTCTGAGGACAGGGTGAGTGCCCTAGGACTGGAAGGTGGTGCATATAGTGCCTATCCACAAGGGGGGATCAAGGGAGGTGGCAGGGAACTACAGGCCCATCAGCCTGACATCAGTGGTGGGCAAGGTGATGGAGGGCATTGTCAAGGAGAGACTGGGGGGGACCTGGAAAAGTTGGGGTGCCTGGATGCTAGACAGCATGGATTCATCCCAGGAAAATCATGTCAGACAAACATTGTGGAGTTCTATGATTGGGTGACGAGTGCCTTGGACCTGGGTAGACCAGTGGATGTCCTCTTTCTTGACTTCAGCAAGGCGTTTGACTCTGTTCCTCATGGGGACCTGTTGGATAAGCTGGGAGAAATGGGGGTGGGGAACCAGATGATCAGATGGACAGGCAATTGGCTCCAGGACTGGACCCAGAGGGTCATGGTTGGTGGGATAGTCTCATCCCCAAGGAGGGTCATTAGTGGAGTCCCTCAGGGATTGGTTCTTGGGCCCCTCCTGTTCAATGCCTACATCTCTGACATAAGGAAGGGTATCAGCAGTGAGATGACTCTCTTTGTGGATGACTCAAAACTGGGGGCGGTGATGGATGGGGAGGAGGAGGGGAGGGTGGCCCTACAGGGGGACCTGGAGGATCTGGAAAGGTGGTCTAGAAAGTGGAAGCTGAGGTTCAATGCAGGGAAATGCAAAGTATTGCACCTGGGAGCCAGAAACCCGGGCCAAGTGTACACCCTTGGGAGGGGATACTACAAGTCTCGATAGCTGAGAGGGACCTGGGGGTGGTGGTGGTGGTGGATGTCAAGATGAACAACTCAGAGACTTGTAGGAGGGCAGTGGCAAAGGCCAACAGGATGCTTGGATGCATCGCTAGGGGGATCACCTCCAGAAGGAGGAACGTGATACTCCCACTGTATAACTGCTTGGTGAGGCCGCACCTCGAGTACTGCGTGCAGTTTTGGAGGCCACATTTAAACAGGGACATTGAACTCCTGGAGAGGGTCCAGAGGAGGGCAACCAAAATGATTTGGGGCTTGGGGGATAGGACCTATGAGGAGAGGTTCGAAGAGCTAAATATGTACACATTGAAAGAGAGAAGGGACTGGGGACATGATACAGGTCTTCAGTTACATGAAGGGGGTAAATAGGGGAGGAGCAGTCAGGGTGCTCCGAAGAAAGGAGGGGAAACTAGAGGGCATGGGTGGAAGCTGGAGGGAGATTCAGGGAGAAAGGAGGAGGTGCTACTTCACTGAGAGGGTGGTGGAGCCAGGAATCGCTGCCCGGGGCTGGTGGAGCAGAGATGGTGGAGGGGTTCAGGAGGGGGTGGGACAGGTACAGGGGAAGGGTTCTGGAAGCAAAAACCAGTGCAGTGAGAATATCCGGGACTGGGAAGGGAGAAGCCAGAGAGGGAGAGTGGGGCAGCAAGGTCAGCTCCCAGGGTGGGGGCTGACAAAACGAGCAGACACAAAAGATCATTAGGCCTATTCTGCTGGTATTTTAGCATGAAATACATGCAAGCACCTAGTAAAAAAAATAATTTTGTGATTCGAGACATGATCGTGAATCATAATTTGTGACTGCATTAGTGACCATGATGATGAAGAACGTGATTCGGTGTGAGATAACCAATATGAAATTGTATGGGAATGCGAATGCCTACGGCTGTACTTCCCTGATGAGCTGTAGCACAAAACTCCCCAATTTAAAAACTCTTATTAATGAGTACAGTGGTGGGGCGGTGAAGCCTGCAGAGATACTACAAAACAGGCTTACAATACATCCAAGTAAGTAGTGAAAAATTAACTTTGTGATTCGTGACATGATTGTGAATTGTGACTGCATTGTGAATCGAGATGATGGAGCTGACTTAAAAACGCATATTAATGAGTACAATGTTCAAGCAGAGATATGCACCACACCAGTCCAGTACTCTGAAGGGAAGTCAAAGAAACAACTGTGACTTAAGTTAAGATAGGGAGCTGATCCTAGCCATCCAAAGGATGGCAGACAAGGGTGAGGTAGTACTGGTTGGAGACTTCAATATACCAGACGTGGACTGGAGCATCCCAGCAGCAGCATCAACTAGGAGCAGATTTATCCTGAATCCTTCAGGGTGCCTTCCTCAAGCAACTGGTCATGGAACCAACTCGGCAGAAGGCAATACTGGACCTTGTGCTCACAAACAGGGACAGTGTGATGGGGGTAACAGTGGGGAGCACCTGGGTAACAGTGACCACCAGTCATTGTGGTTTGAAATCACAGAAAGAGCAGAACCAAACCACACAAAACACGTATCCTGGATTTTAGGGGCAGACTTTGGGAAAATGGGAGATACTTGAAAGAGGCATTAAGGAATGGGACAGGAATCAGGGGTTGAGGAACAGTGGGCAGTATTTAAAATGGGGATTATAAGAACAACAGAATTATGCATTAAGCAGGTTAGCAAGAGGAAAAGAGAGAGACCATTATGGTTTTCCAAAGAGGTAGCAAAGAAAGTGAAAGCCAAAAGATTGCATTCAGGCAATACAAAAGACACAGGCAGAAGGGGATAGGGAGAAGTACCAGGAGAAACAAAGGAGGCAGGGAAGTCAGTAAGGGAAGCCAAAGCTCAGACA